>VZSC01007384.1:0-22682 GCA_013398225.1 Steatornis caripensis | reverse complement strand
ACCTGCTGGCCACACTCTATCCACAGTACTATCTGGCCACAGTACTATCTGACGAACAGTCTTCCTCATTTTAGTACGTTTGAACAAGGTTTTATGCCCTGTTCAAGTTATTTTTAAAAGTGTTTTAAGTGTGTCTTTAGATACAACAGATAAATGTCACAAAGTTTATGCTTTGTCCTTATGCTTTTTTCCTGCTGACACCAGGCACACACTAAATCCTATTTTTGTAATGGGTTCATCTGAAGGGTCACTGCACGTAGAATCTAGTTGACAACTTTCGATTTGACAGCACATACACCACATGGCCTATATTGCAGAGTTTTACCTATAAATGACATAGCTGGACACTAGTAACTTTATGATTTTCAACAGGATTCAGATAAAACTATGGCCTTTCTCTTACTTGTAGCTAATTAGCACACAAATCTGTCCCTTTTCCTGTCGCTTACCAAACTATATGAAATACCTTATAGACACAACAAGAGGCCACAAACTTCGCTGCTAGAATGTTCTTTTCACATCGCTGGTTTCTTTTCCCAGAAACATCATGGTTGTGTGCATGACATTTTGTGCCTACTGTTCCAGGCTGAGGGGGTTCCACAGGGTCCATATTGTGGGCATCAACATCTGAGATGGTCATCTAAACCTACTTCATATTCAGTGGAAAGAAACAGGCGTGTTTGGAGTGTCTGTACCAGGAGAGGATACATCAGCAGGTAGCCAGATACTTCAAGCAACTAAAGTGACTGTTGCCTTATTCTGACTATAAAACCAGCAGAGAATGGTTAGTTCAGGTACAGATGAGTACATTCTTGAGTTCTTAAGCCAGATGGGATGAAACTCAACAGAAAACATATACGGCACTGTACTGGGAATTTATAATTAGGGCACATGACAAGGTTTACTCAGGACTATGTATAAAGATACAAGTTTGTCCTGGTTTGGGCCAGAACAGAACTAATTTTCATTTAGTAACTTTGCTTTTTAGTTAAGTCTCTCCTGAGAAGCTGCACTCTCTGAAATTAAATGCATGCTTTTCCAGACAGCAGCTGCCTCTACCAGTGATAAGGCTCAGTGTTTATAGTTAGCGCTAGAACATCAGTAGGAATGGTATGCAGAAAGGCTCTTGCTTATAGTTATCCCTATGGAGACCAAGGTCGATGCTTGCTTCTGCTGACTTTCTCATGCACTGGAACTGAAAGAGCAGAGAAGTGGTCACCCCTGCGACCCTGCGGTGGGGAGGAGCGGGTCGGACAGGTGATCCAAAACTGACCAAAGGGAGTATTCCATCCCATACGCGTCATACTCGGTATAAAGCTGAGGGATCACGAGGGTCTCGCTCTCTTCTTCTATGGCCGGCATCCAAGGAGGACTCTGTCTGATTCTTCTGCCTTCGATCCCGATCCGTGCATTCCTGAATCCAGCTCCTGCCTGCTGCTGCTGAGTACAGTCCGGGACTTTCCTGGGGCGTGCCCCGCAGCGTCCGGGTGACGTATTCGTCATCAGTGGGGGGGAGCTCGATAACGGTTTTGTACATATTTGTATATTTGTACATATTTCATTATTATTTTTCCTGTTATTATAACACATTATTACTGCAGTTAGATTAAAGCTGTTTAACTTTTCCAACCCATAAGTCTCTTTCTCTTTTCTCTTCCCCCCCTCCCCAGTTTGGGGAGGGAGGGAGTTAACAAAGAGCGTCTGTCATCCGTTTAATAGCCAGCCCAGCTTTAAACCTTGACAAAGTTATATCTTTTCTTTAATTTCTTTAACATTTTATATCTGGTTTTGGTTTCTTTTCAGTACTGACTGAGCATGATAACATCATCTCTAGAAGCTTAAGCATTATTTAAGTACAATTCCATTTTTTTGTTGACATTTGACATGGCCCAGTAAATTAAACTTTATCAGTAAGAACAGCAAGTCTTAAGAAATGAGACCTAGTAAGCTTCTGAAAAACACTCATAATGTGCTAGTCATTAGCTATTGTCACTTGTAACCCATGAACCGCATTTATGCTTTTCAAGGTTAGGATCATAGGATAACTCAGAGTAGAAGGGACATCAGGAAGTCTTGTAGTCCAAACTCCTGTTCAAAGCAGGATGCTGGCACTGACATGAAATGCAATGCCTTATCCAGATTATTTAGCAGGTAAGCATTATCCTCACCATACTTACTGGATGTGCCATCACAACCTTGATTCTAAATGCATTTGTACCATAATTGCATTCACGTTTGGACTGATGTCTTTACTTTTTAGACATCCTTTGAATGTCCTTCCTCACATTAATAGCCATTCTGGGTGACCTCTCAAGGATTTAAATCAACAGTCATCAAGGGAAAGCTATTTTGCTGGCATAACTTGTGGGCAAAGTGCTATTATAAAGTCATGGAAAAGTTATACTAATGTTTAACTTGATTAAGTAGCCACTAGCTATGACCTAGTGTTCAGTCATAGAAATTCACATATAAGATGAAAATCTGTTTAACTGAGTAAGTACAATTAGATCCTTGGTTTCTAGGAGGAGCATGAATTTCAGCATCTATAGGAATATAAGCATTAATTCTATTATTTTTTTTAATCCTTTAGAAGACTCTCCATTTTTATTTGTTCTAATAGACTAGGTTCAAAACAAGTGAAAGTGAGACAGTATGTTTCAACTCACAGTGAATTTTAACTCATTGTATTCACTGACAGAACACTGAAAACAATCCATTTATTCATTAGAGAGTGCCAAAAATAACTCAGCACTGTCTTCTTTCTTTCTATTCATAGATTTCCTCATTTCATGTTAATCACTCCTTTCAGCACTTGGCACCTTGCAGAAGAAATTTAGAACATCTCAAATTATTAGTTGTTTACTGCATTCTCAAAATAAAAATGAAAACATAATACCAATATCACTGTGTAGCAAGTCCCACGTAATGAGATTGGGGCATTTGAATAATCTGTAATGTACCCTGCCATTTTGACTAATATCATGAACGTTAAAGTAATTTCAAGCTACGGCAATACATGCACATAGATGCATATTCAGATGTGTGAAGACAAGGGTTATTTTAAGCATTTCTTGTTTAAATGTATAGTTGGAAAGTCTTAATTATTATTCTAAATTAGCATGAGAACAGTTAAATTTGGTTTGCTTAGTGTATCTCTTAATTGAGCCTCAAAGGTGTATCCATCAGTAAATTTTTAGGATTCCATTTCATTATTAAATGACTGACATTTCAATAAGATGCTGAAATTAGGCCATAGCAAAAATTGAAACAAAACTGGTAACACTGACTTCCAGAATAAATCCTGTCCCCTGCGTCTTTTTGAAGAGTAGTGTAGTTGTTGTCTCCTAAATTGTTTATTGAAGAGGTTTTATAGTAATGTAACAAATGAAATCCTATAGACAGCATTCTATTTCACATAAATACTGAAAAAATTACATGAAAATTTCCAGTGTCATAGTTTATGGTGATCTTGTCCTGAATAAACTCACAAACACTTTATTCTGTCATTCAGTTTGTATGTTGCTGTCTCACATTTGGATTGATGGTTGACAGCAAAGATATATAAATTATGCATGCCAATTTACTGAACACCATTAAGCCAAAAGAGTATGGGTAATTTCAATAATTATACATATAAATAGTATTATTAGCTCTGTCAAACTCAGTACCTGGATAGCATGTCAGTATATAATATCTGGTGGGGATTCAAAAGGTTCAGGATTTTGCATGAGGCTGGTGTCTGGAGAGGTTCCAGCTACCATTTCTACATAGCCAGCACCTATAATCTGAAACCAGACATCATGCTTAAGATTCAGAAAAGCTTTGGTGTGGTCGATCTGTCCAGATCTGTGCTAGAGGGAAGAAGGTAGCAACTGAAAAAATAATTACTTCTAGTAAATACTGCACCAGTGGCATTTATACTACAATCATCAAAGAACTGGAGAACCATTTTCTGGTTTATTGCAACTTTATTTCAGGTACTTCTTACCTCTCAAATCTCCTCTCAAGTGATATGCCTGGAAAAAGAATGCTTTCTACCTAGGCAGTAAACCCTCCACTGTATTACTGTTTATCAGCTTTACTTCAGTGTTGTCTAAAGGCCCCGCTGTGGCAGATGTTGTACAAATGCATAAGCAACAGCCATGGAAAATGAGTTTAAATAGACAAGGCAGCAAAGGATTGGACAAACATCTGCCAACACTTTTGTTTCCATCCATTAGTTCAGCATCTAGTGTGCTTTAGATGCACTGCACAGGCAAAGCGGAGTCAGCCTATGCACATGCAATTTAACATTTGTCAGGAATCTGCAAACGAATGTCTGACAGATGCTGCTGCTTAACAACTGGACATCTACCTTCAAAAGCAGTAGGCTGCAACAAAAGTGGTAGAAGCAGCAGGTACGCCAAATTATTGTTGCAATTCCAAAACCTAACAACTCAGATGCAGAGACATTCAGTCATTATTTTTTTTACTCTGAGCGAATCAGCCTGACCACCAGAAATAATGGTACAGAACAGATGTAAGGTAAGCAATATTGTGGTCATTGATCTCAGAATTAAAAAAAATATATCCTCTGCAGTCATAATGCTTGAGCAGTGTTCTACATATCCTAATTGCAGATTTACATAAAATGCTTGCACCCAGACAGCATTCTGATTTTGTATTACAATAACCTTTAGAATTCCATTGAAACAATTTTTTACATTATTCGCTACAGAAAGAACACGCTTTTGGCCTTTATTTTTGCCATTGCTACCAATGTCTTAGTTTCATCTTAATTCATTTTAAGACATCTTGTAGGTAACAAGAATAACTCAAATTAAGTAGTATAAATTATCAAGCATGGAAAAGAAGAAAATACATAGTATGGAAAGCAACGTAAAACACGGCCTGTAAAAGGAAGGCAAAGTTTTAAAATGCAATGGCCACAGATGCTGCCAAACAGCAACCAAGTGGGAAGAAATTCTTCATAATTTACAGACTACCAGTGACTCTTGTTCTGGTAGGAAAGTACCAGGGAAGCACAGGAAGCTTTCTTTTCGGTGCCTTCATTTTATAAAAGACCCTTTTAGAAAAACAGAGAGGACTGATTACTTCGTGTGACCCTGAGGGGAAAGCATGATAGCCAGTGAAATGGGTTCACTTCCTTTTCCTTCTTGACCGCAGCCCTCTGAAGTGTCTTTGCACAGTTGCCTAAGTTATTCTTTAGTTATCCCATGCATTGGGTAACTCTGGAAAGCACAGAGCTGCTCAAATTACCTGTATGCCATCCCTCTCCACTGCTGCTTAAGCAGAAAATGTATCTCACCCTCACTGTTTTCTCTTCCTTTTTTTTTTTTTTTTGTGTCATTATCTTACCAATTCCTTGGCTAGGTTACACTGTCAGACAGGATATGTTAATGAATTAAAACCAATGAAATATTACCACATATTGTCATCTGATAGCAATCACTTACAATTACTGCACCAAATGCCTTCATGCACTTGCACCACACATATACCATACACAGCTGAACCGAACCAGGCAAGCTCTACAGCCGCAAGAACTATACTGAATTACACCAGCTCCAGATCTGGCCCTGCTTTTTGGATTTTGGCCTGCGTGTCACGTCACATATTCTGACCAAGATGGCTTACACTGGCAGAGTCATCTCTAAGACCTCCTTTAGAATGACAGAAGCAATTTAAGGTAAAGTTCCGGCATCTAAAGGATCTCTTTGCAATGTGCCAAAGCGCCAGGTTAGAAGCAGTCCATCGGAGCCATTCTCATGAAGCTGTGCCCTCCCTATCCTGCCCGAGGATACCTTTGAACACTGAGTTAACCAATAACAACCTTTAAAAGGTAGCCCTGTAACCAAGAAACACTTCTGTCTCTAGTTTTATTCTACAGAAGTTATTATTTAGAGCGGCCAAACTTGAAAACAGACCCACTGGAAACACCATCTAAAAGGGTTCTTGATTCTTGATGGGCTGGTCATGCTCCTCAACCTCAGAGACACAAACCACTGTGTGACATGCAAGGAAGTGAAGAATCATGCCCAGGCTTTCTGTAAATGACACAAGAGATTCAAGCCACTACTCAGACTGTAGCTTGTCCAACCACTACTGAAAGTCACGGAACAATCATTGTTATTTGCCTACTGTTTTCCGGCTGTATAATTTTTTTACTTGAATACTTCTATAGGCATTGGTAGTAGAATCAGATCAGAGTAACAGTCTTCTCACTGACTATACAACAGTAATAGACTTTCAGCCAGTTTTCATAGCTTTCCTCAAGACTTCTCTTCTAGATAGGAATAATAGCTATACTACTTACCAGCAAGCCTAATTTACTTTGCAGGAACCTCACCACCAGGAACAGTCAGAAGTAAAAGCCGAATACATACAGTTGAAAGACTCCTCCCCGCCTCCCTAGTATACGATTACTAGCACGGTTGTGGGTCGCTGCTCATTCTGTCCCTTCACAGCAGGAAGATTTCTAAATGCCATTTTCTATTGAAAAGGTACTACAATAATTCCATCTGCAAGTGTCTGCCTGCAAACTTTGCTGCTCGTAAGTATAACCACTTTCATATTAAACTAGAGCCAGCCAAGGCTGAGGCAAATAAAATGAGGAAGATTCATCATAGAGTTGCAAAATTTTTACTGTATTATACAGTCAGCTTGGGGAGTGAGCAGGAGATCAAGCAGAAAGGCAGCACAGGCTCTTTTTTTTTTTTTCTTGTTGGTTCTTCACTGGTTTGCAATTTTGGATTATTATTTTACATTTTTTGTAACTATCATTCTTTAGAAAAGTCCTTTTTGAAACTCAAAACTTGGAAGAAAAAATTTAAGTATGCATACACAGATTATTCAGGGTACCAATTTTTCAGGTTACTCTAAGAATAGTCCTACAAAAGTAACCTACCAAAGTGTTTGTGATCATTTGGAGCCAGTCAAGATGAAAAATTGCTGGACTGTGTTTCTGAAATGCTCTGTCTTCAGCGACTCCCACTGTTGCTCGTGCTGCCTCTTGTGCGATGGGCACTTTGGAATTAACCCCTGTTAACTACTGAAGTCTACTGGACTATTTCAGCTCTTTGAGATAAAAGCCACAAGAGACATAACCGTAAAAGAACAGTTTGGGAGGGCACAGAATAACGCTAGCTCTGAGTTACTAATTTTCCAGGGAGCTCCAATTTATAACTGAGTGGTTATCTGTGGGCTGTTAGCACTACCAGACGGTGGGACATGCAGCCCCTGTACCTTGCGGGCCCCAAGCAGTCCTGTTGGGACACAAAGGAGGCCAGCAGGAAGCCACACAACATGTTCCCAGGCTGGTGCTGCAGTAGGGGATGGAGCCCTCTCCCATGCCAATGGCCACAGAGATTCAAACCAAAGCCTGCAACCTGCACATACTATGTGTCTGTCAAGTGCTTCATACACTTACAGAACACTTGGACTAAATGTTTATACTTTAATATATGCATATATACACGTATATAAGTGCTCTGGTTTGGGCTAGGACAGAACTAATTTTATTTTAGTAACTTTGCTTTTTAGTTAAGTCTCTCCTGAGAAGCTGCACTCTCTGAAATTAAATGCATGCTTTTCCAGACAGCAGCTGCCTCTACCAGTGATAAGGCTCGGTATTTATAGTTAGTGCTGGACCATCAGTAGGAATGGTATGCAGAAAGGCTCTTGCTTACAGTTATCCCTATGGAGACCAAGGTCGATGCTTGCTTCTGCTGACTTTCTCATGCACTGGAACTGAAAGAGCAGAGAAGTGGTCACCCCTGCGACCCTGCGGTGGGGAGGAGCGGGTCGGACAGGTGACCCAAAACTGACCAAAGGGAGTATTCCATCCCATACGCGTCATACTCGGTATAAAGCAGAGGGATCACAAGGGTCAGGCTCTCCTCTTCTATGGCCGGCGTCCGAGGAGGACTCTGCCCGATCCTTCTGCCTTCAATCCCAATCCGTGCATTCCTGAATCCAGCTCCTGCCTGCTGCTGCTGAGTACAGTCCGGGACTTTCTCAGGGCATGCCCCGCAGCGTCCAGGTGACGTATTCGTCATCGGTGGAGGAGGGAAGCTTGATAACGGTTTTGTACATATTTGTATATTTGTACACATTTCATTATAATTTTCCTATTATTATTGTACATTGTTGTTGTAGTTAGATTAAAGCTGTTTTAACTTTTCCAACCCATAAGTCTCTTTCCCTTATCTCTTCCCCCCCCCAGTTTGGGGAGGGAGGGGGTTAACAAAGAGCATCTGTTGTCCGTTTAATAGCCAGCCCAGCTTTAAATCATGACAATAAGGAAAGCAAATAGCTTTGGCTAAGTAAATGAAATTTCTTTAGATAAATGAAAATCAGTATGTGCGGATACAGCAGCTAAATTCAAACTCTACCCACCAGACAAAACTGATGTTTAAATGAATTAGTTTTTAACTTATGTTTACTTTCTAATTCCTGTATGTAACAGGTAGAATTTGCTATGAAAAAGCCTGACTATTACTCCCAGTTATCAGTTGTGGAGGTATATGGACGAAAACAAAAGAAAAAGGCAGCAAAAATCCCATTGAGAAAGATAGGGGAAACTGTAAAAAGTCAATGACTTGGTAAACAGAAAGGGAAAAAATGGTAGAGGAAGAAGTATCTGCACTTTGAAGAGAGAAAAAAAGAAATTTGAAGCTATAAAAAATTGCTTAGTATTGTGATGTTAACAAATACCCTGAAATATTGCAGCGGGTCATTTCATGTAGGTATTAACGCACTTTATTTTCATAGGAAGTGAAGAGATACAATCAGATCCTAATCCAAAAGAACCAGTCAGCAGTTACCCTGGGTAAGCAATGAATAGAGATTATGTCCCTTTATTTAAAAAAATGCATACTTCTCTTGACTTGAAGGGGTTTCCCTTGTCTAGTAGCTCTTAAGAATATGAAGTCCTAAAGAAAACTTAGCATTTGAGTTCCACTTCATTTGTGAAAGCAAATTGGAATTTACATTATTGATGAGAATCACTTCCTCATTTATGTCCTAAATTAAAATCCAGTAAAGTAAAAATGGTATTTTCCTTCCTGTGGCAATTTTTCACTACTCCTTACAAATCATGAGTCAGAGCCTACTCTGAACTAAGTCAGCTGAGTCCCACTGGCACAAGAGCCACTCTGAACTAAATCAGTTCTAGATTTGGACCTGTTTCTTGAATTTTGTCTTCTAATTAGCAGTTGGGCAAGAGAAGAAAATTCTCATTTGTTTCCTGTCTTACAAGCAATTAATCATCAATCTTTACGTAGATCCACAGGATAGTGGAAGGAGAGAGAGAAACTAGGCCTAAGGGAAACAGAAGTACAATGCATTGCCTAAGTAATCTGTCTAAAGAAATTAAAATTGCCCCAGAAGGGAATAAAAGGAGTTTCTTCCAATGAAAATCCAAGATACTTTTCTACCAGAACATGAACTAATTCAAAATATCTGGGTGATGAAAGAATCCCTAAATATTTTGAGGTTGACTCTGGATCTAGGTCTATACCAGAGGTAGTCCTGAGACATCTGTTTGGACTTAGGCCTGAACTTCAATACATTGGAAAGTTTTTCAGACTAAGCACTGTCTTTGGGTCTGGATAAGAGTTATTCTGACTGTAAGGGCTGGATGTGAACTGGAGTTCTTCTAGCATGGGAAGCGCTCTAATCCAACAGATTTATTTAGGATCTATCTCATCTAAAATCCGAAGAGTGATCAAAACTGAAGCAGCAAACACATGGGAAAGCTTCTCACAAACTCATTGCACAAAGAGACACCAACAAGCAGCATATATAGTACATCATAAATTACCTGTGAACGACTGAATGAGCTGACTCGGTTAAAAAACTAAGAGCAAAGACCTGAATTATGCCTAGCTTATTAAACAGTAAGTTATCCAATGCTCACGTATAGTCATTGCTGCAGGACACCAACTCCGTAGTGGTCTCACCTTCTACTCTTTGATAACACACAGCCACTCCATCATTTCTCTTTTATTTACCTCACAGACCTATTCAACTTCTACCCCATACCAAATCCTAAGCAAGTGCAAGATTAAGCCCGGGTTAACACAGAGCACAGCTAATTGGTACTTTTCTGCAGCAGGCAGCCTGTCTAACAGCCATGCCACTCCTTCCACATGAGGTTGCCTCACAACTTGTGTCTGCTCTATTCCATTACATTTGTTTTCTGTTACCAGTGTTTCCCCCTCCAGGGTTTATCAACCTGTTAGCTCCTTGCACAGCCTTGCTGTGCCTTCTTTTATGATACAACCTTAAAGCATATTACCATCTGCCTGAGTTCATTTCCCATTCATCTAGAAGACATTTCTAAAAATGCTCCACTTCTTGTAGTCCTAAACTTAGTTTTCCTCTATCCTCGGAGAAACGGGTAGTATCTATATCTTCCTGAAATCTGGAAGTACCTAGCACTGCATGAGCATGCCATATGCAAGTGAGTGAATCATCACAACAGCCATCATGATGTCAAGGGGCTCTTCTTCCTGCTCTCCGCTTTTCTTACCGTTTTGACACAAAGATTGTAACCAGATTGACACAAGTTCTTGTCTGACCAGATCAATGTTTGTCTTTACTTTGTCCCCTGTTCATAACTCCTACAGGCTGTAGGCTCCTGTTTAGCTGTACATTAACAATTATGCCCCTGTTTTGACCTTTTTGCTCACAGATATTAAAAAAACCCAGTTTGAAATAAGAGCAGTGACTGCAGTGGAGGAAGCTAGACAGGGCTGAAACCCTAGGGGTATACAGAATGACAAAAACTGTCTAACGACACACCAAAACCAATTTCATGTGCAATTACCTCATGGAATAAAACCTGACCCACATCTTTGAAGAAAGTTGAATGGGACTTTATATGGGCTCATCTTACATACACCAAGGAAAGAGTGGTAGCGGGAGAAACAAAAAGCCAATTCAATAGTCCTAAACAAAGTGGATAAACCCTGTGCAGCAGCTGCAGGTAAGTCAGGGGTTAAAGCTGTCTCCAATAGCCAGAGGCTCCACAGCTGCTGAGAGTATCTAATTGGCAGGATCTTCTCTCACATCCAGATTTATCAAGGACGACTGGGAGAATGCACCTTTTTCATCTGGGGAAAAAGCATGCACATCTTGTGCTTAGATATATGTACACACATATATATACATACACACATACATGCAGGAGGTAGCCTTAAGTGTGAAGCAGAAAGACATTTTTACCCTCTGAATGGATTGGTGTCTGGCTTGTGGTTTTGCATTGGTTTCTTTCATTTTTACAACCAGGATAATACTTGCCAGCCAGCATATCTCAAGACCGTTATGTTGACAGTTACTTACTCTCTGCACAGAAATGTGAAAGACGGACTACACTTGTCAAAAACTGGACTGGACTAGATTTACTATTTTTTTTGTTTATTTATTTTATTGAATATTGTTCCCAAAAGCATTTTTAAGCACCTCTGACTGGGATATTTGCGTACTCAATTTACTTTATACAAGTACAGGATGTTTTCTGGTACACATTCATGATAAAGCAGCTAAACAAAATACATTAGAAGCAATATAACAGCACCAACGACCTCAGCTATCTTCCAGCCTTGGGAAAAGCAATAAAAAGAACTCCCTTTGAAGCTGTAAAGTATATTTAAGAAAGTGACAGGGCCATGGAAAGGTCCTACTACAGATTCCTCAGGTGCCCTCTGCAGATTGACACCGTGGAGCTCTTTTTTACCGGGTCCTCTGCTATCCTTTGCATAAAACTAGTGAAAAGGAGGTAAGAAAATGTACCCTTTTTTTTTTTCTTTTAAACTGAATTCAAAGTAGTTCCATTTTCTCCCTATGACTGTAGCTGTAAGTAACTACTCAAATAGTGTTTGCACTTCAAGATCGGAGGGGGGCGGGGGGAGGGGAGGAAGCTCACAAAAGGATAGATTGAGAAGCTAAAATATCCTCAGAAACTGGAAAGGCTAATAGAAACACTTGTTAGAATCTTGCAGTCGGGACAAAAATGGACCTGGGAGAATACTTTTAAACTGACTCTGAACTGTCGTAGAACGGTTCACTTGATTTAGAAAAGAAATTGAATCGCAGATGACACAAAACCTGCTATAAATGTTTACATCCTGGAAAAGGGAAAACTTTTTCCTGAAGGGCTTGAATCAGAGTCGCCAATTCCCTTCCGCCCATACATCCAGCTGCCATAGCATTCAGTGTGTACAAGCTTTCACCTCAGAAAAAGCCCTCCCAAGAAAAACTGCAGTTGAGATTTACTCCATGCAAGAAAGAGCCTTTCACCTTCAGGAAAACAAGGTTTGCTGATGTTCCTTTTAGGAAAAAGAAACAAGGAAAATGTTTGTGCTTTTCAAATTGTGTTTTTAACATGATGCCAAAAAACTCCACAGACCGTGCCAAATGCAGGTACATGTCTGGGTTAACATATGGCCTGCTGTAGCTGGTGAGTCAAGTTGCATAGTCTGCAGATTAACTGAAGTTGTAAGGAAGAAAAAAGGAACAACAACAAAAAAAAGATTAAGGAAATAATTTTTGCTGTTCACTTTCAGGGGCTCTTCCATTGTTTGTGGGAGGATCTTCCCATAAACCTCCTGATTGCTTCATTAAAATTCTCCCTGATAACACTCTCTTGCCATGAAAACAGCAGGGCCACTGATACAACTGCCTATCATCTGACTAATGTTATTCTATTGTTTCCCTTGGTTCCCCCTCTTTGATTACTTCCTTCATTTGTCGTCTTACTTTTTCTTTCAACCCTGCTAAGGATACAGGCCACCTTTTGATTCTGTGTTTGTGCAGACTCCTGAAAAATAATGTTCTGGTTATTTACTACAGTGTTTAAAATGTACAGTCATACAATATTACGCTCCAATAATATATGATACTCCCCCAAAAGCACTGCTAGTTTTCTAGTTTTGCCCAGTGTGATGAACAAGCTCAGGCACGTTTCAGAACTGTAAGCATTATGAATTTTGATTGCTTTTAAAAATCTTTTCGTCAGAAGAGGAGACGTTCAGTTGTATACACTAAGTAAAGAGTAGCTTTTCTCAGATTAGATCTTCATCCTCATCAAGACTTGCTTTCACATTTCCAACAGGTTTCAAAGGGTGCTATTGAGACTCCAACTCGAGCTGGCTACTTAAGCTTACTCCGTTTAAAGCAGTTTTCCCAAGTAATTATTTTTTCATTATACTTGTCAGCTAAGTTTTGAAGCAAGTTTACCCCTTTATGTAGCTGTGCTGTTACACAGAAACAAACAAAGAAAAGGTGGATCTGAGAAGCTCAATAATGTAATTCTAGAAGTCCTGCAAGCAAAAAATGACATTGAATATGGTTAGAGTGACCCCATTGTAACTGAGAATCTAGTCCTCAAATATTTTAGGACAACGCTAAAGAATTTTCAGCCCTTAGAAATTAGCCTTTAGTTTGCTGCAGGTAAGGCACATTTGGGGCCATCACAAGTAGATGTTTACCAGCCTATCTCCGCGGGCCCTGCTGTCACCTGAGCATTCAGCTGCTGCTGCCTGACCAACTCTGCTCTCCAGAAAGAGCGTGTGGTGTAGTGATACTCACTGCATTTTGAGATTACATGTCCTGAGAGGACTTTTTGCCCTGCCCAAAATGGACAAAGAGAGTTTCTTCTTAAATGCATGAAAGCTGGATATTTCTCAGGCAAAACAACGTTCAGAATGCTGCTTTTCATGACTGAGTACAGATGTAATCTTACAGTAAATTTACAATAGATTAGGAACTTTGTTATGAACCTTGTGGGTTACCTCTAAGTTAAAAAGTCATTAACTGCTTTTCTTGCTTCTGGTTATTTGCAAAGCATATTGTTATGAGATTTAACCTAATCCACATAATTTTTCCACTTAGATGGAACGGACCTAATTCATTTTATAGTTCAGATACAACAACCGACTTACATAAGGGGAGAAGCCTGTGCGACATCTATCTGAATAAGAAAAACAAAACCAACCAAGAAACATCTGATCACTTTGCTGTTAATGAGAAATACTCCTCTCTCCTTCTAATCTTCAGTAAAAACCTGAACAACATAAAAACCGCTTCAGGGTTTTATGAGCCTCATGGCAGAGCATCGCATGGCATCACAGTAAAATTGATTCATCTTGACCTCTCCTTTCATGACTACATATGAAAATACATTCTAATAAAAGTCCAGCACATCCCCATATTTATACTGCATGCTTTCTCAAGCAATATGCTGAGATGCGTCACATGGTTGCTAAAATGAGATTAAAACTGATACTTCAGTTACATTTCAAGATCATATTCTTGAATCTTTTGGCTTTTATCTTGCATTAACAGATTTATAGCATTGATAAATTATTCTTTCATTCAGATACCATTTTGTGTACATTAAATGTGAAACATGATCACTGTACTTTTTGTATAGCCTTGTAAGAGAAGAGTAAGTGTTGTGTGATGTCAGTATCAGTGCAAAGTAACTAATGAACATGTATCTCCCTACCCTTCATATACAACTCTGATAGATCTGTATTCCTCCTGATATTAGAGGTTTTATTTGGTTCTCATTTTGGGTTCATTCTCAAGGCACAATGACAGGCAGCAATTCTATTGCCTGGTATATCCACGGTTCTTACCTTGGCCTCAGGGCTCCAGCTCCTTCATACAATATGCCCTGCTTCTCTGCTCAAGTTAAAAAACAAAGACTAGAAATAGCGAGCACAGAACTAAATAAACTGTGAGTGCAGACATTTACCATCGCCTCCAGCGAAAGACCAAAACATTCAGCGTGACCCCATGCTTCTTTCTCACCCTCATGCAGCTACTGAGCTGTTTGGCTGCCGCCATACACAGCCTGCAGGCACTGAGCAAACAGATTTTCAATGGATCTAGAGGCTTCCTCCCTCCACCTGCAGCAGCTCTAAGGGAATACTATGGACTCTCCCTTGCTCAAGAAAGACCGACATGAAGAGCATCAGTAGAGAAGTGGGGGCAGAAGGGTCTACAAGCATCAAACACTCACTTCACAGAATAGAAAGTGCATGAATAGCAAGGAAACAAAAGTGGAATATAATAACCCACTATAAAAACGTCAAAGGAGTAAGTAAGACTTTATATCAGATCATGCAGGCAACTTGGCAACCTAGAAATACCCAGAAAGCACAGAGTGGGAGTGCTATAAACTCTACAAATTGGCACAAAGTCTCAAGATATACTCACAGCTCCTTTTACAGATAGAGAAGCTCTCTAAGATAATTGCAGGCACCACATTGCCTGCTTGCTTCTTGCTCTGTATTAGAGAGAAAGACAGAATTTCAGAACAGTCTAAGTGTTCATATGAAATATCTCACATAACTTCTTTCTTTGAAGTTTTACTACTCCTGCAGTTAGAGCCAAATAGAACTGAGCTTTTATGCACTGAATCATGTTTTCCACAGGGATTGACTCACAGGTAATCAGTCTTTTCAAAATATATCCGCACGCATTAGGAAAAATAGCACATACACTAATATCCTATCGTCAGGACCATAGCTAGGTTGCTCTCACCCAATAATCCCCATTTTACAGGCTTTTCATGGATTCAGGAAAGCCTGTAAATCAAACATTTAAAGCACACAACAGGCTCCATATTAGTTTTGCCTATGCATCACTAGCTCTTCCACCCTTGCAGTCACGCCAGTGACTTAGGAAAGACCAAGTGAGAAAATCACAGGAGAAACAAAATGAGATGGGGTGGGAGAAAGAAAAAAAGTTTACCATCTTTGGTAAAAGGAAGATCTTGAAAGCATGTGTGTCCTTTTGCCTTTGGAAGTTCAAGAAAGAAGGCCAACATTGGGGGAGTGGGGTGGGGATCTCTAACAAAATTAGTTAAACAATAGCAAGAAGAGACAAGATGGATGTTTCCAAGTCAAATTTCACTTCTAATTTCTCCTCAGTGTTCTTATCCTAGTAAAATGTATGCATGCACTTAATTCACACAGTGAACACTGATTTTGGAAGTATTTGTAGAACCAGGTCCTTACTACATCCTGCTTTCAAATGACTTCCAAGCACTTTCTGACACCTAACATCTAATTATTACAACCCAGAATTGCTCTAGTTTGAAAAAAATACAAGACGATGACCACAAAGTTGGTAAGTACTCTGTGCAATAGCATGAATAGCTTTTCCACCATGACTACAAAATGTTCTGCCGTGAAAACAGAGCAAGAGGACCAAACAGCAGTCCTTCAGCCAAAATCATGCCTGACAGAGAGGGCTTCCTTGAAAAGGGAGACAAGAAAAATTTTCACCATGTTAAAGAAGTAAGTTCTTCCTCACCTCCTGATCAGCAAACACCAACAGAAGCTTTGTGAAGACTTTAATAACATCTACATAAAGCAGAAGAAGGAACAGGCCTGCTTTCCAGCTCCTCAATAGCAAAAATCACTGGTCCTCCTCAGCATATGGTCCCTCACCATAGATGACTGGGCTCACAGCAAGCCGGACCTGGTGAGCTGTTTAATTTTTTATCCCTCTCTGTAGCAGAACATTAATAGGTGACAGCTTTTGGGGAGCAGATTACTGTTTGCACACATTAAGAATGACATGGGGTAGAACGCTGTAATTCTCCCAGCACAATACATTTTATAAATTCCACCTTCTAATTATCTAAAGCCATTGAATTATGGAGCAACTACATTAGAGACACAAACTGTTCGTTATGTAGTCAAGCTTTGCAAGCTTAAGGGGCTATAAAGATATATAAATTTTATTAGAAAAATAGATTATATGTAGGACTATGACACCACTTTATAAGCTATGCTATTTGGACCTGAAGTGATAAAATACATCAATGTCATGTATTGCATTTCCATTGTCTAGCAATTTTTTTTTGTCTCTCTCCCCCTTATATCCTTACTCTCTAATCTGTACAAATCCTATTGAATTCTGTCAATGCCATTTGGATTTTTTGATCTTAAACTCATTTTATGACACAAGCAAATTTATATTCTGCTCTTCAACCCATCTTATGAGTCATTTATAAGAAATAATAGTGGCCCTAAAACTAATCCCTGTGGTTCGGCCAATTAATGTTTTTTCTTATTTGGGAATGTTTCATTAATCGTAATACTCTGCCTGCTTTTTGCTAAGGACCTTTTTCTGTTTCCTTTTCTTTCGCTTTAATCATCAAATGTCTTCCTAACATCTTTACTTCCTTAATTACCACTGAGGATTCCTTGGAAAGACACAAATATTGTCATCTGCAAAATCTGAAATACAGTGGAAATTAAAAATAGCTTTTTCAGGTGGGAGGACTGATAGTCTCCCCTTTTACACCTTTTCCATCATAAATAATTTTAATTTCTTTTTTGCAACACTGAATCCAAGTAAAACAGCCAACAGATTCCCTTTTAGTCACACTTGTTCTCCAAAAGACCAGAAATTATCCTCAGTTAATTGTTTGTTACATGCATCCTCAATTTCTTAGCAGGGAATTCCTTTCTTGAAAAATGTTAGACAGCATTTGTAGCAATAAGAAAAAAAGGCTTGCTTATTTATTTATTTACCTGGTAGCATTTAGTTCTAATTCCAAAATCTTTATGCATGGAAATCTTCTGAAGTCAGTAGGCTTGTATGTGGCTACAAGTATTCTGTCATATGGAGGCAATTTATATTGGTTTCTTTTAAAAGAACAACAGCTGTACGTGAGAACAATTCTTTGGAAATTAATTAATAGCAATCTGCAACTTTGCCCATACTCCATGGGTGTTGACCTTCCAACAGGAGAGTTTAATGTTGCACTTTCACTAATTTGCCATGAGATAGCATCCAGAAGTGCATCAAAAATATTATGGCCACTTGATGCAAAAACAACAGCCAATACAAAATTACTTACCGAGTTAAAAACAAAAATATCAGTTGTCTTTAAAAAATAGCTTGATTTTGGCACAACTTATTTTGGAAGAGAATGGATTTCATACAGTTTTATCATTGCACCTCCTTTAGGTAGTCTTGAGGCTTTATCATCAGCTCCCTCTTTCTGCACTTATGGCAAATGTACATTCTAAGGTTAGTATTTTAGAAGCTATACGACATAGACTTCTGGCTTAAATCTTATATTGACACTTGGAGAACCTTTCTTTGCTGGCCACAAAACTCCCTCAAATTTAGCCATTTCAGTGCACTAGACTGATAGCAATGAAAGCAGTATCTGAACACTCTTGAAGACAAGAGAAGGTTGGAAAGCTGAACCAGGTCCCATACTGGATTCTAGAACAGAGGGAAGATTATCAGAGATGGAAAAGGCAACTATCCACACTTGTAACTACATACTTTGTAAATATCCACAGGTAATCTTGACACTGCATGACATGAAACTGACCAGTCATACCACATTTAAAACCACGACAACAAAAAAACCCAAACTCTCTTCTCTTGACACCACCGGATGCTCACCCAACCATACCTTGCTCTTGTGGCCTGACTCCATCATGTCAGCCCATATGGCCCAAATAATGCTAAAAAAGGCCTTCTCAGTGAAACTTCTATCCAGGCTTATTACTCTCAATTCCCCAGGGTTTTCCTGTTAGTTTTCTTCTTCCCAAACAAGGCTAAACGTGCTACCAGCAAGCAGTCTGCACCAGTGTCGCCACTCCTATACAGATGCTTGCTCTTCACCAACGATACCACCGTAACATTGCTAGCATCCTCTGCCAGTTGCCTCCCTCTGGAACAGGAAGTCAGTTGCCAAGGGGAACTGCTCCAGACCCAGTCCAATCTGCATCGGCGTGGCAGATCTCAGCACACAGGGGGCTTTCCTGACGCAGGGACATGCCACAGGAGTGGAGAGACCTGCCAGGAGACAACAGCTTTCTTGGGAGATGTTGACGAGGCCTGGGTGTTGCCAGAGCACCCACAGCCACCCCCCACACCTACAGACAGCAGCCCAGGCAGCGCTGGCGACCAGGAGCACCTCTTCGAAGGAGGGGCGTTCCACTGGACAAGGGGGTAGACATGAAGTACACATAACCCAGTAACTGGGCATAGTTCTGTGACCCTCTGCACAGGTCAAGAGTGCTTCTCCTACCTGACCCTCTAGGCAGAATGGTGGGCACTGGCCTGAGAACAAAGGCTGCAGCTCCAGCTGAGGGGTCTACCCAGTGGTGGCTGATGTCTCCACCCAGACAGAGCTGCTGATGGGGGAGGCTGCCGTGCAGACCTCAGACTGCAGGAAGTGCCTAGGCCTTTCTCCTGGCTCAGCAACCGTTGGCAGACGTGCCTGCAAAAGGCGCACCCAGGTGAAGGACCTCCTGCAGCAGGTGGCTGAGCTGCAGGAGGCAGTGAGAAGACTGCATAACATCAGGGAGGCTGAGAAGGAGGTAGGGAGCTGGTTCCAAGGGCACTCTGCAGTGGACCTAGAGTGCACGGCCAAACAGCCAGAAGCTCCTCCAGTGGCACACACAGAAGGGAGGAGGGCCAATAATACAGAGGAATGGATGGTTGCAATTGGAAGGACCTACAGGAGGAAGAAACTTCCCCTGAAACCTGAGGTGCCCTGCTTCACCGCTCTGCAGACTGAAGAGAAAAGACCCGTCACATCAGGAGAGATGCTGGAGCTGAGTGAGGCAGCCTGACATGCTCCCCGTGTAACAACCAGAGCAACTAAGGAAAGGAGACAGGTGATGGCAGTAGGCAACTCTCTTCTGAGAGGTACAGAGGCACCCATTTGACGACCTGATGCACTCTGTAGAGAGGTGTGCTGCTTACCAGGGGCTCGTATCAGGGATGTCACTGAGAGACTACCAAGCCTCATACATCTCACTGACTATTATCCACTACTCTTGTTTCATGTGGGCACCACTGATACAGCCAAGAGTGGTTTGAGGAGTATCAAGAAGGACTACAGAGCCCTGGGAGCAGGGGTAAGGGACTCTAGAGTGCAGGTGGTTTTTTTATCAGTCCTCCTGGTCAGAGGGAAGGGGTTTGAAAGGGCCGGTTGAATCTGGCAAATCAACAAATGGTTACAGGACTGGTGCCACAGCCAAGGATTTGGTTACTTAGACCATGGCACTTGCTTTGAGAAACCTGGTCTACTGGGAGCTGAAGGGGTGCGTCTGCCAGAGAAGAGGAAGAGCATCTTTGGTCATAGGCTTGCCAAGATGGTGAAGAGGGCTTTAAAATAAAGTTGCTGGGGGAAGGGAACCTCAGTCCCTGCCACTTCTATCAGTTTGACCCCAGCACCAACAATAGATGTCCAGAGCCTGGTGAAGGATCATGGCTGAGTAGAAGAGCACCTGAACTGCAGCACAAAGGAATTCCAGCCACTCCAGCCAGTAAGTCAGCTTCATCAGGGGCTCAAATGCCTCTATGCAAACGCACATAGCATGGGGAATAAACAAGAGCAGTTAGAGATGTGTACATGCCTGCAGGGCTATGGTCTTACTGGAATCACGGAGATGTGGTGGGATGGTTCCTATGACTGGAGTGTTGGAATGGAAGGATACAGGCTCTTTAGGAAGGACAGACAGGAGACAGGAGGATGGGGTGTTGCCCTCTATGTAGATAACCAGCTGGAGTGCATGATCTCCATCTGAGGTTAGATGACGAGCTGATGGGTCAGGATTAAAGGGAGGGCAGGGACAGGTGACATTATAGTGGGGGTCTGCTACAGGCCACCCAACTGGGAAGATCGAGAGGATGAGGTCTTCTTTAGGCTGATAGGAGTAGCCTCACGTTCACGAGCCCTGGTCCTCATGAGGAGTTCAACCACCCTGATATCTGTTGGAGGGACAACACAGCAGAGCATAAACAATCCAGAATGTTCCTGGAATGCGTTGATGATAACTTCCGCCTCCAAGTGATAGAGGAGCCAAGGAGGAGAGGTGATATGCTGGACCTTGTTCTCACCAACAAGGAGAAGCTTGTGGGGAATGAGAAGCTCAAGGGCAGCCTTGGCTGCAGTGACCATCAAATGGTGGAACTCAAGATCTTTAGGGCAGCAAGGAGGGCGCACAGCAAGCTCACTACCCTGGGCTTCAGGGGAGCAGTCTCTGGCCTCTTCAGAGACCTGCTTGATAGAGTCCCATGGGATAATGTCCTGGAGGGAAGAGGGGCCCAAGAAAGCCTGTTAATATTCAAGGATCACCTCCTCTAAGGTCAGGAGCGATGCATCCCAACAAAGAAGAAGTCAGGCAAAAATTCCAGGAGGCCTGCATGGATGCACAAGGAGCTCCTGGACAAACTTAAACACAAAAAGCAAGCCTACAGAGAGTGGAAGTAAGGACAGGTAGCCTGGGAGGAACACAGATAAATTGTCTTAGCAGCCACGGATCAGGTTAGGAAAGCTAAAGCCCTGATAGAATTAAATCTGGCCAGGGATGTATGTCATGGGCAACAAGAAAAGCTTCTATAGGTACATCAGTGAGAAAAGGAAGACTAGGGAAAATGTAGACCCTCTCCAGAAGGAAACGGGAGACCTGGTTACCCACGATATGGAGAAGGATGAGGTACTCAATGACTTTTTTCTCTCAGTCTTCACCAGTAAGTGCTCAAGCCACATCGCCCAAGTCACAAAAGGCAAAGGCAGAGACTTAGAGAATGAAGAACTACTCACTGTAGGAGACGATCAGGTTTGAGACCATCTAAGGAACCTGAAGGTGCACAAGTCAACGGTCCTAATGAGTTGCTGCTGCGGGTCCTGAGGGAACTGGTGAATGAAGTTGCTAAGCCACTATTCAACATTCTTGAGAAGTTGTGGCAGTCTGGTGAAGTTCCCACTGACTGGGAAAGGTAAAACACAACCCCCCTTTTTAAAAAGGGAAAAAAGAAGACCCATGGAACTACAGGCCAGTCAGCCTCACCTCTGTGCCTGGCAAGATCATGGAGCAAATTCTCCTGCAGACTACACTGAGGTATATGGAAAATAAGGAGGTGATTGGTGACAGCCAGCATGGCTTCACTATAGGCAAATAATGACTAACAAATTTAGCCTTCCATAACGAGGTTACAACATCGGTTGACAAGGGAAGAGCAACTGACATCATCTACCTGGACTTGTGCAAAGCATTTCACACTGTCGTGCCCAACATCCTTGTCTCTAAATCAGAGAGACATAGACTTGACAGATGGACCACTCACTGGATAAGAAATTGGCTGGATGGTCATACTCAAAGAGTTGTGGTCAACAGCTCAATGTCTAAGTGTAAAGCAGCAATGAGTTGTGCTCCTCAGGGGTCGATATTGGGACTGACACTGTTTAACATCTTTGTCGGTGACATGGACAGTGGGACTGGGTGCACCCTCAGCAAGTTTGCTGATGACACCAAGCTGTGTGGTGTGGTCGACAAGCTGGAGGGAAGGGATGCCATCCAGAGGGACTTTGATAGACTTGAGAGGTGGGCCCGTGTGAACCACATAAAGTTCAACAAGGCCAAGTGCAAGGTCCTACACATGGGTTGGGGCAATCCCAAGCACAGATACAGGCTGGACAGAGAATGGATTGAGAGCAGCCCTGAGGAGAAGGACTTGGAGGTGTTGGTCGATGAGGAGTTCAACATGAGCCAGCAATGCACGCTCGCGCCCCAGAAGGCCAACTGCATCCTGGGCTGCATCAAAAGAAGTGTGGCCAGCAGATCAAGGGAGGTGATTCTCCCCTTGTACTCCGCTCTCGTGAGACCCCACCTGGAGTACTG
>VZSC01007383.1:25079-37664 GCA_013398225.1 Steatornis caripensis | reverse complement strand
CGTTGCGCTTGGCCTGCGCCGGGGCTTTCTCTCCCGGCCTCCGATCTCCTGTGGCACGTNACTGGGATATTTGGGAGCTCTGCCAGAAATTTTTAGCCCGTGACAAGTTTCACGCGTTTGGACACGTTGCGCTTGGCCTGCGCCGGGGCTTTCTCTCCCGGCCTCCGATCTCCTGTGGCACGTGCCTCGCTGGACTGAGCTCGCTCTAGCTGAAAGCTCTGTTATCTCCTCGTGTGCATCAAGGGCAAATAGCAAGGTTCAGACCTCTCCACCGGGAATGATAGCTGACAACACAGAACCACTGAGGTGCGAGGCAGCTCTGGAGGTCACCTCGTCCGGCCCCTGCTCCAGCGGGGCCACCCCCAGCAGGCTGCCCGGGACCGTGCCCAGGGGTTTGAGTGCCTCCAACCACGGAGACTCCAAACCCTCTCGGGTAACTCGTGCTTTGCTGTGCTTCCCACAGTTTATTATGTGAAGACTATCACCACGGTTCCCCTCTGTTCTCTCCCTCTCTAACTAAATAACACCACTTTATTTGGCCTTTCATGCCAGGCCAGGATTTTGGTACGTTTGATCGTCCGTGGTTCTCGTTTGGACCACATCACCTTTGGAAACGTGGTGTCAAAAAAACCCCAAAAAAACCAAAAGCATGCATCTTACAGGGCTGACTGTTGGTCGTGCATCCCATTGCCGTTTGCCTTCTGCGTGCCAGGGTGATGCTGTTGACTCAGTTTGTAGCTGCGCATAACACGAAGACCTTTCTCGGTAAACCTCTACCTAACCTCTTCGTGTGGGCAGGATTATTGCTCATTTGCTTTCATCCTGATTTTAATTTAAATTCTCTGAGAGGGTAGAAGCACCTTGAAGTCTAATCTTGTTTTCCAGGGTGCTCGCATCCCTTTCCAGTTAGGAATCACCTGCAAACGGGGTAAAGATACTCATCAGCAGCCCGGGCTTTGCTGATAACGCCGAATAGCACCAGGCTGCGGGAACTCCCGCGGGACCCCGCCAGCTCCCTCTTCCCGTATCTGATGCTGAGCTTCTCCGATCTGCTTTTTGGGTGACGGAACCCACCCAGCTTTTGCTTGGTTTATCAAGAGTATGTTTCTCAGCCTTGCTTACCAGGGGAGAGAGTGTGAACAGATTCGTTAAACTGAGCTCTGTGAGATCTGCTGCTCGGCGCTGCCAGCCAGGTCCCCTGTCCCCGGGGGCACAGCAGACGTGATCGGAGAAAGCGGGGCGGTGCGTTTGCCCTGAGTCATCCTTGACAAAATCATTCCTGTTACTTACCTCCTTGGGATCTTCCAGGGCTTTGCAAATACGTGGTTTGATTTTTTGTTCCCGGGAACTGAACCCGCGCACGGAGCATCGCGCAGGAAGTGGAAGATCAGCAACAGTCTGCCCTTTTGAAGTCTTTCAGTCTGATTCTTCCTCCAAAATCCTGCAGCGATAACAGCAGGCCGTTCTGAAATTGCTCCGCTTCTCTAAGAACTTCAGGAAAATTCCAGCAGGCTCAGCTCATATGAAAACACTTAACTTTTCTACTCTGTCCTTTTCTGTCGAAGCCTGAGCCGTCACCCTTGTGTCAGTGATGCTAATCGCATTACGTGGCTGGTTGCAATTGCCCTTTTACTGAAGAGTGGAGCAAAACAATAACAACAAATCATTAAGCGGCGTGGCTTTTGATATGACTTGCCATAAGCTTTTCTCCCTGCTTATTCATCACCTTCCTGATCACCCCCTTGTCTCCGCAGGTCCGTTCACAGGATGCTTCCTTGCTGCTCCGTGTGCCCCGGGCTGGGTTTAAATGCCTTGGCTCTCCTGGTTTTCTCCCCGTACGCTCATGCCGTTTTTGTTCAGTGCTTGCCCTTAGTACCAGTTGAGCTCTTTTCTGCTTTCTCTGTGCTTCTACCTTGTCCCTGTGACTCGCCCCCTGCGATTTGGGCAGGGGTTGCTCTGTCCTGCCTTCGTCCTGGAGGAGTTTGTGTTTATGCCATCAATATCAGCCCTTTGAGAAACTGCCGTCTCTTAATTGCATTTCCTCTGGTTCGCCGAGATCACTTGCGTGCATCCTGAGATTGCTCTCTTCATCACCGTTTTTCAGCAGGCTGCCTTTCTGTCGTCATTTTGGTGCCTTTTCCCTGTGCGGACAGCAGTCCTCTCCAGCAGAACTTTGTCTCTGCTTGCCTTCAGGTGATCCAGCCGCTCCCCTGGCACCACGGTACCAGGGCTTTTGCAGCAGGAAGAGGACTTGCCCCTCCTCTTGTTGTCAGGTAGAACTGGGACGAGCGTGACCTTTTCCTGGGATAAAGCCGGACTTTGCGCAGCCGGGCTCAGCAAGCATGGTACGGCGTGTTAGCGTTAATGGCACGGCTTCAGCATACTGCAGGCCGCAGCGGTGAGCATCCACCTGTGGTACCCAGTCAGCGGCACGGTTACCGCTTCCCAAGCGCCGTCTGGGAGCCAAAGCTCGTGGTTTCCCCAGGAAATGTGCTCAGCCAGGAATATGTTCCTCGTTTAGGAGCTTATTGCACTCTGTAGTTAGTAACGAAGCAGCTAACAAGTCCCAGGATTTGCTCCCCGCATCCGCCCCAGGCTGGCCCTGGCTTTTCCCAGGTCTGGGGAACAGCGATGCCGTGCCTGGCACCCCCAGGGAAAAACCCAGCACCAGCACCAAAGGTGATTTCCTTTACCTCTTCAGATAATGCCAGTCCGCATTTCAAGCTCAAAGCGTCTCTAGCGGACAAACATCACGCAGCTTAGCATAACTTGATGGTAAACAGGATAAGGATGCACCTACCCCACGCCGGCGGGGGGCTGCTGCCCCGAAATGTTTTAAACGCCGTCTTGCTTACGGACCGGGCACCCGAGCTCGGAGCTTCCCGTCCCCGCTTCAGACCTGCGCGCTCTCCTTAGCACTCGCTATTAACGATCCAGGCGCCCGAACCCAAGAGGTTACGAGGTTTAGTTTAATTATTCCTTCTTGCAGTCTGACCCATATTAGGCCAAAAACTCACTTCGCAAATAGCTTTGCCTTTTTTCAAGGGGCTTTCTGTTTCCGTTAACGTTTCTGAAGCCAGCTGCCTCGTACTGAGCGTCGGTGCAGGGGACCGCGAGGGAGGGGCAGGGGGCTTGTGGTTTGGGGTTTATTAAAGGCAAAAAAAAAGGCAGCTATCAAAAAAGCATTTAATCGCGTTTCCCATCGCAGGTTTCAGCACGCGGTCATGACGGGAAAAAAAAATAATGCACATCTCACGGTGAAGTAACAGCAAGCGTCACTGTTTTTACGTGGCACGTGTTGTACCGCGCTTCATTTAGTGCGCTTTGCCCGGCTGGGAAACAAACAGGCACCGCTCCAGTCTTCGGCGCTATCCAGCGAGAGGAGAAGTGGTAACATTCATTACTTGATAGTAAACACCACTAGCGCGACCTTTTTGAGGGAAAATATATAGAAAGCAGAATCTGGAAGTGCTTTCTCTCAGGAGCATCCCAGCTTGCAGCTCTCTCGGCAGCACCGCCGTGTCTCGCAGGGAAGCCGCGTGCAACCTTCAGCTGACAAAGGCAGGAGGAATAGCTGTGCCCTCATTGCTCCGCATCTCTGGGGTCTTTATCAGTGCTCCGGGCGCACCAGCTCAGGCAGGGGCACCTGGAAAACGGTCACAGGGCTCAGAAGTTTTTGCTGATTTTTATTTTTTTTAACTCATTTCCTATTAATATTACGCATCCGTGAGAAGCGTGAGAGAGCGGCAGAAAGTCTGTCAGGAAAGCAGAGCGCAACGGAGGTAAGGCTGCAGTCGGCGCTGAAAGAGCAATTTCAGGGTACGAAACCGCACGGTGCTGCACCACGCAGGATCTTTGCCGGGTGTGGGGAGCCCTTTCGCGGCCTTGCACGGGTGTTGCCGCGCCACTGCCTAGCGCGAGGAGGGCGACGCTGAGATCCTGAAGATTATGAAGCTGTATGGCGCTNCAGGAGATGTTCCAGAAGTGCGTAAGGTCTGTCTGCATGTTCTCTTCCCAATCTTCCTCTTTCGGCCTTAACTTGCCGTTGTTTGTTGTTTTCACAATCAGCTCAGGCTGCAAAAGCTACGGGTAACTTTCAACTCAGCAGTAAGCACGAGATCACTGGTATCAGTTCCAGTACGCGAAGATGCCTTTCCCAGGCAGTGCCCTGCCCCCAGACAAAGCCGGACGCTGCCTTCTTGTCTGGCGGTAACACGGCGCGTCACCAGCCCCTTCCCTTTGCCGGCAGCCGCAGAAGTTTACCAGCACACGGAAACAATCGTTCTCTCTGCGGCTTCTCTCTCTTTTCTGCCCTTGGCACTTCGCTGATGCGGGTTGGGAAAAAAAAGGAAGAAAATAAAACAGTACTTAAACCTGCCCCCCCCTCCTCTGCTGGATTAGAATTCCTCCATTTCATTAAACCTGATGATTTTGGGTCGTGAACCTGTGAGTGCTCAGCTGGGCGTAGCGGGGAGCAGGGGAAGAGCGCGGAGGCAAAGCCACCATCTGGTGAGAACTCCTCACAGCAAACTAGCCCGGCTTGGCCGTTTGTTATCAGCAGTTCTTCGCTGGAAGGTCAGTGGTTTTTAACAACACGAGGTAAAATTCTGGCTGCCAACAGGTGTCTGCAGATGCCAACTTGTCACGAGCTCGATTAGTGCAGGGCGTGCGAAGCGCTTTGTTACCTGAGCTGAGAGCTGCTGGCTGTTCAGATTGTGGTCGCTGGAAAAAAATGTGTGCGTGCAACACGCGTGCGTGTAGGTGTCTCACAAACGGGCAGCAGCAGCGCAGCTGGCACGCGTCTTTTTCAGCAGGCAGGAGGGATCCGCTCACGCCAGCTCCTGGCCTTGTTTCCCTGGGGAGGAAGGCGAAGGGAATATTTATCTTTCCCGCCGCACGATGCGCCAAGGCCTCCTCCTACCCTGCAAAAAAGCAACTCCCAGCTGTGGTCAGTGGTTTTCCAGCTCGGCGCTGGAAATATCCGTATTTCTTCGCGTGCCTGTGTGTTGCTGCTGTTGCTGGGCTGAGCCCACGTCCGCAGCCGGCTGGGAAGCAGGCGGCAGCGCCGTGGCTGCACTGGAGGCTGTTACCAGTTGGTCCTGCTGGAAAGGCACCTGGGCTCTGCATTGCCTGCAGAAAGGGATGATTTGTGATGAAACGAGGAAGGGGAGTGCCCGGGCTGGGCAGGACAGCTCTGATCTAGCAAGACGTGGTCGGCATGCGGCTGGTGCGTGCATCGCGGCTCAGCCTGAGGCACCGCGCGGGATGTCCCAACACCTTTCCTCGCCGTTCCCCACAGCCCTCCATCCCGCAGCGGTGGGCTGGACGCGCTCCTGCCGATGCAGCTGCCGGCATTGCTCGCCAGGCTTGGACAACGGCAGCGCGGCCCGGGGCAGCTCCGGCATGGCAGATGTCCCTCTGGTCCCCGGGATCATGTAACCCGCAGCCTTCCTTGTCCCTGTCCTCCCTCACACCTGCTGATATACATCCCACACACGCATGTGTGTAGGCACCCTTCTACGTACGTAGTTGTGCTAAGCCTTCCGTAGAATTTCCCAACTGATTTTTGTGTGATAAGAAGGTTTCGAGAACGGTTTATTTTCGTCAAAACAAAGCAAAACTGGAGATTAGAAGGATGAAAAGTGGGTGGCACCACGTGCCGAGGAAGAATGAGGGAAAAGTAAATTCCGAGAAGGAAAAAGGGGAGAAGGAAAGCGTTCAGACATCCTCTTTAGCGGTCCTGGCAATTCAGGGTTTCTTCCTATAGCCTGTGAGTCCTTCGAGGGGACCTGTACTCTGAAAGCATCTGTACTAGGGCGGCCTATTTTTGTACGTTCAGACCTTTGACTTCCCATTTTCATTGTGCCTCTAGAAGGTGAAGCTCATGATCTAAGAGCTCTTAAATGGAAGTAGCCCGGAACAAAAGCTGCTGCAGCCACGGCATGCTTGCCTGGCGAAGCAGGAGGCACCGCGGCCGTAACGCCAGTGCTGGCACGGTCAAGGGCAGGTGCTGGAAGCTGGTGGGGTGGACGACCCTTTCCAGCACGTTGCAGCACTTCAGCGGTCAAGTTGAACCTACTGCCCGTGGGTCCCAGCAGCCCGGGAATCGCAGCACGCCCGCGGTCCCCGCTACCTGTCCCGGTCCCAGCGAGCGCTTCCCGGCTGAGCCTCACGGTGCTGGCACAGCCCGCGCCCGCCCGCCTGCCCCGCTGCTTGTCACGCTCCTTCAAAGGGAACCGTATCTTTGCAAATCGCGCCACGAGTAAGCATTTAAATCACCGCTGTGGTATTTTTCTGCACATCAAAAGCCATCAAAAGAGCAACCAGTTGCATCCTAATGGAGAGATGGATCTGTGGTTGTTTCAGTCCCTCCAGCTTTCTGTTCGTGGGCAGCTCTCATGAAACGCCTCTTGCGTGCGTGATGGATCTCAGTAGGGTTGTTAATCACTGTCAACAGCTCGTATCATGCAAAACCACAGCGCTCTTGGTTCCACCATGTAATTCCGGACTGCATGCATCGCCCCCCTGCTGCTCGTGCCTGTATTTATAACAACTCTAATTTTTGTTAGATTCAAAGAGCTTTTTGATCATATTTTTGCCTCAGCCGCGTGACACAGGCACATCGCAGTGTAAAAAGAGCCCGTTGTAGTGTTCAGTGATGGCCTCCTGTGAAACAACCCGCTTATCTCGCAGGGGCACATTTTAACATACATGAAATCGGGCATTCCTCATAGCCCTGCGAACACTTGGTTTTGGCAGACGAGCTCTGTCAAATGCCTTTGCTGAAGCACTAAAGACTCGCGGCAAAATCTTTTAAAAGCGTGGTTTCTTGATGGCTAATAGATTGCTGGTGTTGGAGCCTGCGTCCCGATGGGGACAACGGTATACGTGACGCCTTGTGCTTTTTCTTTATATGAGGGTAAATACCAAAATGAGATCATGATACTCCATTTTTATAAGGAAATAAAGAAGTGAAGGGGCAACAGTTTATTAGCTCACACATCTGGGCCCATATTAGGGTAATTCTGCACCAGTTCCTCAGAAAAACCTGATTAAATTGATGTGTGTTTCAGCGGACATGCACGCAGCGTCCGGGGGTCTGGCTGGGTGAGTGTGGTTCTTACGGGTAAATAGGCACTGGTTTGGTAAAAGGGCGTCGTAAACCAAAGCAAGCTTTTAGTGGTGCAGGAGATGAAGGGAGATGGTTTTGATGGAAGGGCAGGTGGAAAAACGCTCAGCCAGCTATAGCCGAAAGCTTTGTTAGCGTACGCGGTGCTTTTGCAGCCAAAGGCGGGTGGTTGGAGACGGGGAAGCGGGACAGACAGGTGTGTGAAGGACAAAGCTGGCGAGGGCTCTGCTCTGCTCTCGCCTTGGCGGTGCGTCTGGCGGCTGCGTCTTCCTGAAGGATTTGCNGTGTGAAGGACAAAGCTGGCGAGGGCTCTGCTCTGCTCTCGCCTTGGTGGTGCGTCTGGCGGCTGCGTCTTCCTGAAGGATCCTGAAGCTCTCCATGCGGGCGCGTCTCAGTAACGCGTGAGACGCGGGGCGTTCCTAGCTCGCCCGAGCCTTCCCCGCCTTGCGAAGGCTGGCGCTGGGCATGGCCGCCTGGAGCTGTCGGAGCCCGTCCCGCTCACGGCTGGTCGTGAGCACCGACATCAGGCAGAACCCCCCTCGCTTCCCCCCAGGAAGGCATCCCCGTCGCTCCCGCTGCGCCCGCGGGACGAACCCGGCTCCCTCCTGCCCCGCCGCCCTCAGCGCTGCCTGTGACGGCAGCACCGCACCAATTCCTTCAGCTTTCTGCGCTGCTGTGGGACAATAATTTAACCTGCCCTCCCTCCAGAAAACCTCCTTTCTGCGTGATTCATACACAGAATCTGTCTTTCTCCTGAGGCCAAAACTGAGTATTACAAAATTGCTTTTTTTCTAGTCGGGCAAAACCAGACTGGTGTGTACGGAAACGGATGGGCTCACACCGAGGGCGCTCAGACCCCAGAGCAAAAGCTGATGAGAAGAAAGTATCAACGTGCCTTTGCTAAATGAGAAGTAGAAGGGCTTGCTCCCAGCAGATCTCAGAGGCGTCTCACGAAATCAAACATATATAACGCTTGGTGTTGCAAATGTCTTAGAGAAATCAGTTCCTTAGGAAAAGGCGGGTGAAGTAGCACGTGTGAAAAGCGAAGCGGGGCATAGCATGGGCAAAGTCTTTCAACCATCAAAAATTTCCTGTGGAGAAATGGCTGGCATGTTATACATTACATCTCATTTTTCACTCCAGATTGTGTTTTGTGATCGAAGTGAACGGTTACACCTTAGCTGTTTTGGTAACTAGAATGAAGACCCTGTAGCGTCACGATTACGCTGGCAATGTCGGTTCAGCGCTGGGCGTTATTCCCCATTTTGCTATGAAGCGCACAGCAGCGAGGAATTGGGGCAGGGAGACGTGGAGTGGCAAAGAAGAGGTGAAATTTGGAATGCGTGCTCCTAGCTGCGTTTTAAGGAGCCCTGATCACCTGCTACAACTTACAGCTGAGACTGATGAGAAACACATGAACATTAACAGAGGGATTCAAACGCCTTCCACGGCGGCCGGATGAACCCGGAGAAAGAGCGCTGTTAGGGCCAGCGTTTCGGGGGATTCATTCCGATGACGCTCTAAAATCCAGGGCATCTAATCCTGCCTCCCAACAGTTACCCTCTGCACTCTCAGCTTTCTTGTCGTGTTTTCGGGACCAAGAGCCTTCCTGCGCCCAGCCCAGCCCTCCTGAGGACTGTCAGCGGACAGCCCTGACCTGCGGGGGGTGGGAAAGCAAGGGGTGCTTTATCNTGGGGCAGGGAGACGTGGAGTGGCAAAGAAGAGGTGAAATTTGGAATGCGTGCTCCTAGCTGTGTTTTAAGGAGCCCTGATCACCTGCTACAACTTACAGCTGAGACTGATGAGAAACACATGAACATTAACAGAGGGATTCAAACGCCTTCCACGGCGGCCGGATGAACCCGGAGAAAGAGCGCTGTTAGGGCCAGCGTTTCGGGGGATTCATTCCGATGACGCTCTAAAATCCAGGGCATCTAATCCTGCCTCCCAACAGTTACCCTCTGCACTCTCAGCTTTCTTGTCGTGTTTTCGGGACCAAGAGCCTTCCTGCGCCCAGCCCAGCCCTCCTGAGGACTGTCAGCGGACAGCCCTGACCTGCGGGGGCTGGGAAAGCAAGGGGTGCTTTATCAGGGCATGGCCGTGCTCTGCGGCAGATTTTCTTCATTTCTTTAAAGTATTTTGAATTTTGTAGCTCAACAATAGCTGCCTGGTCAAAACGTAGGATCTGGCTCTTGGTAGCATTGAAGATAAAGGCAAATAACCGCATCCCTTTCTTTCACCTTCATGTCTTCTCCTAAAGTAATGTGCATCTACCGGTGATGTTCATATTCATATTTCTGTGCTTTCCTCTGATGGAAAGATGTTCCGCTAAGTATAAGCCCTCGGCAAAATACAGTTCGAATAAGTAAAAATAAATAAAAAAGTAATTTGGCTCTTAATTCTTCTGCACTCCTCATTCAGATTTGGTAATCTGACCCTGAAATTTTTTGTATTTCAGATTTTGTAGCTCACCTTCTCAAGTTTTTATGCCCCTGAAGTCATCTCTCCATACCCCAAACGGCAGTCACTGTCCTTTGGGTCGATAAATCCATCAGAGCTCATCACCAGCCTGCCGCAGAGACCTCCGAGCGCTGCAGGACCTTCCGCCCTGAAGGAAGAACTGTCTTTATGGGCAGCTGACACAAATCTTCCCCGATCTTCTGCGAGAGCCGCGGAAGAGCCGGGGCTCGGAGGAGGCTGGCTCCCGAGGTGGTGGTGCCCAGCACCCAGCCAGGGCTTGGGGCTTCGGTGCCTTAGGGTCACGGGCGTTCACCTTAGCCTGCAGCCGCTTCCAACCTCCCTAGCACCAAATTAATCTCTCACATTCCCTGGAGTCCAGCCCCCTCTCCCTTTCGTACTTTGTATTTCTCTCTCCGCCACTGGAAATACCTCCTCTTCGGCCATTGGGTGCAAACGCTTGATGTAAGGCTTGCTGTGAGATGCGGAGTACAGGGGATGTAAGATCCAGCTTCTGCCGAGGAAGACGTCTGCAAAGCTCTCCGTCTCTTCTCCGCTTGCCTCTTGCTGCGGGGGGACGTGGTTGTGTGAGGACTGTGCTGCACAAGAACTCAGATGCAAAATCTCCACCCGCGTGTGTGACAGCAACGGCACGCCATGGGCTGGGAAGGGTTGTAAGCACAGCCTTAGAAATGGCATTAATACCTCAAACTACTGGTAGCTAACAGTCAAGATTTTCTTGCCGGAAAAAAAATCTTGCCTATCCTGCCCTACATTTAGGTTTTTCTGCTTTAAAGATGTCTCTCACTGATGATGCACGCCTGCCCTGTGGTTAGTTAGTTTGCTTATCTTTCCGCATGTCAGTCTGAGGAATTCCAAGATTTCAGAAGAAATTCTCGTTATTTGATCCAACACTTTTGACCGTGGACTTTCAACTGCAATATCATCTCGCCCCACTTTTTTGTCCAGGTGGTTCATGTCTGCCATGCTAGAGGATAGTTTTACTCTTTTGAAAAGCGAACAAATATTTCTGCTTATGATTTTTTTTAACAATTTTTTTCCTTTTGAATACTTCCAGGTACATACTGATGTAGCACGCTAGACACCTGTGTGAACATTCTCTGTAAGAGTCGGCGATGCCCTCAAGTTCTGGGATTTTTTAAGTTGCTTTGTTAAAACCAAGTGGAAACCGTATACTTTATTACAGTATTTTCCTGATTCGCTCCCACAAATGATTCTGTCAAGAGCAGCCAGCTAGCAGGAACACGAATCTTTCCAGCCATCAGAAGAAACAGTAGTTGTTATGAGCCCAGGACAATTTAAATATAATTTAATAATGGGGCCTAAATCCATACTTGTCAGGGGGCCTGACATCAGGATCCTGGGAAATAATGAGCTTGCGACAGCAGCCGGTGCGGCAGAGCGCTCTTCGCTCTCCCCTCTAATTGCAGCCAGCGCTGCCAGCGAGTGCAGCGTGAAACGCACTGACCTTTCCGAAAGCCTCTGGAGCCGCTCTGCCTTGAGTGACTGAGTCTTTTGTTTCCCTTGCTCACTTCACTCCCTCTGCTTCGTTAGGCAGGCGCTGCAGAGACGGGTTAATAAAGGGCGAGATTTAGATCAGTCGCTATGCAACAGCGCAGAAAACCGAAAATCAATCAGCTGGCCATTCGGAGAATTCACAAATTCCGTACGCCGCTGGCCTGGGGAAGAGCCTGCGCTCCCCAGCTAATTGCACCAAGGTGAGATGCACGCTCGCAACGCTGTGAACAAAACTCCAGGCCTAGCATCTTATTTATTTCTCTGCTCCTGCCTCGCCTTCTGAAGTGGATGGTTGGGTGTGGGTAGTCAGTATAGTGAGAACCCATGAAATTGCGGGAGACCAGCACCCACCTTGAGACACCACTTAGAACCGTCATATATTTTAGATTGCTTCTACCAGTGTAATATTTATTTAGAATTGGAAGATTTTCCTCTCGCTGGCTGAAAAAGGCTGTGCAAGCTCGATTCGCTCCCTGGCTGTAGCATGGTATTCTCCCAGCACCGGTCCAAAATCTCCCGGTACAACCGGTGAGCCAAGCACCGCTGGAGGCCCTGCCTGTGCCGGCACGAATACGGGCCGTTTTCAGAGCACAAGGTTGCAGAGGGCTTTCCTGCTGGATGCTTTTCTAAGCTGGAGAAACCCTGATGTCGCAGCCTGCTAGAAATTGCCCTTGAGCGTGCTGAAGATGAATTCCTCCAGGAGCAGAGTTTTATTCTCGCCGTGGGTCTGTCACCTAATGAGGAATCGAGCCAAAACCAGAACTATTTTTAATATAAACTGGCATGCCCGACGTAGATCCCGCAGGAAAACAAACCATGCTCGATGGATGTCTGTGTGTGTATTCCTGTGTCCGGAGAGTCCTTGAGTTGATCCTTCTACCATTTGCTGAAATTCTTGCAGTTTGGTTCATACCGTCCCGGCCTGGCGCGTACATCAATATTCACAGTGCTGTTATTCAGAAAGTGCTTTGCGTGTACGTGGCAGACGCCGGGGAGGTTTCCATTTCCGATCGTGTGGGATATGCCTTTCACTGCACAGAGCAGAGTAAGGGTCACAGAAAGACTGCGACGTATCTGCAACTGCAGTTCATGAATCCCTCTCTGAGACGCGTATTCGTATCCATCTAAGAATAGTATGGTGGTAATGGTTCGGGAGGACGTGCTGATCTTCTCACAGGCTCCCTCAAGCACACCTGTTACTGAAAATGAAAAGAGAATGTTGTATTTGTCACACTTCTATCAGCGAGGAATTAATTAAAATGGCAAGGCACACCTACAGGAGAATTACAGCTGCATTACTTCTTGGGCCCCTGTTACTAAAAATACCTATTTATATATTATTATATTAGTAATATAATAATATGTAATATAATAATATATAGTATAATAATTATATTAGTATATAATAATATAATAATATATATTATATAGTATATATTATATAGTAATATAATTATATA
>VZSC01007383.1:0-15550 GCA_013398225.1 Steatornis caripensis | reverse complement strand
GGAATTAAGACTGAGGACGTGGTCGTAGGGTAAGAAAAAGGGAAATAGTAGGGCATGGCATCCTTCTCTCCTTTCTTTCACTCTTAAATTTAAAATGAGAAAAAAAATTCCAAAGATTTCAGATATTTTCACTGGAGGAAATTTTTCTCAGCTGTGCAGAACGAATTGGCTTGACCTACAAATGATGACTAAGATGATTCGAATTTTACTAGATTTCATACTAAGAGTGAGAAAAACTTCCCACAGCTTGGGCAGCGTCCTCGCAGGAGCTTCTCAGCGGCAGCTCCTCTCTCACAGCACGGCTCTCACGCCAGGACAAGACCTGGCACTTGTTCTGGGAGGCTTTTCGAGGGACAGTTTGGCTGCTTTGGGTGCTGGAAGTGTGGGAAGACCAGAGCTGCGGTGGGCTCGCTCCATGCGGGACGGTCAGGGCTTTCGCAGATGGAGGTTTGGTGGCTCCAGCTCCTTGTCTGAAGCTGAGCCAAGGGCTAATGGAGGGTGAATAAGCCAGTTTGGTTTCTGCTTGTCTCCAGGTGCTTTGTCTTTCCGTTTGCCAGCAAGAGAGGTGCTTCCAAAGCACAATAATCCATAGAGGCTTCTTTCTTCCTAACAACACCAAAAAATCCCGCTCCCGTCTTGTCGCGTGCAGCTCCTGCCTCTGTGATGGGTGCCCTGCACAGGCAAAGCCAGAGGAAGATGTTTCCAGACCCAAACTACCTCTGGCTTTAGCCTTTAGCTTCGGGATGTCAACGTCACGCGCCTGCTGAGAGCTGGGCCGGAGAACTAAATACAGCGCTCGGTTGGAGGTGTTGAGCTGTATTTTTGAATGCAAAATATTCTGCCATTGCTTCTTTGAAACTGAGTTTAGGAAGAAATACTCTTTTTCTAAAACTTTGGGGTTTTTTATTTTTAGATTTAGGAAAAATCTCATCAGGCTCCAGCTTCAAACCTTTTCTTATCCCGTTTGTTTTTTACGATCATAGATATCAAAGGCAGTAAGTTAGATATTTGGGAAGAGAAATGCATTTAGCAGGCACCGAGCTCCTTCGGTCTGGAAAAAGGAACACACGAAATCCTGGAGAATATTCCGGAGGATATTAATAAACCTTTCACGCATTTAAAAACCACAGTAATTTGTGCTTCTCTGTGATCCCGACACTTAACAGCTTCAGAATTGGCTGCTGCGGTGGCTCAGGCGCGTGCGCTGCGGGCGAGGGCTCCTGTGATGGAAGCGGGGGCGATCGCACCATCCCGGCACCAGTGTTTCTCCCTCGTTGTGCTGCCAAAACCGCTGGTGCTGACAAACACCAAAATCATTTTGAGGAAAGGGAAAAAAAAAAAAAAAGTAAACAAATACAAGAAAGTGTAGAATTATTTTTTTTCCTCTTCCCTGTCCGGTCCAGCTCGCTGGCCGCACGAACAGCTAAGGCGAGAGCAGGGAGTGGAGTGGCAGCAGGAAGGGGCCGGCTGGAGGAGCGATGGCTCGAGCTGAAAGCACGGCCACGGAAGGCTGGTCCCAGGAGGCCTTGCCGCGGACGCCTCGGTTAGTCCCAGCAGATCTCATCGTCGCAGTTAATCTAAAACTGTGATTATACCCGAAACCCGAGACGTGACTATGTGTCTTTCTCCACTATTTGTTTTAAACCTTTCTTACAAATACTACGGAGAAAGAAGGTGTCTTTGATTTGAAAGGGTTTGAGATTTGAAAGGGTTTGAGATTTGAAAGGGTTTGAGATTTGAAAGGGTTTGAGATTTGAAAGGGTTTGAGATTTGAAAGGGTTTGAGATTTGAAAGGGTTTGAGATTTGAAAGGGTTTGAGATTTGAAAGGGTTTGAGATTTGAAAGGGTTTGAGATTTGAAAGGGTTTGAGATTTGAAAGGGTTTGAGATTTGAAAGGGTTTGAGATTTGAAAGGGTTTGAGATTTGAAAGGGTTTGAGATTTGAAAGGGTTTGAGATTTGAAAGGGTTTGAGATTTGAAAGGGTTTGAGATTTGAAAGGGTTTGAGATTTGAAAGGGTTTGAGATTTGAAAGGGTTTGAGATTTGAAAGGGTTTGAGATTTGAAAGGGTTTGAGATTTGAAAGGGTTTGAGATTTGAAAGGGTTTGAGATTTGAAAGGGTTTGAGATTTGAAAGGGTTTGAGATTTGAAAGGGTTTGAGATTTGAAAGGGTTTGAGATTTGAAAGGGTTTGAGATTTGAAAGGGTTTGAGATTTGAAAGGGTTTGAGATTTGAAAGGGTTTGAGATTTGAAAGGGTTTGAGATTTGAAAGGGTTTGAGATTTGAAAGGGTTTGAGATTTGAAAGGGTTTGAGATTTGAAAGGGTTTGAGATTTGAAAGGGTTTGAGATTTGAAAGGGTTTGAGATTTGAAAGGGTTTGAGATTTGAAAGGGTTTGAGATTTGAAAGGGTTTGAGATTTTTGATGTGAAAGGAGTTGAGAGGGAAGAAACCACCACCAACAGAAAAAGGCAAACGTAGAACACAGGGAAGCGTGCAAATCCACAGCTGGGGAATCAGAACAGCAGACCAAGGAGCTCTGCGCGTCGGGAGAAAGGCATGGGCAGTGGGGTGGAGCAGGATAGCAGGATGAGGAGGGATTCTCCGGGAATAAATAAAGCCCTGGCAGCGTGACTGGGCTGCTCCTCAGCAAGGACTAAACATACCGGGATAGAGAGGGGTTGGAAGCCCTGAAGGTGTGTTCACACTCTCTGTGTGGGAAGAAACGGGATGATTTATTCATGCCTTACTGTGATAATTAAATGCTTTCTAGTCCGTCCGTAACTGGAGAGGATGTTATAGAGCAACTGCTAACCATTTCTGAATCAGCAGGACCACACAGTTTGTATCTAAGATCATTAAAAAATGGCCAGGAATCTTTGGCAGCTGCTAACCTGGCGGGTTTGTTAGGCTGCCATTTTTAACAAATCACGAAACATCGGGAAAGGTCCGTGGGAACGGATAACTGGTGTCACACCAGTACTTACAAAAGGCAACGGGATGTCCTAAAGTGCCAGAGAGTCTGACGTGGATGGTGGTGAGGGGTCATGGGACGGCTGGCAGAGGATTATCTAGGGCGTGATCAGATGGTACCTCATAGTTGATTATCTAATCATATTTGCTAGGATGCTATGATGTAATCAATACCGCGTCACAAGGTCACGGCACCATTATTGCCAATCAGTTTCGCGTAACAGAAACAGTTTCCTTGAGTGTGGTTCCGTTCTGGCTGGTGTCGCGTTTACTTGACAAAGGTAACTGAAATATCTCCAAGTGTGTAAGAGCTCTGTGCTCGTACCAGTGCAGCGTGCAGAGCCACTTCGACACACTCTGAATGGGTGAAAACAGCAAAAAACCAGCAAATACGTTTGAGCCGGTGACATTTCTGCAGAAAGAGTTTCTCCTGTGGTTTCCTGTGGACTCTGTGTCCACTGTGCTTTGCCCGGGGCCAATGAGTATCTTTGCCAAACCATGCACCTGATGCGAAAACAAAAAAAATCTGTTTTGCTAAGAATTTGTAGATATGCAACCCTAGGAAGTGTCTCGCACCTAAGGCTTGTATTTCACTTGGAGACAACAGGAGGGAAATTACAGCTAGAAGAGTGTGACCTGCCATGGTCGGTGGCGGTGCTGGCAGCGGAGTTTAGGTGATCATCTGGTTTGCAGAGTGGGGCTGGCCGCTACACCATGGGCGCTTCCAGTGCAGCCAGAGGATGCTGGCTTGGCTGTTGGCTGAAATGAAGAGAGAAATTTTGCTGTGGAGCAATGACAGGGCCACCGCGACTCCTGAGAGGTTGTGAAGTGAAGGAGACTCGAGGGATCAGCTTGCTTGTGTGCTTGGTGACGGCGTCGCATTGCTCTCAGAGCCGTCAGTCATGGGGCCGTGCGTCCTGATTTTCATTGAGTGCTCTGTCTCAGTCGTGCTGGTACCTGCTGAACAGTTTATTGCTGAAATTTGCACAGAATGGGGTTTGGATGATTCATCAGAGACGTGGTCGGAGTGAACGATGACGTGCGTAAAAGGATGCAGCGCATAACCCTGCATGGCGGAAAGCAACAGGCAGCTGCACACCCGGAACCTCGGATCGTGTTCTCACGGAGCAGACCCGGACTTCTGTCGCTCCTGGCATCGGCAGCCAGAAAGTTAAAGACGATACGGGGATGCCCATGTGCAGCCGCGTGTCCTGTATCCCCGGGGCATCCCCACGCGAAAGCCCAGGGAGGTGATGCTCTGGGCTGCCAGACATTGCCTGGGAGATGACGGGTGCCCTGGCCCAGGGGGCCTGTGGCTTTGGGTTTTTGCCTTTGTAGGAAATCGCTAACAGCGCCGCACAGAGGCACTGGGAAGGCAACAGCGCCGCAGGGGGAATTGCTCTGAAGCTCAGTCTCACGCCAGCATGAAGCCAGCTCTGCTCGCTAAGGCTGCACAGGGACTCACATTTCCTGCCACAATTAAGGAAACTCACCTTTCTTTTTAAACCTCTTAAAAGTGCTTCGGGGTGTTGGCTGAGTTGAACTTCACGTTGACCAGAAATACTCAGGTGCTTGGAGCTATAACCACTGCTTTGTTGTAGAGCCACGTGTGATCTTCCAGATTGCGCGCCATAGCTGCCTAAAAATAAAAGGATTTTGGAAGGGTTTTCTGAGTCAAATGTAACGGTCTCTCAAGATCTTAGCAAAGAAGTGAGAAACTTTTGAGTTAGCTAAAGGAATGAGTAGGAACAAAAATACTAAATAATCTATTAAGCACTGCTTAAATGAAAGGATGAGGCCTTAGAAAAGCTCCCGAGGTCTGACAGCACCACTGCTGCACACAAGTCTCTCTTGAGTTCTCAAGACACCGGCACGGGTGATACGTCGGTATTTAATGAGAGAATATTCCCTCAGGAGCACCAAAACGTTTTTTAAAGGCACATTTTCTGCTGCAACTTTTAAAATACTGCTGGTGAGCAACTAATGAAAGTTTGAATGTCAGCCCTCCGCGGCCAAAGGGCATAGTCCTCCGCGCAGGAAAGCGAGAGGCAGATTAGAGGTTTCACAAACATATTTATCATTGAACAGCTGTACAGCCTTCCCTTTGAGAAACTAATTGTGAATACCGCGAAGTGAGGCTCCTAAACACCTTGTCTCCGCGCCCTGCGGCCGTTGCCCATGTGCCCTTTCCAGCGCTCACCCCTCCGCCTTGCTCCCTCTCCGCCGCAGCCCCAGCCCTGGCTGAGCAACACCTTGAGCAACTCAGTCCCTGGCATGGAGCTGCTCATCGAGCTCCTTGAGCTGCTCATTGAACAACTCAATCCCCGGCACNAGCCTTCCCTTTGAGAAACTAATTGTGAATACCGCGAAGTGAGGCTCCTAAACACCTTGTCTCCGCGCCCTGCAGCCGTTGCCCATGTGCCCTTTCCAGCGCTCACCCCTCCGCCTTGCTCCCGCTCCGCCGCAGCCCCAGCCCTGGCTGAGCAACACCTTGAGCAACTCAGTCCCTGGCATGGAGCTGGGCAGGGAGCTTGGGTGGCATCCCTCCCGCTGCTCCCAGAGCCCCAGGGAAACGGGGAACGGCGCTAACGGCCGTTTGCCATCACCTAGCAGGGGGCAATATTTGGGGCCCATTTATGTGAGCGTTGAGCAGTGGGAAACGGGTGCTGCGTCTGTTTTCTCCTTGAATTAACAGTGCTGGTAATGCGATGTGTTAGATCTGCACCAACTACTTTATGAAAAAATGGGAGCGGGGAAAAAAAATTGATTTCCAGCTCAGCAGCGCAGCAGCGGAACCACCACACACACAGAGGAGGGGAGCGCCAGGGGCCGGGGCCTGGCCCCCTGACTTCCTTCCCTTCCTCGCCTTTGCGGTGAGAGTCCACCCTGCCGCTTCGGTTTTGTTGGCAGCCGGCGGCAATGCGGAATATCTTCTGCTCTGCATGTTGTTTTGCCGTCTTTGACTTAATTTCAGAATATTCGGGGGCTGTAACTAACACCGGCAGTCTCTTGCACTGTGGTTGCAGACCGGGCGTGGATGTTAACCCGCCAGCAAAGCCTTGTTCCAGAGATGCGTAACCCCACGGCCAAGTGAACAGGGAGGGAACAGTGTGTTGCCCAGCAGACTAGCGTGAAGTAACTAGCCACTGGTAGCAATAACTAGCAGCTTTGGTAAGCCGGTACTCACAAATGAACTGTGAACCAAGTCAGGAGAAAGTATATATTTACCCATGTGCTTATTTACACACACACACACATATATGTACACGTATATATATGTATATATACGGTGTGTATATGTATGTGTGTGTGTGTGTATATATATATACATATATATATAAAATCCCATGCACCCTCCTCCAGCTGCCCATGCAGTGAGCTCTGGCAGAGGGAGGAGGGGAGGACTGCTGCTACAGGTGAAGCCGTATGAACATCACAGAATTTCAGTAATCTAATGCCTACTATCTTCTTTTTTATTAGCTCCCTGTTTTATATAAATCTTTGTTTAATTGGAGCAAACCAGCAGTAATGAAGGCACTTACGTGACCCCTTTGTCCCACAGCTCACCCCGCTGCCGCGGGAAGGTGTTCCCGGGAAACTCGGTGCCTTTTGGTGGTGAAATATCGCAAACGGAAGCGGAGGTGANCACACACATATATGTACACGTATATATATGTATATATACGGTGTGTATATGTATGTGTGTGTGTGTGTATATATATATACATATATATATAAAATCCCATGCACCCTCCTCCAGCTGCCCATGCAGTGAGCTCTGGCAGAGGGAGGAGGGGAGGACTGCTGCTACAGGTGAAGCCGTATGAACATCACAGAATTTCAGTAATCTAATGCCTACTATCTTCTTTTTTATTAGCTCCCTGTTTTATATAAATCTTTGTTTAATTGGAGCAAACCAGCAGTAATGAAGGCACTTACGTGACCCCTTTGTCCCACAGCTCACCCCGCTGCCGCGGGAAGGTGTTCCCGGGAAACTCGGTGCCTTTTGGTAGTGAAATTTCGCAAACGGAAGCGGAGGTGAAGGGAAGTGAGCTCCGAGAAGTCCCCCGAGGCACGGCTGGGGCATTGCAGGGCGGGGAGTACCAGGCAGGGATTTCGGCCGCGGTAGGTGCGTTTCGGGGACCCTCTTCCCCGAACCCACGCTCGTGGTGTGGGCATGGAGCAGACCTTACTGAACCTGCGTATTTTTGACGGGTGCTTGTATTTAGGCGATGGAGCCTAGGAAGCTGCCTGAAGCAGGGACGGCACGGGGGAGCTTCCTCTGCCCAACTTCGGGCTGCCTCGTGCTCCCGAGGCCACCTTCGGGGTGGCTGGGAGAGCTGGGGCAAGACCTGGTGGCGATGCTCATGGGGCTGGCAGGGACCACGGCGCGGTGCTCAGCCCTTCTCTGCCCCCAGCCCCTGCCAGGATGGGCACTTTTGTCATAGCATCCCTTACCAAGCCCTTCTCTCCAGGAGTCACAGCCGCGTGTGTTCACAGGTATCGCTAACTTATTCCCCGAGATTCTGATTCAGGACAAAAGTCTCTAGATAATGCAGGGAAGAAACGCTCCTGTCCTTTCCCAAGCATTCCTTTCTTCCTTTATTTTCTACAAAACCAACGCAGCCGTGCTGTGAAGCCTTCTCTTCCGAGCCTTGCTGCGTTGCTCTGCAGAGCGTGGGGGAAAAGCAAAGCTCTAATATTTTGCGGCGGGAGTGCAGGGATGGGAGAGGGAGGGGAGGGGTAAAAGGCTCTGACAATAGGTAGGGATTTCCAAATAATGTCCTTTCACGCTTCGTTAGAGTGAGACTCCAGTCATGGTTATTACACATAATGATGTAACTTTAATTGCTTCTCTGTACAATGGTATTAAATTAAATTCACAAAATGTCAAGGTCCTTTGCATTTAAGTACAATTCAGCGAGGGGTTTAATGGCTATTACTTTCAGCGCTTTAAATACTTTCAGTGGACTGATGTCAGTTGTTCGTCCAACTTCCGTCAAGACAACAAAACACTTCACCGCCGTGCCCGGGGGATGTCTTTTCGTGGCCTTTGAAAACTGGAAGTGCGATACCCCCTGCCACAGACATCACGCCTTCCCCCAGCCCGCTATAGGCGCTCGTAAAAAGGCGATGGCGTGGCAGTAAATGAATTTAGGTAATGGCTTTAGGTGACGCGCTCCCCAGTGCGTTTCCCAGGTCGGTAAGAAGCGCGCAGTCAGGGCTGGCGTGCCCCGGTTGCTTCTCATGACCTTGAAACAAGGCAGGGGCGGTGGCTCACTCCAGAGCCGGGGCTCGGGTGCAGCTGGGGCTCCGTGGTCAGGTAGGTCTGATTGTTGGGACCAGGTGCCCTGAAACAGCACAAGCGAGCTCAGAGGTCACCTTTTTTAGTGAGCTTTCACTGAGTTCAACCAAAATTTAGATGTTGCTTTTCTATCGTTTCAGGTTATTGCGAGCAGCGCTGCAGTCGAGCTTGGTAAGAATAATCCCCGTGAAATGCAACATGATTTTTTTTTGAGCCTATAAGATGTGTAAATTTGTTGGGAAAACCATCTTCTTCGTGTGGAAATGCTCATGCAAAAATGCCGGATGGCTCCAGTGGCTCCGTACACCTACGGATGCAGGTGGTCAGCAAAGCCTTTTTCACGTCTTTTTTTAGAGGTGACTTTTAACCAGGGCCTGTAATGACTGGACAAGGGGCAACAAGTTTTAAACTGAGAGAGGGGAGATTTAGATGGGATATTGGGAAGAAATTCTTGGTGACGAGCATGGTGAGACCCTGGGACGGGCTGCCCAGAGAAGCTGTGGCTGCCCCCTCCCTGGCAGTGTTCAAGGCCGGGGTGGATGGGGCTTTGGGCAGCCTGGGCTGGTGGAAGGGGTCCCTGCCACGGCAGGGGGGTGGGACGGGGTGGTCTTTAAGGTCCCTTCCAACCCAAACCATTCCGTGATTCTATCCACTCTGAAGTGGTCTGCGAGCCCATCAGTGCTGACGGGCAGCAGCAGCAGGTCATGCAGGACATGCATAAGGAAGACAGCATTCTTTTGCTACAAATACTGTGTAAAAACCCAAACACAAAAAAGTTAAAGGGTGGGAAAAAACCGACCTCTTTGCGCTGCCTCTTCTCCATGCCCTTTGCAAAGCCCTTNGAGCTGGTTGAAGGGGTCCCTGCCACGGCAGGGGGGTGGGACGGGGTGGTCTTTAAGGTCCCTTCCAACCCAAACCATTCCGTGATTCTATCCACTCTGAAGTGGTCTGCGAGCCCATCAGTGCTGACGGGCAGCAGCAGCAGGTCATGCAGGACATGCATAAGGAAGACAGCATTCTGCTCTTTTGCTACAAATACTGTGTAAAAACCCAAACACAAAAAAGTTAAAGGGTGGGAAAAAACCGACCTCTTTGCGCTGCCTCTTCTCCATGCCCTTTGCAAAGCCCTTTTGGCTGAGCCGTGCTGAAGGGAGCCGCCGTTGCCGTGCCAGGGCTGACCGTCGGGCAGCTCCCAGAGACGCCGAGCAGGAGCGATGGNCGCTGCCTCTTCTCCATGCCCTTTGCAAAGCCCTTTTGGCTGAGCCGTGCTGAAGGGAGCCGCCGTTGCCGTGCCAGGGCTGACCGTCGGGCAGCTCCCAGAGATGCCGAGCAGGAGCGATGGCTCGGGCAGCAGCGAGCGCCCGGTGCCCGTGTGCCGCGGGGAGCATGGTTCCCGGCAGCGGGTGAGTAGCAGGCAGCGGCAGGGCACGGGCAGGCTGTTTAACGAGCTCTGCCTGCTGCCGCCTGCCCACCTTTGTTCCTGATTAAGTCTTCAAGTGTAAAGTAATGTGAGGTGAGGGAGCACAGTCCCATGAAATTACCTTTCCATTAAATTCCTTGTCATAAATGAGAGGGAAGGTGGTTAATTCAAAGCAGAGGTGAATGAGATAAACGTACTGGAAATCCCTCCTGAGCTGCCCTGTTGCTTAAGTTTTGAGCCTGCAGCAGCACATGCCGTGCCCTGTGGCACCGAAGGCTTTCGGTCTGGCATGGCAATACTTCTTTAAAGCCCTTTGAGCCGACGCTGCAATGAATTGCTTCATCTTCCCCAGTGGGAACGCGCGCAGCCCACTGAACTGCCCTCCCACAAAAACTCCCACTATTGATCTAATTTATGAATGAGGCCCTTGATTAAATTGCCATTAACGGATGAAGCGTATGGAGCAGAGGCAAATGTCAAGAGGATTATTAGAGTGGGGGATTCTGAATTATTGAACGGCTTCTATTGTGCTCGCAGCCGACGCTGTGCTCATTACTTGGAGCTGGGGCTGGGGCCGCCGAGGGCGGGGAGCTGGGAAGTCCCCGTGGCACTGCAAGCGGAGGCGTTGCGCTGGGGCGTCAGCACAGGCAGAGGCAGTGCCCTCGCGAAGGTGGCTGCCTCCCCGGTGCCAACCCCCAAGCCCAAGCTCGCTTTTGGGGAACGGGCTTCCCCTGCCGGGGTGCTCGGCTGGGTCCTGGGGACGGGGAAAGTCCCAGACCTCTGTCACTGACCTGAGGGTTTGTCCTGGTGCTTCTGCCATTACTGCTCTGAAGACATGTCTTTCTGGCAGCTGCATCGCCTTTGCTGGGAGAATTGCTGCCCCCCTGCTTCTTGCTCGGGGGGGAGCTGCTGTCTTTCCCCTTTGCCGAGCAGCCGCCACGGCCTGTGGTATCTCCCCGGCTCGTCAGCAGTGCTCTGCAAAATCCCGGCTTGCAGAGAGCGAGGAAGATGCCGGGAAGCACGGAGAGCAGTTCCTGCCCCAGCCCACGCGCGTGGCTTGGCGAGCCCTCTGCCCTCTCCACTGTCCGCGGAGGTTTCGGTGCAGGCAGCTCCGGTCTGCTGGCGTGGGCACCGGGGCCGCAGGGGCTTGCGGAGCTGGGCACCCCACTGCCCAGCCGCTCCCTCTTTCCCCTTGCGTTCCCTGCCGCAGGACACGGCGTATACTCCTGTTTGCTTCATTTCGTGTTCTGCACAGCCTGCGTCCTCATCGGCCCAGAAATCCGACCGAAATGCTGTCCCCTGGCCGCCATCCCCGAGCTGCTCTACGAAACCCTGCCGCGCTCCATCCCGCAGGCTGTCACCACCCCGCTGTCGGCTGCAAAATGATACCCTGAGTGGGAAAAGGAAACTTCAGGGGTTTTTTTCTCTTCAATAAATAATTCTGTGCTTCATGCATAATTTCACACAATCCATTTGCGATACGTAAGGGTGCCAGACAGCTCGGGCAGTTTCTCCGTGAGTCTTCGTTCGCGATTCACCCCTGTTCCTGCTTTTCACAGCAGGGAAAGTACCCAGGGCAAGTGAGAGGGCAGTTGGTGGACTTTTGTGTGTTAAGAAAAGTCCCTCACGGCGCTGGGGACCACGGGGTGTGTTGCATTCAGTGGAGGGTATGGGACAAGCACCACTGACTCTGCGGGCGGCAGCACCGGCGCAAGTGGATGTTGCACACTGGCCTCATCCTGCGCTCCCACCCGCAGCTCCCAGTGCGTGCCTTTGCCCCGCAGGTTTGGCACGTTCGGGTTCAGATCGTGGTTCGGGCAGCGCTTGCCTGACCCTCACAGGTTCTTCTGACGTACCAAACCCGCTGGGTGTTGTTCTGCCTGCGGCAGAAAGCACGTTGCTAAGTTAGTCCGTTTGCATCAGAGTATTAAATGCCATCAGAGCATCGTATTCTGTGTTTAAAGATCATTTATTTTCTGCCATTTCAAAAGAAAAGCATGGTATGTGTACGTGGCTGGAAGAGGGCGTAAGGACGTGCCTGCCTTTGTGAGGTCATGGGTGTGGGGGACATCTCTGCGTTTTGTCTTACTCCTGTAGTGCAGATGTTGGTTCGGTGATCCTTTACAGGGACTTGAAAAGGCAGGTGGGCAGCTCGGGTAAAGACTCAGCAATTTTGGTTTCAGATTCTGACTTGCTGTGTGGCTCTGGGCAAATAATTCAATTTCTCCATGCATGTATTTTCCACCTATAAAGAGAGGGTAATATCTTTAAATGGTGACGGTAACTTCTCCTGCAAGCCGATGCGGCGGTTACGGGGCTGGATGAAGATGAAACACTCCAACGCTATGGTATTAGAGAGATGTATGGTATTGAAACCCTATAAATATTTAAATGCAGTATGTATTGGCACAGGCATAAACACATACATATAAACAGATCATACTCTGCACACACAGAGCAACCCTGTGGGATTGGTTTTAGCAGGCATCGTCACACCGAAGACCAGTTAACAGCTTGAGAGCAGACCTCCCGCGAAGGTAAGTCAAGTCAAGGGCACGCGTACGGCCAAGTGCCTGGAGGATCCCCGCTGTCCGGGATGACACTGGGCTGCCTCTGGTACGCAGAAAGAGCTGGAAGAAAACACTGCCTTTAGGGGATGCTGCAGGCTCTTAGGTATTTGAGGACCATTGCGAATCCTCTACTCATCGGGCAAACCATGAGGCAGTGCTGGCTGCGCACAGCTTCCTCCCTCCCCGAGCATCCCTCCGCGTCGGCACCAGGCTGGGCACTCTCTGCAAGATGCCTCTAAAGTTATAGTCAGGAACTGCTGGCATTCGTAGCGTTTCTGAACGGCACGCACGTGGCACACGCAGGCGTGCTTGCCTTTGTATCCTGAACTCTGCCAGCCCTGGGTAACAGACCTTTCTTCCTCTCCTGCTCTAGACATAACCAAAATTTGATGATGTTGATTTGTTTTTTACTGCGACTACAGCGGTAAAATTGCTGAAGATGCGAAAAAATATCTCACACGCAGCACGCACGGCAAACAGGCTGACCCCCGCCAGAAGGAGGGGAAGTCTGACTGAAACAGAGCCGGGAACACGGCGGTACCTCTCTAGCGGCTGTCCAGCGTACGTGGAAAACATCAGCCCTGCGGGAGTCGGGGAGAAGGGGGGACCTCGGGCGTGCTGCAGCAAGGGAGACAGACAGGGCGCGGGAGCAAAGGCCAGCAGCACACGTGCGCGCGCAGAGGTCAGCAGCGTGCCCAAAGCCCCGCGGCCGCGCCGGCGGGAGGAACAAAGCACGGCCCAGGATAATTAGGTGCCTGTTTCTTTCCCTTTCTTTGGCAGAAAAGCAGGGTGGGGTTTATTTTTTTCTTGGCTTGTTATAGAAAAAGATTAAATAGAGCAGCGATCAGAGAATACAGAGGGAGCAATTGTAAGCTGAAAAATAAGAGGAAAGAAAAGGAGAGAAAGAGGTATGACGTGGATAATAAATGGGAAGAACACAAATAGCAAAGTAGGCAGCAAATTGGGAGATAATTATATCATTTTAAATAAGCATAGTACGGAAAGTTCACGCAGCTGGCATAAAGGTTCGTGTTGGATCGTTACGCTCTCTTCAGCCCCTAGAACACACAAATGTTCCACTGAGGGAAGCCCGGGGCGTCCGTAGAGCCCCGGAATTTGTGTGTAGGACTACGGCCTGTTGCAGCCCAGGGACAGTCACTGGAACTCTCTCCCCCAGTTTTCTGTTGGTGACCAGAGCTATTACGTATGTTCGTAGAACATTATCAGCTCTGTAAGTGTGTTTTGAGGAGAAATGCTATCACACTTACGGATTTGTTCTGCGTGTTCTACATGTTTACGTTTGCTCTACAAAAGGTTGCGTCTGAGAGGCCAGGCAGACAGGTGCCGTTCCTCATTACGCTTGATGCCTTAATGACTTTAGCGATTTAACAAGGTTTAGCGTGATATAGTAAAGGTATCCTTCCAGGCGAGTTTCAGATCTTAAAACCATTAGCTGTAAATTAAGGTGTCGTGTGGAGAAAGCACATAGCGAGAATGTATGTGCAGAGCAGTACACCAGCTAACTTGTTAGCAAGTCGTGCCCTCCTTTAGCACGAAGTAGCTGTCAGCAGCCTGACAAAAATGCTCCGAAATAAGAAAATTACAGCAGGAATAAATTGGAAATGAAAATACCTCAGGGCACTAAGAAATTCAAACTGTGACAGAGAAATGTGTAAACTTTAACCACCCCTGCGGGGCACCCAGGCTGTGACAGCCTCTGCACGACGCGACGTGGCAGCGAACCAGAAACGGCAGCGGCGGGTACAGGGGACAAGGGGGGACGCAGCGGAGCCCGGGGACTGTGCCGCAGCACTGCAGCGGGGACGGGCTGACGCCGCTGACCACGGCAGCTCAGTTTTGGGAACGTGACGGGCAGGCAGACGTGCAGGGGAGAGCAAGAGCTCCTCCGCATCGCAACGGCCAGCCCTCAGCGAGGGCTTCCACGCACAGCCCAGAAAATCCCACGGTGAACCTTCCCCACCCTTGGTTTGGCGGGGCGACCACGCAAAGCACCCGCCTGATGAGTTTAAACCTTCAGGCCAGTGGAACACTGGTGGGTTGTAATCACACGGTGTGATGGTGTCGATTTCTCGTTTAATAATTGCAAGCCGTGTGGAAAAAAATTGATAAAAGTGCTTTTGAGCACTGCATCGAGTCGTGCGTGCCTCAAATGAACCGAAATAAACAACTTCTTGGTCCGAACCGAGTGAGAGTGAACAAGATGTTCATCTCCCCAGAAGTTGTGGAGGGACGGCTCCCGTGAGGTTGCAGCGGGACGGGGCGGGAGCGCTGGGCAGTTACGTCAAGGGGCCAAATGCTGGGCAGGCCGTGATGGCACCCTCGAGGTCCGGAGCGCGGGCACCGGCTCCGGCACGGATGCTCAGCCGTCACCCCCAGCGTTCCGTCCCTGCACGATCACAGACCAAAGATGCCAAGCAGTGTCTGCACATTCCAGACTCTCCTCAGCCCTTTGTACATATGGTATTTTGAACGCTGTCTCACAAAAATCCAATACCTGTCACGTGCAGCGGGGAAGAAGATTTCTTCGTGCCACAGGCCGGATCCTTCAGAGGAAATGCCAGGGCCCGCGCGTTGCTGGGAGGAGATTTTACGCAACTGGCCTTTGCTTTTATTGCAATCTAATGTCCTCAAACACTTGGGAAAGTGCTGGCACATAAATTGCTTTCATTTTGCAGGCACGTTTCCTAAGGAGATGAAGCACACGTGTCTGCACTCCATTTGTGCATCTCTCTCATAGCCGAGCCAGCGTCCCACAGACATGCTAGAAAGAGGAAAGAGATACAAATTAGGAAATTTTGGGGGGAGATTGCTCAGTGTGAGCCCAACAGATGTCTGCTCTGCTTGACCAGTCAGCCGGCCACTGCGTATCACTGCGCACCAGCCGTCAGGTACGCTAACACGGGGAGGAGCTGAGGGCCGAACGGCACAAACTGGCAGGAAACGGCTCCATTGCAACGGGAAGTGCTGCTGCTTTACCTGACGTCTCCGAGTAAGAAACTTAACGCAATTTGAGCGCTCTGAGATCAGAGGGAGCAGAGACGAGCTGCGGCTGCGGGCACACCAGGGGGTGGCATCTGCCAGTCCCCAGCGGGGTAGCCCACCTGTGCCGAAAACACGAGGCCTTTCCAGAGCAGCCTCTCTAAACCTGGCAGCACTGGTATTCCCGCACACGGCAGCTCCTGTTGGCTTTGCTGCTGCAGATCCATACAGAAAGCTTGGGGGAAGCCTCAGGGTCTTGCAGGAGACCAAGCAGAACGCTAAGCAA
>VZSC01007382.1:180893-218182 GCA_013398225.1 Steatornis caripensis | reverse complement strand
TACTCTGCTTTGATTGATAACTGATTAAATTGATTATNGAACTGACTGCACCCCCATTCCCTGTCCCCTTGCGCGCTGAGGGGGGAGGAGGGAGAGACATCGGGAGGGAGGGGACTCGAGTCCGGGAAGCAGGGAGGGGTGGGGGGAAGGGTATTTATTTGTATTTTAAGATTTGGATTTTCATGTCTCCTTATCCTACTCTGCTTTGATTGATAACTGATTAAATTGATTATTTTTTCCCCAAGTTGTGTCTGGTTTTGCCCGTGACCACAATTGGTGAGTGAACCCTCCCTGTCCTTGTCTTGACCCACCAGGTTTCATTACATTTTCTTCTCATCCCACCAGAAAGGAAGGAGAGAGCGAGCAGGCTCATGGTCCTTTGTTGCTGGCTGGGCTTAAACTGTGACATGCAGTCTCACAGGTTGTAAGTATTTCCTCTGAACTTAGATAGGGCAATCCAGCACAGAGGGGAAGAATAGCTTTGTTAAAAGGCAAATTGTGATAGTTAGTTCATCATTGTCATTCCCTTTGTTTCTTCCAGTGCCACACAGCTGTTCCACCCAAGAGTATGTGAGCCACCATTCAGCTAGATAGTGTATGAACCCTGTTCTGAAGAGAAGTGTGATATGCAATTATGCAATATTTTAGGACTGATTTAAGAAGGTGTTAGACGTTTACATGTTTTGAAAACCACTGGAATTTCCACTCTGTATGTTCATTAACACCCAAAAATAACTCAAAGATCTCCGAAGTTCTTAAATGATTTTCAAGTGTTAAAATATTAGGGGGCTGATGTCTCTCTCACTTGATGTGTTAGATCAGTTCTGCTGCTTTCATCTCTCTGATAATAAGCACCTATCACATAACTGTCACTCATTTCTGTGGACATCATATTTGTATGCAGGTTTCTTATGTCTGTCTTATGTCTGAGATTTGGGCTCTTTTTATCTCAGGAATTAAATATCCATTTAACTTAGAGAATAAAAAACAATCCTTCCAGTTTATGATCTTTGGCATTTGTGACCTTAGGTTTATGACCTTAGACAGTAGGTGAAATACAGTTCCTACTGTATTGTATTTGCTTTTTCTTAATTTGTCATTGTTTCAAGTATTATGTGATTCCATGTTATTAGAATTATTTAATAGTATTTTCATGCACTTTTTCATGATTTCCAGCTCAAGTAAGTGTGCTTCTGAAGCTGGAGCAACCAACCTTTATCTAAACTGATCTTTTGACTTTGGGATCTCTTGGGTTATTTATTTATTTAAGTAGACCTGAATCTCTGCTTTCAGTTTTATATGTGGATAAAGACCTTTACATACAAGAGAACTGAAAGTGATCTTAGGGTTGCAGTAAAAAGAAGCAGGTAAACATAAAACTATGGGCTTGTGGGAAGGGCCTTTTTCTATGTAGGTATACTTTTATTTAAAAATATTTGTTTAGAGATGAATCATTTTACTCTGATTTTTTGTGTTTAATAGACAGGAACTCTGGGATTTGGATAACTGTTTTCTGCTCAGAATCTTGGCTTTGCTGTGCGTTACTGACTTTTATATTAAACCCTATTACATCAGTATTTCACTTTTTTGGCAAAGCGGCAGGTGGAATATTTGAACATCTGCCCATCAGCCGTGGAATCACACCTCATTTATTGAGGGGACTTACCCCATTAGCTTTCAACCCGTTTTGACAGACGCACTTGTCCTTTTATACACTGTGCTGGGACTTGATTTAAGTCTTCTATACATTAAAATTTGCATCACTGAAGGCTTTTAGGGTGAAGCTTTCACTGAGCTGGTTTTATAAAGATCATTATGCTAGGAAATTTGTTCATTATCTTGACTTGGGAAATTAGTTTTGAACACCAGATGCACATAACATGCACTGAACTGAGTTCTGTTATGCAACCTCATTAATTAACTACTTTTGTTAACGAGCAGCTACAAGTATAAAAGTGGTGCTGATGTTTAATGCTAATGACTTCATACAGTTTTATGAAACCAGCAAACATGAACTATGATAACTATGATCTGTAGGTAGAGTTGAGGAACTGTTTTTCCAACAAAAACCAACTATGTATACTGTCCTGAATAGCACTGGCCATTCCCCTCTAGTAATGTGATTAACTAAGGACTCCAAGTCTACTCTAGAAATCAGATTTCTTGATCACATATGTGTCTTCTGATGGGTCATGATCTTACATCTTTGAAAGTTGAGATACTGTGCTGTTGTGCCAGTGGCTGGGATAGAGTTAATTTACTTCACGGTGGCTGGTAAGAAGCTATGTTTTAGATTTGTGCTAAAACAGTGTTGATAATACAGAGATGTTTTCGTTGTTGGTGAGCGGTGCTCACACAGAGCCAGGGCCTTTTCTGCTCCTCACACCACCCCACCAGCGAGTGCACTGAGGGTGCACAAGAAGCTGGAAGATGACATAGCCGGGACAGCTGACCCCAACAGACCACAGGGATATTCCATACCATATGGTGTCATGCTCAGCATGTAAATCTGTCGGAAGAAGGAGGAAGGCGGGCACATTCAGAATGATGATGTTTGTTTTGCCAAGTAACTGTTATGCGTGATGGAGCCCTGCTTGCCTGGAGATGGCTGAACACTTGCCCGTCGATGGGATGTGGTGAATCATTTCCCTGTTTTGCTTTGCTTGCATGTGGAACTTGTGCTTTACCTATTAAACTGTCCTTCTGTCAACTCGCGAGTTTTCTTGCTTTTACCCTTCTGATTCTCTCCCTCATTCTACCAGGGGGGGAGTGAGTGAGCAGTTGCATGGGAGTTAGTTGCCAGCTGGGGTTAAACCACAACAGGTGTGCTGAAGGAGGGGGCTCTGTGGGGAAGAACAAGTGTACAAGGTGAGCACAACAAACTGCCAAGACTCCTGTGTATTTGTGTTGAAATGCTCAAATAACATGTTGAAATAGTTCTACTTGTCACCATAGATGTTTTTGGGCTTTCATGTTTTGCTCAAAATTCTTAGGGAACATGAACCTTTTTGTATAAATATTACTTTAGTGTAGGCCATTTCTACAGCTAAGGCAAAAGTTAGATAGGAACATCGAGATGTCATTGCTGTAGTGTGATAAAATGCAGAGGCCACAGTACTGTAATATACCAACTGTTGCAGTTGTGGGCTAAGCAACCGGGCTAGTTTCGCTATACAATTCATCTGACGTTAATGAAAAGGTGTATAAAAATGGGTTGCTTATGGACACCTTGACTTCTGTAACTTAAAAGGATCTTGAATACAGCCAAAGATCTAAGTTGCCAGATTCTTGAGTATTAGAGGTAATAAAAATAGGCTATGAGGACATGCACCGTGCAGGTAGCCCATTCCAGCTCTGCAAAGCAGAGCGAGCCAGTTCTCTGAGCCCCAGTGCAGCTCAACACTGTGTGCTTTTCGAAGCTGAATTTGCCAACCATTGTCTGCAAGTCAGTGCACTCTGATTACCCAGTTCTTGGCTGGACTTCTTAGCTGGGGCACAGCTCCTGGTAAGCATGACTAGACCCCTCCTAGGACTGTGATGGCTTGTGTCCATCTGTCTCAGGTCTCTCTGCTCCTTGCTTTCCCACACTTTTCCATCTGGGGTTATAGCGACCGGAGCCAGATTAGGTCTGACACACGTCTGGCAGCAGCAGAAGTACCTTGCCCTTTGCCTCCCCTGCTTTCTTCACTGTGTGGTGTCTCAAGACTGGCTCCCAAAGAGCCTGCTGCACTACACTCCGTATTTAATCCCTGGATCAGAGTCTGTGAATAAAAGAGGACAGTGAAGAATGTTATGCAGAAGTTTACTAGTTTTGCTATATCGAAAAAGCTCACTTGCAGGTCCTTAGTCAAGACCCTTGTTTCACAGCAAATAAAATACCTTGTGGTAGAAGCAGCTAAATGACGGCACATTTGCCACACTTTCAGAATTGTGAAGATTTGGAAAAATAACCACTTGTTATGACCTTAACAAAATTTAAAGAACTATTACAATATTAGCAAAAATTGCTTGCTTATAGAAGCTGAACTTCTTTCTATACATTTCTGTATTCTATCACATTAAAAGGTACTGGTGAGTGTATTCATGGTATAACTATAAATTCTTCAATTTTGAATAATGGTGCACATTCTTGTCATTAGAGATGAAGCTGTGCCATATGATGAGTGTTTCTCTTTGCACAGTGACATCTCTAAAACAGGGAAAGCTAAAATGTTCAATACAGAAAGTACCAATGGTGTTTTCTTGTAGGCATAAAACAAGGTTATATTACCGACTTCAAAAACAGAATTTTAATAGAAACCTAGGAACTCAGATAAATAATCATTTTAAAGTTAAAGTTTGGGAAGCAAGCAGGGCATTCCTATGTAGTTACACATAAAAATAAAACAGAATTAAGGAGTAGTAATAAATTTAGCACATTGTGTACGGATCTATAGTATTTATAGTTTCCTTTAGTAATAATACAATGCTCTGAAGTGAAGTAAATCCATGTAAAAATAAGTATAGGAAAAATTGTAAGTAATCAACTGTTGCATCAGTATCTTTTCAAATATTGCTCAGAGTTAGGAAAATATATCTTACTAGATCTCCCCCAAAATTTTCAGTTTTGGTGTATCCTACTTGCCCTGTTTCTACTTCTAAAAGCAACAAATTGCTATTTCTGCTTCCTTTGGGCCCTCACATCTCTAGATCAAATTACAAGTCAATTCACCTATTCAACCTCAGCATATTCAGTAGAATGCAGGGAAGGAGAAAGAGGCATCTTTTCCATATAGATTGTGAAGATGTTTCAAATGAAAACGGAAAATGTGACACCTTGTCTCTGCTGAGCCTGGTTAAGATCTTACTTTTCTCCAGCCTGAGCTTGGGTATCATTCAGGAACTATTCCCGGTGAAAACAGGTGGATGGAAACAATTGCAACCAATGCGAAACAGAAGTTGGATTCTGGACTTGATGGTGTCTTGTCCTTCTGCGAGGTCAAGCATCATCTCTATTTCACCCTGCTGTTTCATGGTCACTAATAGCACAAGTGATGCAAAGACACAAAATCAGTGCCAACAATAGTCCCACACCATTTTTGCAGTCAGTGTAAGTAGGGAGGTGCAGGTGTACAGAGGAGTGTATGCTGTCTTCTCTTAAGTGAGAGAGTGGATGTGATTTTCCGGCTCCCCAGCGTGTGCCTGTTTGAGATGCAGCAGCTGGAGGCCCAGTGCTGAACAGAGAGGCTCAAGCTGTAAGTAGGGACTGTTTTTCTCTGTGAACACTGTGCGAATTTACATGATTGCAAGTACCCTTACTACAGGGATGACATGATCTGAGATTTTAACGCTTCACTAAAATTAGAACATTAACTCTGATATTGTTTTGATGCTTTTAAATTATTGTCTTCTAAACCAAAAACATGGAACTCCAGCAATCCATAATTTGAAACTATTTCAAAGCAAATAATTTCAAATTTGCTTTAGATTTTAAAGCAAAATTTTGCTTCCAGAGCTTTCCTGTTTTCCGATATTTTAGGGCCAAAAATCCTCATTAGGTTACAGAATTTGCATTCTCTGTGCTGTGGAGTACTGGATTGATCCCAGTTACCTTTGCATAGAGTTCAGCAGCTTGTCCTTGACTGAAATACCTCTTCCAAAAGAGTACCTGATCTTGATTGCAAGAAAAAAGATGGAGAATCCATACCTGCCTTTAGTAGTCTTTTACAGTGATTGTTCATCTTTGCTGTTAAAAATACAAGCCCAGTTTAAAATGAGAACTTGACTGGCTTCAGCTTCTACCTCTCAGAATTTATCCTGTATTTCTCCAGTAAATTAATAAATTCACTTTATATGTTTGTGAAGGAAATAAATGTACTTCCATATTATAACCAAAGTATTCTGTTAAACCAAGACAATTGCAGTCTGTTGCATGTAATGTGACAGTGTTGTAACCCCTGTGACTTAACTGGCAAACTAAACCTGGTTGCTGGTGGAACAGTGGAAAAAACTAAACAGCAGCTTGCAGGTTTCAATATCAGTGACTCGGACATCTCCTTTGTCATCTCTTAAAAGGCCATTAGCTCAAGTTACTTGGGCCTGCTGGATATATAGAGATGTTTAACGTTCTTTTTGGTTGCTTGTAGGCTGAAAATTTTCCACCCGAGCATCCGAGAAAAGGGCAACCTCAAACATCTTTCCAAATACAGAGCATTTGTGAAAATCTTTGCCATCGTATTAGCAGTTACACTCTCAATTTTCTAACAAGGATGTATGATGGGCTTTTGTTCTTTGCTTTTCATATTCTTTTAAAAAAGTTTTTCATTCTTAATCATGCCAGCCATGAGTCCTCTAATCCCCTCAAGGTCCCCTGCCAACTACAGGTATATTGTCTAGCTTATTGACTACTGCCCTCTTCTCCCCAAAGTACACTTTTTATTGCGCATTGTCCCTTCCCTCCTCACATCCTTTTTTTTTGTTGTGCTATTCACTTTGCCACAAAGCCAGGATGAGATTTTTATCCACAAACTGTTTTCCCTCAAACTTGGAATGGTGTTTTGGCTTTCTAATGAATTCTTCTGACAGAACTTCCTGTATAAAAGTCACATTTTCCTGCCTAAATTTTTCTGACCAAGAAATTTTATTGAAGTTTTTCTTCAGCTTTGGGAAAGTAAAAGTAATTAAATAATTAGATTTTCTTCCTCTTTCTAGGCCATGAAAATACTTTTGAATATGCAAGGTCTCTAAAAGTGTTTTTCATAGACAGTTCTGTCATTTCCCACTCACACAGATTAGCAGCTAATCTGGTTGTGTTTTCTGGGATTTGATCTGTTTTTTCTCTTGACTTTGGTTTATCTTGAAGGGGCCTTGATTCAAAGAGGCATTTTTTTACTAAATAGCAAGTAATAACATGCATTTTAAAGTCTGTATATGTATATTTATGTATATATATTTATATATGAATCAATTATATATATGTAATACAATGCACAATTTGCAAATGGAAGTAATTCTCTGATTCAAATCGAGGTGCTCTGGGGTTGCAGAATTGATTATCAGCTGCAAGGGCTGTCAAAATGGAGATGCAATGGTGTTATGGAATCTGAACCAAAAGAACTAAAAATAGATAAACTTCTAAATTTTATTCAGCGAGGCCAAGGAGAACATTGCAATAAATTAAATAATCCATGTTCTCTGGGGTTCATGCCTTCTATGGATTGTTAAACTGGAAAAGACCAGCTACAGTGTAACACCTAAGTCAACTCTTTCTCTGCTCAGGGTTGCCCCCTGCAGCTTCCTTACAAAGATTTTGTCTAATTTTGAAGTGAATCTCTGCTGGGAATTCTGTAACTCCCCCTGGGAACCGAACAAGTGGCATCATTAACATATTTCTGTCCTCTGCTTAACTCCTTCTCCCTTCCCTATTTCTCATGCTTTTATCTTTCTTACCAAAATTTATTCACCCTTGTATTAAACATTCGTGTCTTAAAGTTCTTGCAGGCATTGTCCTCTTCATGCAGACTCATTGATAGCCATTTTCGCAGAAAAACTGAGCTATTGTTTCTCTGAAATTTCTGGCTCTGTAGATAGCTGTTGGTCAACATTGGTACAATTTACACTCAACCTTTTTTATTCTTTGCTCCATTTTGAAGAACAGGATCTATATTTACTCTTTTACTTATGTTTGTCATATTTGTCTCAAGTTATACTCTCCAACAAGCAGGACTGGACTCTCTCATTATTTATTGTTTTGATGCAGAGAGCAATTAAATATAATTAACTGGATGATTATCATTTGCTGGTAGAATTTGCTAAGAATGCATATGCTCCTGCAGGGAGTTGCTTGCTATTTCCTGCACCACTGATCTGATGCTGTTTGGAGAGAGCCTTTTTTTCCCTCTTTATTTACTGCTTCACTGATCTGGGGAAGGAAGAAAGTATGTGTATGAAAATAAGTATGCCCTAGCTTGTGAATAACCATCTCACAGAGAGCTAAGGGATAGAGTTTCACTTTGGCTTTCTTGAAGTGCTGAAAGGCAGAAACACTAGAATATTCATAATTGGACCATGAAAGAAAGGTAATGATGCAAACTTTTTTACTGCCTGTGTGATACTGGGGAACTCATTCAAGCCAAAAGGTTTTGGTTTATTTTTGATTTACTTTCCAAGATGTCTTTTCAGATCTAAGATTCTATGTCAGTAAGATGCTCTTTAAGTGTGTAGAACTGATGCATTTCCTGCATTAAGAATGAAAGTCATCCTTTTTCATAAACCCAGTCTGGTCTGCATGCCACTAAACCCTTACTTGGGCCGTAAGACATTCTACACATGGATTTAAGTGACGTTTGGCTGAGGCATAGGTATGGATTTAAGTGATATTTGGCTGAGGCATAGGTATTCTGCACTGTGGCTTTGTAATTGCCACTATCAAGCTGATTCCTCAAAACTGATGTTAATACACTGCTGTTTGCCATCACACAAGGTGACAATTTGAGCTTCTGAGATATTCAGCAGCTCATCTCATCTGCAGGTAAAATTCCTTTAATTAATTTACCACTTAGTTCTTCATGCTGGAATTCAGATCTGGGTCCCATTTAACATTTCATGTCTTGCCTTGCTAATAAAGTGTGGTAAAGCATTTTTTATTGATCTAAGCTGTGACCTGATACTAAAACGAGTATTTTTTAGCCAAACTTTGTTTTGATAAATAATTATTTAAGAGTCCATTTTACAGACCAGAAACACATTCAGTTAATTTTTGTTTACGTTTAGGACTTTTGAGAACTGCTATGCTACCATGCTTTTGCCTGTTAGACTGGTATTTCCAGTAAGCAATAAACCATTTTCTCCATCTGTAGATAGAAACCCATCTAACTCTCTTAGCGCATTGCTTCAGTGAGATTTCTGTGATTGATTCTCCTATTCAAGTAATGCAAACCTACCTGTAAAATAGTTTTCCCATCTTTGCTTTTTGAGAATGTCTAACCCCTTTCTTGCAGACTTACAGGACTTTGTAATCCTCTATCTGCTTATGTTCCTTTATATTCTGCAATATTCACTAAAAATCTCTTTGGACAGGCCAGCAAGCACTACACTTAGTACTTCGACAAAAAAAGCCTTCAGATGACTGTGCAAATGTTAGCTAATTATGTCTCCTGTCATTCTGTGAGATAGGCTAGTTTTATCACCTGCATGTGCACAGATGGGAAATTCAAACAGAGAGATTTTAAAGTGACTTGCCCTCGGCCAAACTGCATGGAACAGTCTCAGAGCTGAAAATGGAGCCTGGGAATTGTTGCCTCCCACAACCCAGAGAAATTCACCTAACACTAACTGATTCTGGTTAAGTATATCTGGTGAAAGTGAGTTTCCTACAAAATATTCTGTTTCTGGCAACAACAATAGTTATCCTGGAAAGAATTGAAGATGCATGCATCTTTAGGCCATAAGGGACAGCTATGTTAATCCGAATTGCTGTGCAAAATAGCCTATGTATTTCACCCAATACTTCTTGCATCTGGCCTTCAAACACAAAATCTGAGCCAAAGCTTAAACGGGACATTTTTTGGCATAGAGGTTTTATGCGGTTATTTACAGTCCTTTCTCTCTTTTATTTCATGTCAATATGTAAATGAACCCACATTTTGTAGTGTTTTAAGGAAAAGCTACTGAAAAGAATATGCTTGCTACTTTTCTGTGTTGTTTTAGTAAACGTAAGTACACAACTTTATACATATATATTTTATATAAAATGTATCTGTATAAAGAATTCTAATAGCAATTAAATCATGTAGCAGTTCTGAGAGCAGGGAAACAGCATGTGAACGTGAGAAGAGAAGGTCCAGGGGGGACCTCATCACAACATTCCAGTACTTAAATGGTGACTACAAAGTAGAGAGAGGCTCTCTCTTCACAAGAAGCAACAATGAAAAGACGAGGGGCAACAAGTACCAGTCGCACTGGGAGAGGTTTCATCTTAATATGAGAAAGAAATTTTTTGTAGTGAGAACAGTCATTCACTGGAACAACCTCTCCAGGGACATGGTAGAGTCACCATCACTGGAGATTTTCAAGACGTGATTGGACAGGGTGCTAGATAATCTTATTTAGTCTCCCACGAAACGTTGGTCCAGATGATCTTTTGAGATCCCTTCCAATCTGGGCTGTTCTATGATTCTATGAAGAAGCTGAACAGTCAGAATTTAATGGGAAAATGCATCAATTTGTAAAGTCTGAGTTTTACTGCATTTGTTGTGCAGGTACATTTAAATGGCCCAGATGTGCTAGTCAGCTCTTGTTGAGTTACTTCACAGCTGTTTTCAGCAGCATTTCACAGAAAGTTGCTTACGGTCTTTTGTTCATCAAAAAGGTACTTTTAGAACCAACTTTCAAAATGTGTCAAAACCTTTATGCCAACAGACTAGTTAGTGTTTTGCTGAAACTTCTAGTTAGGATTTTAAAATTATTTAGTTAACATGCAGGGACCAGAACTACATTATACAAATAGGAAAAGCAGACACGACACATACAGAGTCTACTACTTGGAAGGTGATCTATTTTTCAGCTGTGTTTGTTTGTTTTATTTTGCTGGGTTTTCTAGACCTGAATTCCCAGGTCACTCCAACAGGCTGTGAGGGGACAAACCTGATCTGGGTGCTCTGTATAGACCCTGAGGGTTGCTTGTTCACCAGTTTCACAATGCTGTTCAATTACTGTCTTTATGGCCAATCTACATAATGTATCTGCCAATGCAACTGCTGGTTTAGACATGTAGCCAGCTAAAACTATCACTTTTCTGTATCTATTTTTCAAGTTGGCATCTCTATGTTATCTCTTACCACCTTTTGCTATTTCTGTGTCATGTTGTCCTTCTTTCTGACCACATCTTACTCTCAGTAATTCCGTCCACATTAATTGTGTTATAAAAGAGGTAGGGAGAAGTAGGAGATTTACTGTCTCTAAGATAATAAGCCAGCTGTCCACTTGCTGAACTAAAAATTCTTTAATTTTCCATTTTTTCTTGATATCATCTTGGTATTTACCTTGGGAGGTATATTCATACTTTGTAATGAAAAGCACACTTTCAGTCCAAGGAACTGAGAGAGTTCATTCTCATTAATTGAGGAAATTAATTAAATACAAGTTTGAGATATGCCCATCAATACCTTCATGAGGGATCTGCTCTTGTAAGAGGAAATACTTTGTGAGATTTAGAAATGTTTAATTCAGAGTTCTCCATTACACTTTTAAAATACACAACAGTTATGTTCCGTACATTTAAAACCCCCTAATCTATTTAGAAATGTGGTGTTGGGCATTGCCAGATGGACTAGCTCCATAAGTAACAGTTTGATAAAGTTTCACCTATTTGAATCTTATTTGGCTTGTAAGAATTATTCCTGCTTTCTCTCTTTATGTCACTGTATCTTTTTTGAGACATCTATTTTGTCTGTCTTGACAGATGAGTAGTGAAATCTTAAAGGCAATCTCTGAAAGGGACCTACTAGAAGCCTGGCTTCTATAGAAGGTACTCAAAGCATATAGAGTAACCAGAGAAATATTGCTCTTTATAGATTTCCCATTGAGATAGGAACAGTACACATTCTCAGCCCACCAAAGTGTAAAATTTTTGAAAAACATTCCTATGCTAAATTAGGATGAAATGCTGACATTTATTAATTAAAATAAAATAATTCCTCGTCAGAATAATCTTCCTGTTCAGGCAAGTTTACAAGTTTTATTAAAAATTAAAATTAGAGTTTTCTTTTTTGAAAGTGTCATGTAAAGCATTGGCAAGCACTTTGAGACTGTATTCCAGAAGATGATTGATTAAATTTGAACTTCCAAAAACTTGGAAAATATTGAACAATGTTTTCCAACGAAAAACAAACTTTTGTGAAACTTTACTAATTATATCCCATACAGTATTCAGCTGCCTGTTTCCATGCACAGCATAGAGGGATATGATACTCTGATTTTACAATAAAGTCTGTTAGAAGAACAGTAAGAAAGAAAATTTTGGGGGAAAAATAAAAATGAAAGTGAGGTGTTAGTGTTAGAGCCCTATTAATCATGCTTATCCTGTGAGCAGCTCCCAGGTAACACTTAAGTTACTATCACCAGGAAAAATATTTTACTCCTACATTACTAGGCATTCACATTAATTAAGGAGGCGATGCAACTGGCCCCAACTGACCAAAGGGATATTCCATATGGTGCATGCTCAGCATATAAAGCTGGAGGAAGAAGAAGGAAGGGGGGGACATTCAGAGCGGTAGTGTTTGTCTTCACAAGTAACTGTTATGCGTGACGGAGCCCTATTTTCCCTGAGATGGCTGAACACCTGCCTGCCCATTGGAAGCAGTGAATGAATTCCTTGTTTTGCTTTGCTTGTTCACGTGGCTTTTGCTTTACCTGTTAAACTGTCTTTATCTCAACCCATGGGTTTTCTCTTCCTTTTTACCCTTCCAATTCTCTCCCCCATCCCACTGGGAGGCAGTGAGAGAGCAGCTGTGTGGGGCTTTGTTGCTGGTTGGGGTTAAGCCGCGACATGTAGATAAAGGTAATAATTTTCTGACAAAAGAAAATCTTTCTTCTCTCTCATCTGTGAACATTTGCCAAAATCCACAGTGAACTGCTTAATGTTGTTTTAAACATGACAGCTTACTTGATTCCATTGTTCTCTTTCCATCCCCCTTTTCACTATGTGTTTTCTCCCCCTGATCACTATGAGTTTTTCAAGTTATTTTTGCGAGCTAGAATCAGAAATGTCAGAATAATCACAGCTAAACATTGACAATAAATAAAACTTTCTTGATTCCTGGTCAGATCTGTCATTTCAGGAGAAATATTACTGGGTTCTCTTCACTGATTATCAAATCTTAAGCATGCACTGTGGCCAAGACAAAGCAACAAGTTTAGACAAGTTGCAGTGCAGAAGCAGGGAGGAGCATAACTACACAAATGCTTTATAAAATCAGTGGGAGGCATTGCTATTCCAACACTATTCATGACCCCCACAACCATCTTACCAAAAGAATTGAAAGTGTAGGAGGCTGACCTTTAGGCAAAGAATGTGCTTCTTGCCTTTAGCCTGTTTAATGATAGCACAAACTTGATTGACATAGTTTTCAAGGTCAAAAGAAGCAGAAGGTAACTGATTTGAGGGCCATCTGTCTGCAGTGGATATGATACAAAGCTTCTGGTTGCACATGATAAATTAGTTCTGCGTGGAACCAAATACCTCGGAAAGACCTGCTGGAAAGGGAGAGAAGAAGAAAATAGGGAAAAACCCCTGTCTGTATCAACTAGCATCAAGGAGCAACGTTAGAATGTGCCCCTCCCCTGCTGTTACATGGAGGATAATTAAAACTTGCCTAATGGTAGCTTGGCTGATTTCTAGCATGCGTAGAGTTAACGTGCTGTATCTGTAGCATCTGGCAATGAAGTCACACCTTCGGTGATGTAGTGTGTTACCGTTCTCTAAAGGTGCACGGTAAGCTGACAGAGCTGTTGTAAGCCCCAGCTAGTGAGTGGCCTAAAATGGCAAGTGCCTTCAGGGCTGATGGAAGACTGGTGTGTGGTCTTTGCGATTGAAGGGACAGTGTCCAGTCCATTCTTGTGAATGATGAGGCAAGCAGTAACCTCCCTTTGCATACTATTGGTTTCTTATCCAAGATACAAAAAGCTGTAGAGGGAATAAACCGTTCCTGTGTGGCGCCTCATTAGTTTCCTCTCTCCTCCTTTCTTGCACAGTGATATCGCACTGATACTTGGCATTCCTTTATGCCTGTGGCATTCAAAGCAGGAGTCACATCTATCTAAACACAACAAACTCCCAACTGGGAAAATATATGACCACTCCTCAAACAATCTGTACTCATATGTAAATAGAGATAGATTCAAGAGATTTGTAACACATTCATGTGTAAAAATGGGGAATAGCTAGTTCTGATGTGCTAGAGGAAACTGCTGCAGGATTATTATATTCCTAAGAAAAATTATCACATTTGTGCAGCCTGTATTCAATATTTACAAAAAGAATAGAGATGGAACATTTGACCGTCTGGCAGTGGGGCAAGAATGTTCCCTCAGAACTGTGAGCAGGGATATCTTGAGGCCAACAAAATATGTCAAAAGACTGTAGGAGGGATACAGTCAGTAAAATGATATAGAGATATTAAGTGAACTCTGTCTATGAAAATATTTAAGTTAATAAGGTCATAGGAGAGTATAACAATAAAGGAAAACTGACTGACATTTTTTCAGGTAGTACAGTTTAAAAGAAATTATGGGACTTTTGGGTAAATTAGCAAAATCCAGATGCAAAAAACCCTTCCAGATGTTTTACTAAACAGGCAAAGTTTGCAAATAACTGAAACTATTTGGAAAAGATTAACAAAATTAAAGAGATCACAGTATTAAAAGTCAAGAACATAGAAAAATTGTTGTCTGGCAGTGCAAAGAAATGTATAGAAGAGGAGCCGTGCAGAAGGCACTATATTTATTGATAGTAAAAGACTGAGTGAAATAAAGACCTTGATATTGGAATTAATTTGATTCAGCCTGACTTATAAGGGAAGATGTATTTGTGAAAGCAAGAATAAAATTATGTATATATTTGTTCATAAAGAAACATTTATACAGTGTTTGTTATGAGAGATATTTGACAATTAATTTTGCATAACATTTTTCGTCTAATTACTGTTTTTCTGTATATTTTGACAATAATAAATCACTTGTAAGCTAATGAAAACTACCAGGAAGAATAAAAATAAAGCCTACAAAGGATCTTGCTGCATATCTTTATCTCCAGCAGCTCTGACAACAATTTTTGCATATAATTGGACTTCTGGGAAATACAGAGATTCTTTGATGACAGTCTGAGGAGCTGCCTGAAAGCTGGTTAATCACTGGTTGGTTTACAACGAAGGGATTAATAGAAAAGGGTTTCACCAATAGCAATGTCCACTTTTTGTCCCCTTCCTAGGTGATGCCCTACCACCTGTGAAACACAGTCCCAACTTGTTGCATGTGGATAATGTTCCAGGACATGCAGCTGGTATGCATTTTCTTAGCAGTGGGAATGATAGAGTTAAATAACTATTTGACTTGACACATGCTTGTGGTATTTTTTTTGGGTGAAAAATATCTTTTCTGATTTCACCGTTTCCTTTCTCCTGTGAATTTCCTTTTGTAGGGAGTAACTTGTGCCACCTCAAAGGGTCTTTTAATACTGAAGCCAGTGTTATCTTCATGGTTACAGTAAAACAGATTGAGGGAGAATTTAAATCCATGTTTCCAATATTACTTCACCTCACTTACTGTTTTTCTATTTATGCAACCAAATTTCCACATGTCAAGCCTTGATCCATTATAATCATATCCACTGAAATTAAATGGCCAATATTTATAGGGAAATCTACAACTTCATGATTTGTCAAACAATTTTTTTTATTATTATTATGGCAATCCCATAATTTCATGTAATAAAGCAACATCTATCTTCTGCTTTGGTAAATCCCAGAAGTCTGTTCTGTCTATTCTCTTGGCAAGCCAACATCAAGTTGGCTCTCCACCAACAGAACACACTTGTCACCAACAAGATACACTTGGATTAAGCACCAAAGTTTATTCATGTTGCTTGTGCCTGAGGTATTTGTTAGATCCCAAGAAAAAAATTCTGCAAGACCCAATTAATGAGCACGAGCAAATAACTCATTCCTAAGACCATGACCTGGTTGCCAAATGCTGGGAGTGTAAAACTGGAGGGAAGTCAGATAGATAGCACTGTAAGGCCTATTATGAGCTCCTTGCTACCTCTGAAACCTATTTTACATTATGGTACATCAGGTCTGTACCTGCCCAAATCTAATAGGCTCATCCTTAATTCACAAAAAATGTGGCCTCTACTGTTCTAAAATGTATAAATTGATTAAAAAGGACACTTCAGTTGCTAAAGGTATTTTACATCAAAACAAGATTGACAAATTTGGCCAGATGCATCAGTGTTTTTCCTTCAATTTCCACTGATACGAAGCAGAGTCATAAATAATATATAATTATTAAAATATACTGTTGAGACCTTTCAGGAGAGTAGGTCATCACAGTTTTATATATGCACATCTGCTGGTTTACTTCAGTTCAAGGTACATAAATAAAGGTGCATAAATGTGCAAAGGGATATAAGATAAGTAAGTGAAAAGATGCATCCTCATAGATGAAGCCGCCTCCTTTGATTCTGCAGTGTTCTGCACATATCCTCTGAGCTGAATTTCAATCTTACATAGGCATCTCCTGTAGAATTGAACCAAATGAGGCTTTCAGAGGGGAAAGTTTTTTCCAGAAAGAGTTGTTATTCTGCAATGAATTATTTTCAGCCATCTGCATTGTTGAATAGAACATACTTTGTTAGAGGTATTAAAATATTAACATCTATCAAAACCAACAACACCAAAATGAACCTGGAAACTTCTCTTTATGCTTATCTCATCATTTTCATATAAAGGAATACTTAGATGTTCATCATGCTGGTAATTGGGGTATTAACAGTGGCTGACTTTTGGGTAGGCAAATGTCAAAGGCATTGTGGGCAGCAGTCTGAGTTACTTGTTTCTTGTGTGATTCAGTGACACTGTAAGTTGGTCTCTCCACATGTAGAAGCGACTGCATAGTGAGACACTTCTTACTACAAATTACAGAAAAATATTTTCACTCGTGTACACTTAAGGATAGACATGTAACTACTGTTGAAATACAGTTCGTATCCTAATTTTATTTCAAGCATAACGAGTAATGAGTAAAGCTCAAATACAAGGGGTTTTTTTTTTGTCTGGTTTGACTTGCTTTGCTTTGTTTTGTTTTTCTTTGCTTTAATCTAACAACCAAAGATGTGAATTCTGATATGTGGCTTTTTCAGTGTTCAAGTTTTCCATTGAGAAAGGAAACGAAGAACGATGCAGTTCAAATGTAGAAGCTGTTGTTCTGAAGTTGTACATTGCTAGATGTGGGATTCCTAGCAGACAACAGACATGTTATGAGCAGTCCAGACCTGATTGACTTAGAGGTAACGTGGCTTTAAGTCAGATGTAAACACAGAACTGGAGAGGGCTGACGTATGCGCATGAACTGAGCATGAACAGCATTAAGCAACCAATCATATATAGAAACATACGCGTGGACAGCTGCTTGTAGCCAATGAGTTTGCATATAGATGACGTAATCGGGTAGAGAGCTATGTATATTAGGCCGAGCTATTCGGGAATAAAGTGGCATTTGCTTGATCACATTGATCGTGTGGCTTTTGTCCGGGAACCCGTGCCCATCAGCTAGACTCCTCCTTAGGCTGTAGATTCTTGTTCTATAGCTATCATGAGTAAAGACAAGCTTGGGTGAATACTTACAGTTGAGTAGAGATGATTCAAGGGCAGTTTAACTCAAGTGGACCAGAGAGATAAGCAGCAACAGAATAAACAGCTTCTGTTAAATATTTCAGGTTTTGGCTTGTAGTGGTCAGGATTTCAATGCAAAATAAAAGCTGACACAATTAAATTAGTAAATGAGCTTGGTGAAAAAAAAATGTCTACTTCTATGAGTTATAGCTATGCTGTTGGTTAGAGCTTTATGAGGAAAGTTATTTCTATGCTGGGTGCTGCAGTGTAATGGGAGATACCTAAGCTTGTTTGGGTCTAGTTAGACTGATGTCTGAAGCCTGCTAGCCACAGCAGCTCATAGCTCAGTGAAAATGCATTCAAATTGCATAAAGTCAGCTATATAAATGTTTCTAAAGCCTTGAAAAGAATACATCTTTACATTTTAAGAAAACAATAAGAAATTACTGCAGATATTGCAAGGGTAGGTAAAGACTACCTTCATCAGAAACATAGGTTGATCTATGCTAGCTAGTGTCAGGTTTTGAGGACACCGTGGCAACCAGGGCAAAATACCTCAACTAAAGCAAATGTCTCAGAAAGTCAAAAATGCACTATTGAAACATTTTAATTGTTTATTGCAGATACAGAAAATAGAAGGCAAAAGAGTTGAGGTAATAAGTAAATTCTTAAAAGACCTTTAGTTTAACAACATCACTCATCCATCCTCTGTAGCTGTCATCATTTTTACAGGGCATCCTCTCGTTTCCATTTTATCATTTAAAAGTTTTTTAACGATCGCGGTAGCGATCCTTTTTTGGAAGAAAACAAAAAGGTTAATCGTAAAGGTCTAGAAGAGCCTCTTGTTTTAACAATTGACTGACTTTGTCTTCCTGAAGAAAGAAGGCAATGGTAAAAAGTTTAAAAAGAAGGCTAAAGACAGAAAAAGTAACTTCAGTCTTTCACAGTGTTGTGGTGTAGACCCTGCTTCCCCCTACTAACGAGCCGCATTGCAATGTCAGATCATTCAGCACCATATGAGAACAAAGAGCTAGGATAATTGGGCACTCTACGACCCTGCCTGTTGGTACAATGAGCCAAGATAAGAAGTAATACGGTACCTCTTTGTCCCGGGATGAGCACAGTGAGTTGGGACAATTAGGCACTCCCTGATTGCACCTGGAACTCCTGATGCAATCACAGTGAGTTGAAGTGATTAGGCGCTCCCTGACCATCTCCGGAACTCCTGTTACCCAGGAAACGTACCTAAATCTTCTCCTGCATGGGTCGCAGCCCACATCTGAGAGGTGCCAAGACTAATTATCTGACAAGAATTGTGGCCACGAAATGATAACATTGACCAAAGTCAATCATCTTGCGATTCTATAAATAATGGTTCTAAAGCGAGACCCTTTGAGCTCTCCGGGACCACAGCAGGCTGTGACCGTGTATCTCCCTCTGAGCTGGGACGCCTCTCAGAGCAGTTTTCGCGAGGTTCCGCGAGGTATTTGGATCCTTCCCTGACAGACGCCAGCGAAGGAAAAAGTGAGTAAAAGTCACTGAATTTAGATTTTCGTGAAGTATTTTCACAGGATGAAATAGTGTGTAGCTCACTATTTCCTGACCCTGTGTGATTTTCGAAGGATATTGGGTACCAAAATTTAACATCTTAAACAAAGGTTAACCTCTATCTGTGTGTGTGTGTCTGTATGTGCGTGTATACATGTGTTTTAAGCTAGGAAACTTCAAATCGTTAACTAAGTCGTCATAACTGCTGATTATTGATTATTGAATAAGTATTGCTAATCACATAATTTGGTTTATTATTTACTTTTATAGTGTTGAGATACTATTTATTGTTACTGTTAATTTTATGAGACCCATACTCACATGTTAAATCACTTCCACTGAAATCTCCGCACTACACTCCTTTAGTTATAAACCGTTGACCAAGTCTGGGACTAGGAGTGGATTCAGCCGCACCTAGACTCCTCTGAGAAGGAGTTTAGAAAGCAAGGGGGTCCACTCTGAACGCCGTGACTCAACGGGAGGGCACTCCTTATACCCTTTTCCCTAAACCGTGTATACATCACTCCAGCTCGACCCTGACTCAGTTTCCCCTATCCGACCACTGTAAAAATCACTTCTCTCTGTGCTCCCCCCCCCGCCATTCACTGTGACCGTTGCACCTAAGCACCACTCTGACCCAATTCCCTTTCACAATCCCTTCACACAGTAAGTAATAGAGTGAATCTTGCCATTGAATTCTGTGAAGTCGCACCTTTTTTACAAACTCATATTAAAAATCACCTTTCCCTCATATCTTTGGTGGTGATTCTTTGAGCGACCGTTAAACCTTAACCACTCTCCCCCGTGACACACAGTGACTTTTTCTTAATCTTACTGCTAAGGTGTCACAGGCACAAAGCATGGCTTTTTCATTCAGTCTGAAATGTGACAAACCTATATTTAGCAAAGAGTTATTTAAGCCATTGTCTTCATTTGACACGCTTTCTGGGAGGCTTAGAGGAAAGCTGTGGAAGATATAGTACTGGTCAGTTCAATCAAACTGTTATTAAATGCAGAGGAAACTGAAGACAGAGACAAGAAGGCAAGGCAAGACAGTCACAAAGGCAGTGGCAGGGAAAAAAGGCTCCAGATTTACTTGCTTGGTGGTACTGAGGATTTAGTCAAAACCTGAACTGGCGGTGAGGTCATTATAGCCTCACTCCTTTGTCTCATCTGCTACGAGGATCATAGAAGTCCACTGATATTACACTGGATTGTGGTGTCTCAGAATAAATTTGATGACAACTGTCATAGAGAAACTAGTTCCTCTCATCTCATTCCTGGCAGTGATATGATAGTATTATATCTTCTACTGGCTGGCTGGTTAAGCTGAGGAGCCTATAAAGTATTTGTGGATGGATTCACACAGCTTCTCTGTCTTTTCTGTAGTGGTAGAATAAAGTGACATCCCTTTGCATACTTGTTTCTTATGTGTTTAACTGGAAAGTATCTTGCAAAGTGTCTTCTAACTGTTGGTGATGAGATTTTGGAGTATGTTTACTCATTTTCCAAATATTGAAGGAATATAAAGCCAATCTGGTAAACTACGGAAATGTGATTGCACCATGGCACATCCTTGGATACCATGAAGCATTCTATTGGTATTATTTGAAAGTAGAACAGGATATTTAATAATTTGCATTCCAAATGAACTTAGCAAAACTCAAATGAACAGAAAATGACATACTAAGGAAATCGCAAGCAGAGGCCTAGATTAGAACCTTAAATTAACTAAAAATAACTCAATAAGGTGAATGAAGAGGACTTTCAATACAAAATCAAAGTAAAAAGAAATTTAGTTTATAATGTCTTTTATGGCATACTTTTTAATACATGATAACCATATTGGAAATTCATTAGTATGCAGCAAACCATGGGAACCATATGGAAATACATCTTATAAAGGACTAGCACACAATAAATTTTACAAAAGGCATAAAATATCTTTAGGATGAATGATCACTCTGAAAGTAATATGCACTAAAATTGTAGGAGTGGTATTCACTCATTAGTTGTATGAAGCCATTAACTGTACAAAATAATTCTTTTTTGCATAACCATTTGTCGTATAAAATCATTAGCTCCCTCATAAAATTGTTAGAAATCTGAAATGATTTTTCAAAAAAATCATTAGTTACAGGGTATTACATTATAAAAATCAGTGGCATATTACTTCATCATTTTCTGCATAAAAATGTGTCAATTATGTAGAATCATTTATGTTGATAAATAACTTTTAAAGTAGCTATATTTTCCAATAGTCAGGCTGTTAGTTGTTCAGTTTCAATAGTAATTTTTATGGCCAAGACATTTATTAGTTATGAAAAGCTCTGAAATGAACTAGAACAAACATTACTTTCCATCTTGCTAAAACTGACAGTTTTAAAAAGCCATCTTGTTCCCTGTAAATGTGCTCTTAGAGTTTTAAATAGTGGCAACTGTTCCCATTTATTTACCATCATATTGTCTCTGTTTGAATTCTATTCACTACAGCTTTCCAGCTCTCATTCTCACACCTTAAGCTAAATTCAGGTAAAAGCTTTCATAGCCAGTGCTTTTGGTCATATCATGGCTGGTTTCATATAGACCCCAATTGTACTAGGAACAGTGATTCACACATCAAAATGGAACACATTGTCTCGCTGTCTTGCACAGTAGTCAGAAAACTTTTAAGCACATTAGGGCCAATTAATTTCTGCAGCTGAGAAATTTGGAAGTTGTTCTTTAGCAGGAATTGATATCTGTGAGAGCCACATGAAGATATCTAGGGCCATGAAGGAAAACCCACAGATTTCTAGCTCGTAAGACCTCTGCTGAGGAAAGCAGCCTTCTTGAGCACAGTTTGTTCAAGGCCAATTATTTGCTTTCTTGAATTGTCAAGTTATAACTTCAAATAGCATTATGTGCAGTTCCACAGAAGCAAGAAAACTGTTTTTTTTGCAAGGAGCCTATAGGCTAAGACTTACCTACTATTGCCAACCTATGGATGAGGAATAAGAGAGAAACAGGTAGCTTGCCATATACTGACCTCTGTGTTCCCAAAGCAATCCAGATCATGTCAAACACACTAAAGTTCCTTGAATCTCACTGTGGTGGGTTTGCCCTGGCCAGCAAATAGGCACCCATCCAGCTACTTACACTCTCTCTTCCCCAGTGGGATGGGGAAGAAAATCAGAAGAGTGAAAGTGAGGAAAAAAAAAATCATGGGTCAGGATAAAGTCAGTTTAATAAGTGAAAGAAACAGAGAAAAAAAATGATGCAAAGGTAATAATTTACCATGCCCCACAAGCAAGACTAATGCCCAGCCAGTCTATGAGCAATAGCTACTTTGGAAAAACTACATCCTCAGTTTTTACTGCTGAGTATGATGTTACATGGTAGGGAATATCCCTTTGATCAGTTTGGGTCAGCTCTTCTGTTTTAGTCACAAATCCAAATCATGGTACCATATGGGCTGCTATGAGAGAGTTAACTCCATCCTACCCAGATACAGTACATCACTACACCAGCTGTCTATTAAAACTGTATCTAATGAGACAGCAAAAAACCAAACAAAGGCAAAAATACTCAAAACCAGAAAAAGCTGCCCCAAACACCCACCATGAAAGCTATGTTGCAGTATTTTGAGAAGGCATGGTGGTTTCTTAGTAATACTTTCTATTCATGGCAAAAATGAAGAGCTTGAGATAGAGTTTCACTCCATATCATTTGGTGTAGTCTTTAAAGTAGAAAACAGTAACGTCAGCCAAAATTCTGTCTTACATAAATGCTTTAAGTGCAATAAAATTATTAGTAGTTTGCTCTAGGTGGGTAACTTCTGGTTAAGGGCTATGATCTCGACCAGCTTTAAATTCTAAGGTTAAGAATGAAGGAATTTAAATGGGATGAGCAAGTGACCACTAAACTGAACGAAAATAAATTTTCTTTCAAAAGATATTATATGTGTTTTCCATCCCTGCCTCACCCAGTTTCTTTCAATAAATTTGGTATTCTTTTTAGGTCTTGATGCTGCATCCATCCTTCTGGGATTTCTGGCTTGATGGTGTTAGACTCAAGAGCTAAAATGGTCACAGAATATTGCCTCATTGAGATTATCTATTTGCACAAAAGTAGAGCACGGGTGGCCTATAGCTCTTCATGACTCTCTGTTAAGGAGCCTTTTCACTTCTGCATGTGCTTGCATGTGATATTCCATTTTAAGTAAGTCCTCCAACTCTGGGTTGCTGGTTCTGTGGCACAATCCAACCATGTATTGTGAAGGGAGAGATTTACTCGTCACAGCGTGACTCTGGTCTTTCCAGCTGCGCAAATTCTTGGTAACCGAAAAAGCCAAATCCTGGAAAGCAATCCTGAGGCAGTACTTTCCTCTTACGATAGCAACCAATTGGAATGTAAGTTTTCATATTGATATGATTATTGCTGGTGCATGAAGGATTTTGGTTACTTACATGTATGTGCAACCCTGCCTATGCAATTGCTTCAACAAGTGAAGGAGAAAATATGTGGGAGAGGGAGAGAGAAGGAGATAGACAACATGAGAAAGGACGCATGCAGTTCCTCAGAGACTCCCAGTAATTCTTTCTGAACAGGTAAATTACTCTAATGTGCACAGCAGCTGAGCAACTCTGCTTAAAGTAGAAAGTATAAAAATCAATATGCCTTCCCTAAGCTATTAAAAAGTACTGCAGTTGTCCAGGTCATTATGTAACAGACGGGTACTGCATTTTTCAATAAAAAGCATCTATTACAGAACAAACAGGTTCTCTTATTTCAATGCTTGGAAAAATCTCTTGTTCTTTTAACTTCTGTGGTGAGTGTCTAGCCACACACCTGGCTGTTGAAATGAATAGATATGCCACCACTTTCTCCAGATGGGCTTAGCTCTTTCGCGTCAAGGCATTTGTCTTGACTGATATATTTTACAATACTTATCACTCATCCTCATTCCAGAGGGCCACATCTTTAAAAAGTCTTTCAAGTGACCCTTATAATTGCAGTTTTTCTCTTCTAACTGCCATTTATACCACTTACAATCCCTTCTCAATTAGATGATTTTCCTCACTTAAAACCTGAAACTAATATTATAAATGTGATTTGAGCTCCATTAGGTCTTTAGTCTTCCTGAATTTTTTACAATTTGCAACTTGACCAGACTATAATTTATTTAGTTTGTGAGAGTCCCTAACGATGTCCATGAGGATAGAAAACATTTTGAAAGAACACCTGAAACATGTTCCTCAGTACTACCAAATTAGAAATTATACAGAACAGTCTCAATTATGATTTTGTAAAGAAAACAGGGTTGGAAAAGATCTTGAAAGGACATTGCAATTCATTCACCACTATTGCTGATAGATAGTTGTCTAACTTGTTCCTAAGAGATTCTTTCCCTTTCCAATAGATATTCTATAACATTCTCCAGGCAGTTTTTTCCAGTGTTTGAATATTTAATGTTAGTAAATTAACCCTTTTTTGTGCAATATAAACTCATTGTTTCTTGTCTTGTCATAAATGATCCATAGTCTGTCTATGTTCTTCCCCATCTGTCACACAAAGTAACTGTCCCACATGGCTCTCCTGAGCAGTGGAACAACACTTAGAAGTTTGGAAACTTCCAATTTCAATTCTTTCTTTCATTTTTTTCCCTTACATTTCCTGATGCTTGTCACAGAATAAGTGCAACTCAACCAGACAAGGGTGTGAGAGGCTCCTCTAAGTTGGCCCTGCTTTGAAGACGGGATTGAAGTGCGTGCCCTTCAGAGGCCCTAGCTAGTCTAAATTATTGTGGGTTTTTTTATAGGAACAGTACATCTCTGACACATATGGCAACCACAAGGCAAATTCAAAGGTCCTGCTACAAAACACAAGGGTACTGAAGTCTTTCAGAGTCAGTCCCTTGAGTATTTGTGACTTTGTGCCATGGAGAAATTCTTGACTTTCTTTTCTTAAAGACTCTTCCAAACCCAATCAATGTACTCTGTTTAAAACTACAAACCAGAAAACTAAAAACAAAAAAAGTGCATTAATTTCAATGTTAGGTACTCAAGATGAAAACTTTAGCCCAAATACTCACAGACTGGAAAAATTACAAGCAGCTAAAAACTTGTGCATATAAAGAGAAAGTGATGGACAACTTCAGTAACAAGTAAATGAAGCCCCACCACTACTATGAATATAGTATTTGAATGAAAATAAAGTTTTCCAAAATCAAAATAAAACCCAGTATCTGTCCTGCCCTGTCATAATTTAAAAACAATCAGAACATGCAACACCTTATTTTAATGCAGTCTTCTGTGTCTATGTGGTGGTTATCAGCTGAATCCTGCATTATTCCCAGTAGCTTAGGTTAAAATAAGTGGTTGTGTAGTGTTGCTATGGTTGAATGCCCCAGCGTCGTATCTATGCATGCTGTGAAACCAGTGATACACAAGATATATTTTTATTGTCCTGAATGTTCTATGTGTCAACAAACTATTAAGCTAGAAGAGGGTTCTGCAATGAGCCTGTACACCTTGGAGTACAAAATCTAGCTTGGCCAGGTTTCCCGTCCAGTCCAGGGGAGAGGCCCATCAATCACATTTGATGGAATTAAGTACAGATAGCTCATGGCTTGTAGGATACTATACTGTTAATATTCTAAGAGTTATATTTAAAATAAATGCCAAGAACGTTTCGGTCACTTTTATTTTGGGAATTGGACTGTGATTATAATTAGCTTAGTAAGCACCATGACCTTCATTGGAAATACTTTTGTCATCTTGCAGTAGTGCACTGATTAATGATTGGTTTAGATGAAATGCAAATCCTACCCAAAATCCAGATTTTGGTAAATTAACTGTGCTTTCATGGGAAAACCAAACATAACCATGTGGGCCAAGATCAGCACACCATTCTGTAATATACTTGGATGCTCTCTAACTGATAGGCTGCAGCTATCATCACATGAATTGCATGGGTTTCAGAGACCTGTACAACACGACCATATGTTCTACAACTTTTTCTATAGCCCTTCCCTGATCAAACTTCAGTTTGTCCTTCCATCGGTCGTGGATCAATAATGCATAAAACCAGGAAACTGAAACTATTCTTTTATATATCCTAGGGCCATTGAACCACAATGTAGAAAGCCATGAATGGCATCTTCATAATGAATAAATGTTATCCTTATGGGCTTTATAGGGTTTTGATCCCTTGCTGTGGTGAACTAACATTTGTTTCTTAATGTTAGTTGAGCTAGGTTAGTACTACTTAGCTAGGGATATGATTATTAATATTCATGTGTGGAAGAAAAGTTTTATCCCATACCTTAGGCATCGGCATCAAAAAATTAGTCCAATGCCTGTTCTTGTAATCCTTAATTCTTGTAATTCTTTCCTCTTGCTGAAGAAAACTACAATGAAACCACTGTGAAAATGACATGAGAAGCTCCCTGCCTGTAAAAACTAGCTCCCAGGGGTAATACTGTAAGGTCTTGAATTGCAGCTCTCATGTGCGTTTCTTGATTCAGTGTACATTTAGATTCTAAGGGTCAGTGCTCCAGCTTCTTGAGATATTGAGTTCTTTTAATGGCATCAGATGCAAAACATTAAAATAGATTTCCATTCAGTTAAAATTCATTCTCATCCCAAGTTAACCTGACACATTTAGAGTAATGTGGTTTGAAGTTAGGGAAGGTCAATCCTGTTAGATAGCAAACGTGGCATGTTTGAGAAAGATAAGCAACACTATTAATGAAAGGGTGGATTAAAATATTAAGAAAGGGAAAGCCAATGAAGGTTTCAATGAATCTTGAAGTTTTACTCCTTATTCAATGTGTGGGAGGTGCACATATTTACATTTTTAGGCCCAGTAGCACAGGGACAGTGATTCAGATGCCTTTCTCAGAATGTGTCTTCTCCCTTCAGTAAACAACTTGGACATCATTGTGCTTATAGAGTTGGCATTGAAAGGCTTAGAGTTCTTAGAAAATGATGGCATGTTTAAGGAAATAATATTTTAGAACTATGTGTTATATATTCATGCTCTAATTCAGCCTGTAGTGTGATGGGAGGCTGTGATGTAAGTCACATCAACTCAATCCCAGGATCTGCTTGGTTACTTTTAAGTGCAAGCAAGTGGGTTATGGATGGTCACTAAAAGGCAAAGGCCATGAACATCTCTTCTACTTGTTTCAGTATACTCATCTGTGCTTGACTTTTAAATCGTATCTGTAGTTCGCTGACGTCTGATTAAGCTTCCGGTTAAATTACTAGCTGTGGCGTTGTCCTGCCAAGAGCTGGATGTTTGGCTATAGACATTTCCAGTGTGGCCAATTGCAGATGCTGATATTTGGCTTGGAGATGCGACCACATTTAACAGCTAGTAATGTCAACATGGAGTCAAGCAATATAGCTCATTTGTCATGCAAATCAAGAGCTGCCAAATGTCCTCCTTTGCTTATGTGAGCTGGCTGCCAGCAAGTGTGGCAATTATCTTAGCACAGGTTCTTTAGCCTTAATCAGGAGACATTTTAGACATTTACTAGAAGTTCCTGGATCCAGGGTTCCTGCTCAGCTATCAGTGTTATTTTTTTGCTAGTTTAAAGCAGGAAGCCCACAGATCATCTCCTTAAAATCGTTTTTTAAAAAAATAAAGCTGCTGGAGATGCTGAAGAAGTAGGGGTACATTAAATCCTTTGAACTCAGCTCAGTTTGTACAAGAAATATCCTTGCTCCAGGGTGGTAAGGATTAACAGTATGAACAATACATTTTACATTTGGAAGCACGTACTTGAGCTTGTACCTTTAACATACAGTAAATGTATCTAAGGTCACCGCACATAATTGCAAAATGAACCTACCGAACTTGTCAGTACAAGCCATAAGGATTTTAAGCAGGAATATTGCTTGCTGTGTTCCATTTACAAATGCACACAGTCAGTAATTAGTATTTTATGCTCCTGATGTTTGGCCTTTCTCTGTCATGTGATTCTTAACTCATACGGTAAAAAATCTGCCAATACAATATCTATGAGCTCCATTTGGGACCAGAATGCTGGGTAATTATATTTGTTCTTAGTGTTTGTAACTGTTTGTGAGCCTGCTTGAGCCATTTCTCTGGGACCACAAGTTATACTGTTTGTGCAATTTGCCAGAGTATCCTGTATGTGGTAACAAGATACAAAACTAGTTAGTACAAGCACAAGCCAAAGATTTATATAGCCAATGTTATATGGCTCCTGTTTGCAACATACGTTCTCTATATCAGGGCACTTGCAGTCGTGTGTGTACAAATCACAAAACACATTTTCTAGCATTCTCTATGTAATGCAAATCACATGTTTTTATTCACAAAAAAAAAATTTGGATAAAACGGTGTTTTCTTTCAGAGAAAATTTACAGAAATTGGGTACAAATACATAATTACATAGAAAGTAATATATTAATACATTATGAAATGGATGGTTGGAGGAGAATGTTTTGCTCGGTAATACTGGCAAAGAGGAGAACCAATACCTAAAACCAAAGCACTTAAAGAAAAATCTAAATGTTGCTCTTTTGCCATCTTCAATAGCGCTAAATTTTGGTAATGGGATATTCATCCTAATAATGGGTATATGTGGTGATAATGCAAGGGCACCGTGGACAGATGGCGATTTCAGCTTCTTGCAGCTCTTTCTCATCTTCTCTTATTAAGCTACCGTTCTCAGAAGGTTGGAGTAGAAATATTTTTGTGAATTGAATACTTGCTGATGAATGAATTGTCTCAAGAAGGTTACAAAAGGATAGCAAGTTTCCTAAGACATAGGTGTAGGCAACAGTCAATACCACAACAGAGGCTGGGTGCAGGCTGCCAGGAGATCAAGGAGCCTTAACCAGCATTCAGTTGTCACCATAGGCTCTCTCTAGAATCAACCAGCATGTGAGCCAGTGCCTGGGCAGTGTGAATGACTGGAATTCACCCCCCAAAATTAATGAGATGATAAACACATGCACCTTATTTTCCATTGTTGGGTTTTTTTTTCCATTTCTTCCTTTTTTTTTTTTTTTTTAGTTTTTCATTTCTTTTTCAAATGGGAGAAAAAAGAGAAGTAGGCTACCATGCCTATTTTAAGAACCAAAAATATTTAATGACTAGTTTGGAAACAAAACCATAGAACAGTGTAAATTGCAGTTCTGTTTCTCTTTTCTGATGAGCTGCGAATGTCTATTTCTTCCCTTTATTGTCTCCTCCCTTGGAATCTCCTGCCTTTACCTCATTTCCCTCTTCTGCTTTTCAGTTTTCACTGCCTCCTTCTCTCTTCTTTCTATGAATCATTTTCTTTTGCCTTATTAGCATCAGTCTTTTCTATCTCTGAAACATTGCTTTTATAGTTATATTACAGGTCTGAAGTCTATGGCTGTTCTTTCTCTTTTTAACATGCCATTTGCCTGTTGTGCTAGGCACAGCCATGCTCATCTTCAGCCTCACACTTGAAACATGTCTAGGGAAAGTAAAAATTTCTAACAGAAACAAACTTCTAAACAACAAATCCAAACAAATTTGCGTTAATAGCAAGCAACCTGTGCCCCAGAATAAGAAAACAACAAACTAAGAAAGGAAATACTAATAACACACAAGTCAAGCAAACAAAACAAGAAAGGCAAAAAATACCTGGAAACAGTGATCAGCTCTTGCACAGCTTTGATCCCTCTGCCTCCATCTGCTGCTTGCAACATAAACAGTCTTCTTGTTTAAAAACATGACGTATCAAAGGCAAACTCTCACCTAGATGTATTGACTTACCTTGTCAATGGTCCAAAATGCCGAGATGTTCTCTCCCCCACATATGTCACAACACCTGTGGACCTTGTATGGCTTTTTTTCATTTCTTTTAAATTTTGTGAAGTTTAGGTAATTTCTTTAAAAAAGTTTTACCTTGGGAATAAGGCAGCTGCTTGAGACTTTTTAATGTTTATTTTGGAATTTATTGGACTGTATTTAAAAAATGAAGTAAAAAACTTGAAACCTGTTTTTAATCATAAATATTCCAAGAAAATCCATCAATGGTTTTGAAACCTTACACATTATTGAATACTATATTATTAACAACAAACTCATGCCTTACAGCGGAAATATATGTGAGAAAAAAAGTCCATCAGATAATTTTGTGAAAATAAACTGAAATCAAAGAGCCTGATACTAGGAATCTCAAATCTAGTATAATAACATAAATTATTTTTATTAAGTCATAGCATATATTTAAACATAAATATTATATAAGTAGCTATTTATTTCAGGCGCTTACCAGTCTGCGACATTAATAAGAATCAATGAACCTACATGTTAAAACTGTCTATTACCTCATAAGCCTAAAATTTGTATTTGGCTGCCTTGCTAATCAGGGGAACATCTCCTAACACCTCAAATCCTGATCCCCTGATGGAAAAATAGACTAAATGAATAGAATTATAAGGTTTGGGTTGAGCCTGAAAGTTTTTGGATATGGAGCTTTAGTTCTGCTTGTCATGGAGACTGTAGGTAAACCAGCCCTAATCAGCTGAGCTCTCTTCAGAACCTGCAGAGCAGCAGGAGATCCACACCTAGGGTTCTGTTTGGAAGAACAATTGTAACTTAGTTTAATGTCTAAAAGATCACTTAAATTTATTAATGACATGATGCTTTTAAAAAATTAGTTTACTCATACAGTTGGTGTGAAAGCAGTGAGATTAGTTTAAAACAAAGACCGGTACCCTGTTGTCTTAGGCTTTAGTTTAAGATGCAATGACTGCTGTCAGGAGTTTGCAATCTAAATAAACAGAACAGAACAAGCGAGGCTGAAAGGACTCAAAAGGACTTGAGTATCCTGAGTTTGTTGATGGGAAGTGTACAGAGATTAAAGTATTTGCCTAAAGACGTATTAGGAGAGGATAATGATTAGTTTAATGAATGTTTTTACTCTAAGATGCAATCCTGTGTACCTTAGTCTCTTCACACTTCAGTTTGCTTTAATCAGTGGATATCAATGTAACTTTTTAAGACATTTGAAAATAACTCACACAGGAGATTGTCTGAGAACAGCTGGCACATCTGATGGAGGGATATGAAAGTTCTAGATTGGACTGTGCCATGGATTGAGGGTCACAGTGCTAAGAATAAATTCTTCAGTTTTGTTCTTTTAACCTTGAAGTATGCTAGTCATTAGTGTGATGCCTCAGAGGAAGCTTAGACTTAGCACTTATGTATTTTGTCTCCTAGTCCATGTAAGCATTAATGCACTCTTAACAGATATTTCCTACATAATTTTGTGTTCGGGGAGAACTGAGAAACAGTCCTCATGTATTTCTTTCATATTGTTTGATAGGCATAAGAGTGCATGGTAGAAAAAAGAAGCCAGACCTGCAGCAGCTAGTGGTAAGGCAGAGGTGGTTTCCCTGGGGGCTGGCTGCAATTGCTTCATGTGACATGGGCACATGGTGAGGAGATGCACTGGGCTGTCCCAGCAAGGAGGTCATGCTCTTACCTTCTGTCTGGGAATCTGTGCCTGCCTCTGATTGTCTTCACAGCTACCCCATGCTGCCTCTGAAGTGTGATGTCTCTTTTAAAGACTCTACTAAAGCTGCTCTTCTTTAATTCCCATTGTCTCTTCTCCATTGCTACAATACCTGAAGAGTGTCTGTGGAGTATGATGCTATAATAAGCCTTGAAAGAGAAGATTTGTGAAGGGAAGAAATGAATAGGCCTAATTTTCAAATAACCAATCGCTAACACATGGCAAGTGTTCAGGGATGGAGATGCTGAATGTGTGCAGCTGTGATCTGTTGCAGACTGAAAACTGCACAAATTTCGTTTGCAATTGTACGGCATCTTACAAAACAATCTGTGGACCGTCAGCTGCAGATGACTTCTCCTCACTTTACAACTTCCTATCTATAATTTTGTAATCTCATGACCTGCCAAGACTACAATGACCAGATATTTCAGGTGCTTAGACGTAGTAAGTAGTGATTTGAAGAATGTTAGACTTGCAGAAGAGGCAGATGCAGACAGTCATATCATATCCAGGAGCGTAGTTGATTCATGAGCCCCCTGTACTATCTGGCAGCATATAGGATGCACCTTCACAAAGAAGAGTTTTCCTTGAAATATGGTATTTCCTGACAGAAGAAGATGAAAAGCAAACAGTGCTTGTCAGTGACCACAAGAATTTGCTGTGGCTGATTCAGAATGTGCTGCCATGCACTTCTGAACAGGCAAAGAAGGAAAAATCAGAATTCATTAAATGTTCCTTTTCCACCTGTGTAGGTAGGAAAGAGTAGTGGTTGAATAAGCTGGTTAAAAGATCTTTGCTTTCACTGCACGTTTCACAAGAAGATAGATCTGCTGGAAGAAATCATTGCAGGTATTTGCTTTGTCTTAGTTTGTGGGAGGAAAGATTGCAGTGAAGAGTTTTTGTGTTTCCAGAGGAGCTCAAGAGACCAAGAAATTTGGGGTTAGATTAATCTGAGCTATTTTGGGGTTAGAATCAGCTATTTCCACATGGATATTAGTTCCACAACCCTGAAATTATTTTTTTCCAGCCCACTGTAGAGGTTATCTGAAGAGGTTACATCTGTCACCTGGAAAACTTCAGTTATTAGTAGATCATGTGAATGCACTAGAAATAGCTGCTTCTGGAAATGCCTCACTAACAGTGCTTGTGAACAGTTTGGCTGTATTGCCACTGATTTCTTGTTTCAAACACAGGGACAGAGGATTTTCAAGTAGTACAAACCTTAAAAAGTCAGTTCTGTGTTAGGAGCAAAAGCATAACAGAGAGCTGTGGAGGTAAAAACACCTCAAAGAAGCTTATCCAACCTATAACAGTCCCATGCAGTTCAAGTCCATCAGCTTGTGAAGTTGCCTTATTAGTCCGTGGCAAATGATGGCATTCCTGGTCTAGGTCTACTGTCAAACTGTCAGCAGGCTGACATCTTAAACTCATGACAAAAATAAATATAAAGGTAAAAAGCATATCATTCCCACTTATTTGTGTAGGTTTTACAGACTCAAAGATTACAGAACGGATGGAAAATAAAATGAACATTTTTCCATGACTAAATCATCTAAATCATCATTTTTAGATGACTAAAAAAACCCCAATGTTCAATCAAACTGATATCGGCCCATAAGAAAAGTGGAAAGCACTATTTTAAATAAGAGGTTTGTGCCAGGCTATCGGTGACTTTACCTGTGTAGGAAAAATCTAAATTAAATAGCACAGATGTAAGTAATTTTGTGCAATTCATTTTATTATGCAGAAGTGGTTTTTACTAAGAATCTTGTTGAGAAAGCAGAGCAGAGGCTGAGTTACATTTGAAGATAGTTGACAGACATAAATACTAGATATGGAGAGTGTGGTGGGTTGACCCTGGCTGGACACCAGGTGCCCGTCAAGTTGCTCTGTCACTCCCTGCCTCAGCTGGACAGGAGAGAAAATACAATGAAAGGCTCATGGGTGGAGATAAGGACAGGGAGAGATCACTCACCAGTTGCTGTCATGGGCAAAACAGATTCGACTTGGGAAAAATGTATTTAATTTATTACCAATCAAAATCAGAGTAGGGTAATGAGAAATAAAACCAAATCTTAAAACACCTTCCCCCCACCCCTCCCTTCTTTCCACGCTCAACTTCACTCCTGATGTCTCTACCTCCTCCCTCCGAGTGGCACAGAGGTATGTGGATGTGTTCAGTTCATCACAAATTGTCCTTGTTGCTTCATCCTCCTCAGGCAGGGAGGGCTCCTCACACACTTCCCCTGCTCTAGTACAGGATCCCTCCCACAGGAGACAGTCCTTCATGAACCCCTCCAACATGAGTCCTTCCTGTGCGGTGCAGTCCTTCAGGAACAGACTGCTCCAGCGTGGGTCCCGCATGGAGTCACAAGTCCTGTTAGCAAACTTGCTCCAGTGTGGTCTCCTCTCTCCATAGGGCCACAGGTCCTGCCAGAAGCCTGCTCCATCATGGGTTTCCCACAGTGTCACAGCCTCCTTTGGGCATCCACCTATTCTGATGTGGTGTCCTCCAAGGGCTGCAGGTGGAGATCTGCTCCGCTGTCAACCTCCATGGGCTGCAGAGGGACAGCCTGCCTCTCCATGCTCTTCAACATGTTCTGCGGGGGAATCTCTGCTCCAGTGCCTGGAGCACCTTCTCCCCCTCCATCTTCACTCTCCTTCGTGTCTGCAGAGTTTTTCTCTCTCACATATTCTCATTCCTCTCTTCTGACTGCTGCTGGTGTTGTACAGGATTTTTTTTCCCGTTCTTAAATATGTTATCACAGAGGTGTTACCACCATTGCTGATGCGCTTGACCTTGGCCGGTGGCGAGTCCGTCTTGGAGACATCTGGCATTGGTTCTGTCAGACTTAGAGGAAGCTTCTCACAGCTTCTCAGAGAAGCCATCCCTCTAGCCCTTCTGCTACCAAAACATTGCCATGCAAATGCAATACAGAGAGGAATGGTCTAGACTGGCAAAAGTTACATATCTAAGCACAATACACTGAATTTGATAGGTAAAAATGACAACTGGGTTAAACAGTCTAGCAGTCAATGAGATAAAGCTGTGAAAGAGAATGGCTTTTTAAGGAACTGGAGGTATAACTGAGAACATCAGAGATCCATTTCTGACTCTAGCAAATTTCCTTGGATAAGGATTTCCTCAGGGTATGTTCTCCTTTGTGTCTTGAGTTTTTGTACTAATCTCTTCACCACAAAAAATATATCTTTCAATGCATGTACCTAAAGAGCCTATAAACCTCTTTTTCTTTTCTTTATCTTGCTGTTTTTATTTATTATGAAACACAAATAATAATAATAATAAGCATTGTGCCATACTTTGTTTTTGAGGGAAGACCTGGGAAGTGTCATTGTTTGGCCTGTGAAAATTAGCTTTTAACAGCCACAGCAGAGTAAAAGATATTTTCCTCCTGTTACCTTTTATGTATATTCCTGTAGTTTTAGACTAATGACTTTCAGACTTCCTCTTCTGAATGTAACGAGTGGATCAGTTTGTTGTCTGCCTTACTGAATGACCTATTACTTAAATAATTTTACTGTTTTGAACAGAGCAGAATGGAATAGAACAAATAGCTCTTCCAAAAATTTCTAAATATTCTTTATGTTTAACCAAAAGAGCTTAAAAACTGAGAAAAATGTTTTCAGTTATAAAAGGAATTAATTTTTCCTATTACCAAGTTTTGGAAAATCTACCAACATCTTTTGAAAATAAGGCTCTCATATGCATAAAGGAGCCATCACTTGGTTAGAGAACTACCCAAAATCAAAATAATTGAACAAAATATTTGCTGAAAGTATTTGGAGAAAAAGCAGAAGCAGAAATGAGAAATTTTAGTCAAAACTAACTGATGGATGATCTGTTGCAGAAATTTCAGGGACTATTTCTAATACTTTGCCTGTTCCCACCAATTGCCCTTTGGGATCTCACCAATTTTGCTTTGGAACAGTACCTGATGTTTATTAGATCCATAAAATATTTCCGCATTTAGTATTTTCTCAACTCACTAAAATGTTCCATTTTTCCAAAAGTTTCCCATTCTATTCTGAGCTGAAGCTGAGACCTCCTAAACACCAAACTCATGGACAGTGTTCATTTGGCTGGGGAAAAAGTTGATATTTTGGCAACTTCGCAGTACAAAGTCTGGCCAGTTTTCCCTGCACTGGTGTCCTCGATGTCCCTTGACTAACAGAGGACTGGAGGAGAGGAGCCTTTTAGCTCTGTTGCTGCACAATAATTCCATCATGGATTTGTGTCACCTTCACGATGAAAGACCTGTCAAAACTGATACAAGTCTGTGAAAACCTTTTGGTTTCTAGCAATTGTTCTTTTCCTGATAAAAAGACTACTTTGTCAGAAAATTCCCGACCTTCATTAGATATAGCTTTCTACAGTGTGTCAACAGTTGTGTATACTCTATTTAAGATAGAAGATAAAATTATTTACCCATTTGTTAATATTAAATAATATTTCTTTCTTTATTCTTTTACCATCCTGTAATCAGCAAAATCAAGGTTTACTACTTGAATTTCAACAGCACCTGGGATCAAGACGAACACGTTGTCTTATTGTCTGTGAAAACAGGACGGAAATAAGAAGCATTTTGGGGGTGGTTTTGGTTTCTTATTTACTTTTTCTTCCACCACAACCAATCTCTTTGCATCTGGTTCTTGGATTTATTTATTCCCTGAGTGTGGCTTGCAATATGTACCCATGCAAACTCACGCACACATATAGAGATGAATCCTGACACTGTGGAGCAGTTGTTATTCCTACAATTTTAAAAGAGGAAAGGCATTCCCAGTGCTTATTTTGTTTGATTCTCCTATGCTTCCATCCATCAGACTATCCTAGCTTGTAGTAACAGGGCAGACTACAATTTTTCTTCTTCAGAAGAGACTTTTTGGACAGAGTCTAGTGATACCCTTCCTACACACCTGGAATGACCTGAAATGGATGCAGAACTTTAAGAATCAGAAGAAATTCAAAACCCTCCACTGTGGTGGCATTCATACACCAGTGCAAACAAATCTCTTTCTGGAAATGCATTGCTTCAAAGGAGAAGATTGCTTTTCTCCTTGTCTGTTTGCCAGACAGGGGCAACCAAAATGCATACCACCATGGATATGCTGCTCGTGTAGGTATGCGCTATCAACTTGTAGATCCTTTGCCTTCAGAGTCATCACACTGTCAACTCCGTAGATCTGCTCATCAATCATTCTCCACTTTCAGGATGGCACTTAGTGGCAAAAACTCTTCTCATCTTTTCTATTTTAAAACTACAAAGAAAACACTTGTGTGGTAAGGGCCAAAATTATCTTTTTTTTTTTTTTTTTTGTGGATGCCACAGTTTAAGTCTGGGCTGGCTATCAAACGGACAACAGATGCTCTTTGTTAACTCACTCCATCCCCAAAGGAGAGGAAAAGAGAAAAAGAAAAGAGCTTTATGGGTTGGAAAAGTTAAAACAGCTTCAATCTAACTACAATAATAACGGATAATAATAATAGAAAAAATAATGATAAAATATATACAAATATATACAAAATCAATATTGAACTCTCCCTGATGATGATTACATCACCCGGATGCTGCGGGGCACACCCTGGGAAAGTCCTGGACTGGACTCAGCAGCAGGCAGGAATGGGATTCAGGAATGCACGGATTGGGATCAAAGGCAGAAGAATCGGACAGAGTCCTCCTCGGATGCCAGCCATAGAAGAAGAGAGAGTGACCTTCATGATCCCAACTTTATACCTAGTATGACGCTTATGGGTTGGAATACTCCGTTTGGTCAGGTTTGGGTCACCTGTCTGGGCTGCTCCTCCCCACCACAGGGTCACAGGGGTGACCTCTTCTCTG
>VZSC01007382.1:141472-171656 GCA_013398225.1 Steatornis caripensis | reverse complement strand
GTTACGTAAGTGAGATGAGGAGAGAATGAACTATATAATGAAACTAATGAATAAATATTTGAAAAACATCTATAAACTGCAATATTTGACAGAATAGATATGTAAGTGCTACAAGATGTATTCAAGATAGAATTTCTGAGTATGCTTTCCCACCCCTGTGGGCCAGAAGAGATTCTGAATGATGCAGTTCAAACATTAGAGAGAAAAGTCCTGCGACTTAGAAAATATGTGATCATCTTTCTGGATTAAATGACAATATCTGTTAGATATCAGGGAAAATGTGTATCCAGGATTATACAGGACATAAAAAAAAAGAACTTGAGGACACTGGAGACAATAAAGACTCTACTGTCATCCCTAGGAACAATCCAAGACCTTCCAGAGAAACTTTTTTGAGGATGAGGTCATACAAATAGACATTTCAAACACATGCAACCACATCTTTGGTGACTGCAGTCAAAAACTTCATGGGATCATGGAGAAGTACTCTGTCATCATGTGCATCTAAGGTGGTATATGTAGACTCAACAGGACAAATTAACTTGGCAGAATGTCCAGTCTTCCCTAGCCAGACTACTTGTAGTACCTGAAGTAGATCAAGTAGAGCTACAGCAACTTTGTATGATGGATTTCAGGCTCTCTTCTATTAAAATTGCGTAAGAATATGCCACATTTCTGAGATTATCATGATGATTGATTATGTGACCACTGAATATGGGGATAGATCTCCTACAAATCTTTACATATTGCCAAATATAGTGTCCATTTATGGGAAAGAATAAAGCAAAAAACAACAGGCAACAACAAGGAAAATATGGATGAATGAAAGACAGAAAGTAGAAAAGAATATGAGTCTAAGAGATACTTCAAAGGCCTTTTCCCTTTAGCACTATAAAACATAAGCTAGTAAATTGTCACTTTCCTATCAAAGTAAATATCTTATGCTTTTTGAAATCCATTTCTGTGCATGTATTTTACAAATACTTTTCTAAATTAGTGCTTGTGTTGCAGACAAATCACCTTCTAAGGGCTGAGAAAATCTAATGATCTCCTGTAGTTAAACCAATCCCTCTTCTTGAGACATCATCAGTATTAGCAGTTTCAGAAAAATGACCAGCACTTAAAAAACTGTTTTCTATGATGAGATCATTGATTCATTCTCTTATTTTCATTAAGGAAAAAAAATAATACAATAAATGTAGATTAAAATATCCGTTAAGAAAAGGATGTATTGCTTTCAGTGCTGTGCCACCAATCTGAGGGTGATTCTTCCGTTATTTTTGTATGTTTCATAAAATATTGTTGTTCCAGGTAGTCTGGGTTTGGGGAAAAGGTTTTATTCTCTTCTCATATTTGCTCTTGTACTACAGTTTGCCTTTTGGATAATTTTGAAACAGTCTTTCACAGAACAGTCAGACATGCTGAAATGAAAGGAAAGAAGATAGCCATGCTCATCCATTCTTCCTGACATAAATATTAAAAGTGTTGAGCTTGCCCCACTGGAGCACAAAGAACATCTGTAATGCTGACATTTACAAAGCAGATAGTTCAAGTGTCAGCTAAGGTGAGCTGTTAGGGAGTTGTAAAAAGAGGAAGTGGAAGAGCAAACTGTCAGTGGTAACCAGGAGCAGAGCCAAGATGAGTTTACATTCCAGATTTAGGTATCATGACTCATTTTTTGCTCCTTCCTCCAGTGTTTTGAGGATAATTTTCCTTTTAAAATTCAGTGTTGTACAGAGGAAATAAAGATACTGTCACACTTTCATCAGTCAGACTGGCCTGGAGAATTTACTCCTCTGACTTGATATCATTTAGAACAATCAAAGTGAAAGGATCGAGCTCTGCTCTGTGGTGGCACAGCACACTACGTCCTCAATCACAACCAACAACAATATTGGAATCAATGTACTGGGGAAAAGTTCCTTCTCCTCCATCAGTTTCAGTTCTGTCATTAGGAGGCTGTACTTTCACAGGGAGCCATCGTGGTGCAGCTACCTAATGTTGTTATTTTAGGTTATGAATCATGATTGATGAAGAAATAGATGACAAATGAACCCTCTACTGAAGAGACAGTGAACTGCTACAACTTACTGGCTTAGGGTGGGTGGGGAATAGAAACAACAAAATGAAGTGCTAATTTATCAAGCAAATCTGGTTAAGATACTTAATAAGAACTGAAGGAGTCACAATTTTAACCCCTTGATTAAAAGCCTGTAAGTCCACAGCTGAAATGTGCAGACAAACGATTCAGCCGCATAATGAAAGAAAAAATAGGTGCTAGTACAGAAGGGAAAACTCAGACTGATCTATTAACCTATTGGTGATAAGAATCAGCTCCGAGTTTGGTTGTGGGTGGCCTTTTCTCCTTTGGTATGCTTACCTTGTGCAGTACTCTTGTTCTGTGCCTGACTAAGTACCAAACTCAAGGGAGTAAATGCATCTGAACTGGCCTCTATGCTGGGATGAGAATAAGTGAAACAATACCAAGAGAAGCTGATGCTGAGTAAACACAATCAGAACACTGTGTGGTTTCAGTGCTTAAACTTATTTGCTATGACTTACTCACATATGGTTAAACCTCACGTTCAATTTATATGGGCAAATTAACATGGACCCTAATACCAGAAATTAAATATGGATCCTTTATCCTGCCAACAGCCTGGGCCCAACTCTGTATTTCCTCACCATTGTAAGCCAGTCACTGGGCTCTTCCTACACTTCAGCTGACTATATAATTAACGAATTACCGTAATGACATTTAAGAAGCAATTTAATGAAAGATAAAAAGAAGTAGAAGTTATAATTAGCAAAAAAAGGAATGAGTTATATGTTAAATGTCTCTGAGTAAAAAGAGAAAGATATAGAATAGAAGTATAACATCCAACAAATATCCATTGTCCTATCAAAGAGAAAAAATTACAGGAATATTTCCTGCTCTTTGTCACTTCCAGTGGCTGGTTTCTTCAAGGGAAAGAGAAATCTGCAGGTGTACATGCAGTACTGTATTTCTGCACAAAATCATTGCATGGCTGTAGAAAAACTTAAAAGACAGCCACTCTGGCATACATTGTTTACTTTGGTAGGAAACATCCATAGAGGTTGCTGCGAAAGGAAGAAAATGAATCATCAGGATAAGAATAGGAGAAGGAGCTCTAATTCTTTGAACAAGTTGTGTCAATACCAAATATTTTGATTCCCAAAACCATTCAATGGAAAAAATAACACTGTCCCACTATATAAATACTATGAGATCTACTGATGAAAAGAACATTTAGACTAACAGTAAGGAAATCAGTAGTGCAATTTCTGAATATGTGGTAGTGGCAGTAATGGTTTCAAACAGCTAAATATATGCATTTTCTGATACTACAGTAATGGATGTTTCACATAATGTTATAGATTGGCAAATGCAGTAGTAATTGTTTTAGAAGTGGTTTCATTTATCAAATGCTCATAAACTATTCTGGGTGATTAACTGACCATTAACAACCAAACACTTGCATTCAGCCCATACAGTAGAAAAAAATCATAAAGATGTTTGTCATATTGATTCAAATAACAAGTACATTCAAGAATGTTTTGATGTGCCTCTGGCTATTTGGTGACAGAATACAGGATTAAACAGATTAAATGAATTATTCAATGAGAATTTTTGTTCAACTCTAAAGGATATTTATTGGAAAAGTTATGACTTTACAAACTTGAAGCACAATTGATATTGAAATATGTAGGAAAAATGCTGAGAATGCATTATTTGTTTATGATACAGGAAGAACAATAAGCTTTCACTAGATTGCAAAATAGGCCCAAAATCGAAACACACAGTTATGTACGCAGGTACAGGGCACAGGGGCAAACCTGTGCAAGGGAATACTTCCTACTGTATCAGAACATTAAAAAAGGAGCAAAACTCTTTACCAAATAATAGCAGTGTTGCCAATTTACTACTACTCTTTGGTCAATCAAGGTTTTAGATTGGAAGAAAAGGAAAGGAAATGAGTTTGTAATACTGGTTCCTTCTTTTCATTAACTTCTTTTTCCTTGTCCTTATTTAACTTCAGTGAAGCACAAAAAAGAAAGAAAAAAGAAACATGATAATAAAAGTATTAGAAAATCTAAAATGGATGTTTTGAAATAGAAATGTTTTGGAACTGTTATGATCAGGGACAAGACATAAATGGGTTTTGAGTTTTATAAAAGTTGTGAAATGTCATTATTATATCAGAAGTCCCATAAAAATTGATGCCTTTTCTTAAAATCACAGTCATCTGTGTACTGTGATCACATGAGGATCCTAGTTTTTCTTGTTTTGACATTGTATTTACAAGATACAAATCTTAATATATGAACATATCCTACAGCAGATGACTAAGCATTAAAAAAAAAGAAACAAGCATATCTAGATTTTTAAAGCAGTATTATGATCTTTTCTAAAACCTGATAATTTTTCTAAGAATCTGTGAATCAGAAATAATAATTTCAGTCCTTCCTGAAAATTAACTATGTCTATTTTAAAACATTTAGTCTTTACGGTGTGTGGCCAAAGGATACACTGAGTTTCTCAGTTGATTGTGTTAATTGAATCAAAACGGCGCATGGTAAAATGCAATGAAATAAATGAAAATGTCTTTTTAAATAGAGTATGTTTAATGATGCTTTAAGTAGCCTCTTCATTCTCCTGTTGTGAAGTGTCATTTTTCCATGAAAAATCATATATCTTTGCATAAACCCACTGGAGTTAATTTCACTTAAGTTCCTTGGTACAATGAAGAAGACTCCAAGGAAGAAGATACAGTGAAAAAAGGTCCTGCTCAGAGGAGTCTTTTGCAATCTCTGCATTTGCATGGCTACAGAGGGAGAATTTCATACCTTCTGAAGACTTAAATTCTGATACGGACAGTTCTATAGTGTGCAGCAATTCACATTAATGCCTTGAATTTTGCCTTTTCTTCTGCTCTGAGCATATAAAAAAATAGACTATGATTTCCTCAAACAGAGTCATTACCTCAAAGAGTTGGACTTTTTATTGCAAGATGACATTGAAGTTCATGAACATTTTTCTTCGGGATTCCAGTCTGAACTGTGCTCTTTTGTTATTAACTAAGCCATGCCATATAGCACCTGTTCCTTGATTTGAATGGGCATGCATGATTTTGCTGATGAATGTACACAGAATAAGCAACTTAGATACATGTTCTCTGAATTTGAATGCACTAAAACTCCATCTCTTGAACACACAAAAGGACAGATTTACAAATTGGTTTATTTCATATGAAAAAATCCCCAAACAAACTCCCTTAAATTATTTTATTTTATTTTGTTTTATTTCTGGTTTTGTACCCATATGTCTGGGTGTAGTATTTTTTTAGCATTCTAGCAGAGAGGCAGACATAAAGCAGATTCAGAATATGATAGTACTTGACACATGATCCATCAAGAATAAACACTGGCAGATGGAAGCTTGCAGATAAACTCCCATTGCGTAAAATAAGCTGCCTGGACTCTCATGTATCCACAGGGAGTCACACAGGGAGGTGACAAAGAGGCCAGTGTCCAAAGGACAAGCATATCCACAAGAGGTCTTTGAGATTCTGCTTTGGCCAGATGTAACAACCGGTGTTTTCTGTAAGATTGTACTGTGAATCTCACATACTTTTGACTTATTTATGATATTCCAACTCCTGAAATCCTGTGATTTTTACATTATTACTTCTTTAAAGTATTACTTAAGTGAAGCACAAACAATTAAGATAAAAAGCAAATAACATTTTTTTTAGACTCAATAAATTTCAGGCCAATCTCATAATTTTTGCCGGCCTATCATGGTTTTTGAACACTTGATATCAGCAGTGCTGGGAAGTGGATAACAGGACTAACATTGATATTGTAGTGGGATTCCTGCCTTGCTGAGTTGATTATCCTGATCCTGAGGTTGTGCGAGTTAAAGGAAAACACTCCTTATTGTAGTATTGCCTTAAGTATGCCATGGTGAAGGTTCTTGCTGTGCTGAGTGTGGGCCCGCTCTTCATCCCTTTGCATGCCTCTGATGCTATGGTACTTAGCAGGTGAGCTCAGAAGCAGCCTCCAGTGGAGCTGCTTGGTTCCAAGAACAGCTGTGCATGATAAACCATCGTCTCTCTCTAAAAGCTTGTCTTAAAGTCTGTTCTATCCAATGGGAATCCCCTTCTGGATCAGGTCCCATTCAGGAAATTCTGCAGTTCCCATTCAGACTAATGCCATAAATGGAATGACACACCCAAGTTACTCCGTGGAGTAGAAGTAGCAGGGTCAGGAGCCCAGACAGTGACATTTAAACCATGCAAATACCTCCCCTCGTGAAACAGTGAACAGAAACTTCCAAATAACCAAACAAGTGTGAGTTTGACTAGCCCGTTAATGTCCCAGGAAAGACAAGACCCTTGCACCCAATCAGCCTCTCCAAACCAGACTAGACAGCACACTGTATCGGACAGTGATGCAAATGTCCTCTTTGAGATACGCTGTTCAGACTCCTCAGTCAAACAAATAATTCAAGTATCCGGAAGCTTACACTAAAATGAAACTGAGATGAGAATTTTATTATACAAATCCGTGACAGTTTAAGGTTTGTGGATTACTGGTGATAGCAGACTAACTGCAAAAACAAGTGTGAAAACAGTAGACATACAAGATCTAGTCACTTAATAAAAGAAAGACTAGCTGAAGTTAATAGGTAAGTGCACTTAAAGTTCTTACCCAATAGGTGTCCCTGTGGGGGAGAAGGCAGGTTCAGCCCATTGACCAAACCCAGTAGTTACAGTGGACTCTTCTCTAAATTTATTCTCTCCCCTAGTGCTTTTATATTATTTAATATTTAGGTGGAGTTTGAGTGACTCTAGTCACACACTTTTGTCACTGATTGGTGAAGAATTCTCTCGCCTTGATTTAATGGTAATACTTCCCTAAAATTCACTATGCATGCTCTGTGAGGGGTGGTCATACCTGAGAGGTGGGCTTTGGGATGGAGGTGTGTTTTTAGTATTATAAAGAGATTATAATGAGCAATGTTCATCCAAAGGACAGCGATTTCGTCACAGTCGTCGGCTCAGTCCCTTACCTTCCTTGGTTGGCGGCCACTACGAGGTTTATCAGTTCCACAGTACCATCATGTTCCCATCCTTGCAAAGATTAGAACAGAGCCTGGCCGTGGAGTCCTCACTCTGCTCCACCATCTGTTCTGTTCCTCTTAGCATGTGCTAAGGTTGCAGATAGCATTGTTCAGGGAACTATCGTGGGAGTAGCCAACCACATTCCATCTTGGAGGCCGCAGCTGTATTTTACCCTAATATTTCTTTAGTGTTATAACTTTAAACTTTAGAAGTTTTTTTTTCTTTCCCCTAGTTTTCACTAATTTTACCTCTATTTTTTCTCTAATTTACCCCCCTGCCTCCCCNCTTACCAAATAGGTGTCCCTGTGGGGGAGAAGGCAGGTTCAGCCAATTGACCAAACCCAGTAGTTACAGTGGAGTCTTCTCTAAATTTATTCTCTCCCCTAGTCCTTTTATATTATTTAATATTTAGGTGGAGTTTGAGTGACTCTAGTCACACACTTTTGTCACTGATTGGTGAAGAATTCTCTCGCCTTGATTTAATGGTAATACTTCCCTAAAATTCACTATGCATGCTCTGTGAGGGGTGGTCATACCTGAGAGGTGGGCTTTGGGATGGAGGTGTGTTTTTANCCTTTTTTAATGGCATGTAGCAGCTATCATGTTTAGTCAGTAAATTTAAGGATAATCTACACATGTTTATGACACGTTGAGATGCAATCTTGTAAGGTATAAAAAATTCATTACATTTAAATATTCATTGTTAGAAGAAGCTGGATTTCTATTTGTGATAACAGAAATCAGTATGAACAGGCAGACAAAATATATTAGGAAAGTAATTCAGTAGTAAAAGAAAAACAATTCAAAGTCTTTACATGAGCCTGATTTACTAAAAAATGCATAAGGACAAGGTTTTGAAGCTGGCTTTGAGAAAATGGATTAGTTCACTGCAGAAATCAGACAAACCCAAATACAAAGACCTCCCTTTAAAGCACAAGGGTCATCGGCTTGAAAAATGAACCTTTGGTGGTGTTTTCTCAAGGAGTGAGCATCTGTCAGTTGTTATCTCTGCAGTGCCTCCTCAAAGACTGTCGCTATGCTCTGGGGCAGCTGCACTCCCTGCAGCATCCCGTATTCCTGGTTCTCCACTGCTGGAGCACAGCATAGCTCCCTCCTTTCCAGACACTTGAGGTTCTTTTCATGGGAAATTAGGGCAAATGGGGGGACTGGGAACACCCATGTTCCTTCCCATTATGCAGCTGGGACACAGCTAAGAGGCACGTTTGGGTAGCGGAACCACAGAAGAAACATAGCCTACAATATTGACACAGCTGTAATTGTCATAGACGTAGGAAGTTATAATATCTTAAGAAGTCTGGTTTAAATGTCTGGAGACAAAGCTATAAAGATATAATTTATCTCATAAAGGAAGACTGGAACTCCAGAGGCTCAGAGTATGAGGATGAAACATAAAGACTTTTACCAGTCTGTGCTCAAATCTATGCTTATCGATAAAGTGAAACTTACCAACCGATGGTGGTGGAGTGACCTCAGCTCAGACCCCAGCAGAAACACAAGAACATCCTCTAGCCTTCTCATGGTTCAGAACCCAGGGTAGTCTCAAAAGACGAGATTTCAAGGACAGAGAGAGGCATGAAAAATAAGATGTGTTTCTAACTATGTCCCTCTAGTGCAACACTGAGCTGTAGTTNGAGCAATGTTCATCCAAAGGACAGCGATTTCGTCACAGTCGTCGGCTCAGTCCCTTACCTTCCTTGGTTGGCGNACCCATGTTCCTTCCCATTATGCAGCTGGGACACAGCTAAGAGGCACGTTTGGGTAGCGGAACCACAGAAGAAACATAGCCTACAATATTGACACAGCTGTAATTGTCATAGACGTAGGAAGTTATAATATCTTAAGAAGTCTGGTTTAAATGTCTGGAGACAAAGCTATAAAGATATAATTTATCTCATAAAGGAAGACTGGAACTCCAGAGGCTCAGAGTATGAGGATGAAACATAAAGACTTTTACCAGTCTGTGCTCAAATCTATGCTTATCGATAAAGTGAAACTTACCAACCGATGGTGGTGGAGTGACCTCAGCTCAGACCCCAGCAGAAACACAAGAACATCCTCTAGCCTTCTCATGGTTCAGAACCCAGGGTAGTCTCAAAAGACGAGATTTCAAGGACAGAGAGAGGCATGAAAAATAAGATGTGTTTCTAACTATGTCCCTCTAGTGCAACACTGAGCTGTAGTTGGAGGACAATATGAGCAATACGTACAGCTACAATTTCTATATTTTGTAGATAATAACACAGGACTAACTGTCTGGCATTCAGCAGTGCTAATTTATTACAATTAACATTAAAATCCCCACATGTTCAACAGATGAAAAATGATCTCTGCAATTTATTAATAACATTTTTGCATGCTACCTCAATTAAAAAAGTCATTCTTGTTTAAGTTGGTGTCTTCAACAGTGATTGTTGTACTTTATTGATTGATCACTTACTAAAAAAAATCAGTCTCTGATGAATTTAAAACTCTTTTTAGACAGACTCAGAAAATCAATAACAAGACAGAAAATGCCGTGAGAGAAGAAGCTTCTGTCTGTCTTTAAATATAGATGCTGGTTCCTGCCTGCAGACTTTTGTTTACTGTTGACCTCATATTACAGTTACCAAAAAGTAGGTGGATGAAAAGGAGGTGATAAGAAAATGAAAGGTTTTGTAAAATGGGAATAAGTGGAAGAATCTTTATTGTACTCTAATAATGCATAACACATATTACAGAAATGACTATAAGGAGAGATGGCCTGACTCAGACAAACACCTTCAGCAACTTTATTTATCAGAGAAAAAGGCAGTTCAGCTGATGCTTAAGATCACCACCACGTCTCATGATTCCAGTCTCTCCAGAATCATATATTAAAGAAAGGTGTCTCTGACAACAGATCAGGCATCTCCCAGTGATACCTCCAGTGTAGTATGGAAAAAACCCTCGATTTCTGCCTTTCCTCCCTCTCTATTCCAGATGTGGCAGTATTGCATCTAATACCTTGTAGAGGTCTTAGGAATGCAAATAGATAAGAGTGAAAGAAAGCTATTAAGTCAAATTACTTGTCATCTTATACATCCTCACTTATTTCTCTTGCAAGTTGCATTTGGGATTTTTGTCCCCATTTTTAAGGCCTGCCATAACTCTGCTGTAGTTTGATTTCTTGTTACCTCCATAGTCTAACAAGGACATTGGTGTTCGAACACCCTCTTTTGACAAACACTTTAATCTCCTTTGTTATTACATTTCACAATGTTTCTTTCACATCTGAACTAGCTTAAGCTTCACCACTAGACCATCACAAGGACACGGGCTTACATACCATTATGCTAAGGTGTGGGACAAGCCACTGCACATCTACTGAGCCTTAGTCCATTAGCACACCAATAGTAGGAACTAATTAAGCTTAGTGGAATTCACTTTCATTGGGAGCTAAACTTGACTTAGTTACAGCTGACTTACGAGTTTAAAATCACCATGGTTGTTTAGACAGCATTGCCTACTGATTGAAAAAGGCTGATCACTTTCCCAAGAAGTACACTTGTGCTTTACAGTATACAGATCCAGTTTAGTGTAATATCTGCATTTTAATTTTGAATTTATAAGGAGACTTCTCCATTTATATTTCAACCACTGTGAATATCATATTTTAATGAACACTGTTGATAGACAATGGAATACAGTGTAAGCTAAACAAAAATATGGCAGGACTGGTGAATGTCTTTCAAGTATTTCTTGAAATGTAAATGAGACAAGGAAATACTTGCCTCTCCTTTCTACAGGAATTCACACCCAAGTTGTGAGGCATCATCATCTTTCAACGTAGAAGTATAACTGACAAAAAATGGAGGAAAAACTGTAGGATATGATGGCAGAAGGAACAAAAGTTAACTACTGAAATGTTACTGTATTGCAGCTGTAATAAAAAATGCTGGTAATCAATGATGACACAGGAAATAATTATCTCTACCAAGAAAACCTAAGTATATTCTCTATCTTGGCTAATATTTATCCCTTTATCTTTTAATAAAATCAGTTTCTAGACAAGACATTAAAAATGAGATTGATGGAATATCCTTTTCCCCCAGAAAAGAGAAAGAAAAGATTGCGAACTGAAATGTAAGCAAGTATTTTTCTTTGATGAGGCACATTTTCCTTTGAGCATCTGAGTAACAGAAATATTTATTTTACATGCTGGTAATCTGAAAGCAATTTAGCATCTTGATGTTAAAAAAGCTATAAAAATCCCTATGCATCAAGGCAAGGAGAAGGAGTATGTAACACTAAAGAGTACATGGGTTGGAGATATCCGAGGGAGAAGGGGTGAGGGTCTAGGCAAATAACTGAGGGAAAAGTCCACAGGTTAATTCAGCAGAATTGTATCTTTAAGCAAATCTCCATGGCTGGAGTTTATAGGCATTTTTTGGTTGTTTTTTGTTTAGTGGATTGGTTGTGATTTTCTTTTTTTCTATTTTGCTTTTAATTCAATCTTTAAATGGATCTAGAGGTTTATGGAAGTTTTGGTTTTGTTTTTCTTTTGTTTTTTTTTTCTTTCCAGGCAACAGGAGCATATTTTTCTTCCTTGTTGGATGAAAGCAGACTGAATATCATCCATATGTGCAGAAGCCTATGCTAACGAGTAAAGTTACTGATGCAACACAGCAAATCAACTCCTGAGTCTGCATATCGAACTCAAGGCTCTGCCACAGAGCCCAGCTGCTGTCAAGGTCACATATGGCAAAAACAGAAACCATAACACTTAAGTTTTTGATGCATGCAGGTTATCATCACTAATATGACCAATACCTGCTTTCTAAGGCAGCTGGTTCATGAATAATCAATGAGGGAGCTGTGAATAAGCAGATGGATTGTAGCTGATGAGTTCCCTCTGGGCCTGCATAACACAGTTAGAAGTTATGTACAACAAGTATCATATAATACAAGAATCCTACTCTACAGGCACATCACTAGAAGAAGTGTGTAACATCAAGGACAGTTTTGCATGGGTTAGTGTATAAAAAAGTGGGGTGATTCAAAAATGTCGTACCCAGATGTGAGTTTGTTTAAATGTGTGTTTATCACAGAATCACAGAACGGTAGGGGTTGGAAGGGACCTCTGGAGATCATCCAGTCCAACCCCCCTGCTAAAGCAGGTTAGCCTAAAACAGGTTGCACAGGAACGTGTCCAAGCAGGTTTTGAATATCTCCAGAGAAGGAGACTCCACAACCTCCCTGGGCAGCCTGTTCCAGTGCTCTGTCACCCTCACAGTAAAGAAGTTCCTCCTCATGTTCAGGTGGAACTTCCTGTGTTCCAGTTTGTGCCCATTGCCCCTTGTCCTGTCACTGGGCACCGCTGAGAAGAGTCTGACCCCGTCCTCTTGACATCCACCCTTCAGATATTTGTAAGCATTGTAAGCGTTTGTAAACATTGTAAGCATTTATGTATGTGTACTTCAAAGAAATAATGCTCCATGTAGAGAAAAGGGGAGAATTTCCCCCACAGTAAAGGTACCTGGGAACACGTTCTATTAAGCGCTGTAAATGTACAAGGGAACTGGCAGTTACTAATTTTCTGCAAGGATTGCAGGGAGTAAAGTGGCTGATATATATATCTCTGTGTGATGTTTTTAAATTAAAAGACCAAGTGAAAAAACAGTGGTGACTCATTTCATTCATTTCACCTTGCTCAGTGAATATGCATGTTCTGTGCCATTCATTTAAATAAATACAAATACATCTTTCACATACTTTCAAGGGCCATGTAAAGAAATAGGACTCACACATTTGTCTTCATTTTTATAGTCTTCCTCTGTGACCTTTGACAGGTCACTTAATGTGTGATCTCATTTTAGTCATCAAAAGGTAGGCTGAACGGTTGTTCCAACTCTTTCTGTTAGTTATAAGTCACTGATAGGCACTTGTACGGGGTGATTCACTGTATGGATTTTAAGGTATTTAGATTATTATTTTAGGTAATGTGTTTTTCAGATTCCACCCTTGCTCCAGATGCTCTCTGGATATTTAGACAGGAGTGGCATTGCATGTTTATTTGAAGATGTGTGAAAAGGCAATAATAGCAAGAACACAATGATAATAATAACAAAAATATTTGTTGTTATATTGTGCATCTAAATTTTTAACTTTTTCTATATATGAATGTTGTGTCTCAAGTTACATAGTATAAGGTCCAGTCTGGATTGAAACATCTAATTATTTCTGTCATATAAACAATATTTCATCATTTTTGTCCCACAGTAGCCAGGATGGCCCTAGCCATTTTAATAAACTAACTAATCAGGTTTTTATAAGAGTGATATGATCAACAAGAGAAATAAATACGTAAGTAGAAAGGCCCTTTGATTCCACGATCTAAAAATTCATTAGAATTGATTTTCTCTTCACATCTTCTGCTGTAGATAGGGAATGTATCAGACCACATCAAACTGGCTGCTGAAGAGCAGTGATGTCTCAAGAGGAAGACAGGAAGACAGAAATTGTTTAAGGACGTACATTACTAATCAAGTCAGGAACAAAAGATTAAGACAAATTTACTCAAATTAAAAAAAGAAATTCTATGTAGACAATAATTATATAAGGTGGACTTTGATGAGGGTGCTGGGTTAACACCAAATTTTGAAGGGAAGCACCATAGAATTTTTAATGATTAGGACAGATTAAGAGGTGAAGTATAGAAATGATGGGTACATGGAGTACTTCTTGAGAGAATGGCATTACTGGATGCAGACAGCTGATGAAGAGCTAGCTTTTCTAGTTACAGGCAATTTCATTTTTCAAAAATGTTGTAAGAGAAAATTATGAACTACATCCACTAGTGAACAATATTTTCTGTGACATGATTTTATTCATCATACTCTTTCAATAAAGTGGTGACTTGATCCAAGTTTATAAAACACAAAATGCCTCCCAAGATATAGAGTGTTCTGTAGTTGTCATGCACTTCACAAGTAGTATGGTATATTTTTCATCTTGTAATATCCAGACATTACTATATCACAATGATGACACTACTATGTCACAAATATGATCCATTTACATGTCTTGGGTGGGGTGGGGAGAGAATTTTTTTGTAAAATGGATGAGGCATAATAAGAATAATGATGAAAGTCCAGAGTTATGTAAAAGTCTATTTGTTTAAAAAAACTATTCTTATACAAATAAAATCTTTTGTGAATTCACAGTTAATTTTATTATTTATCTCTAATATTTGTTATAGTTTTCATTTTTGATTTCTGCATTATCTTTGAAAATATACAGTATTAAATGACCCAGCCTGGCTACCAACTGCCTGTATCTCTTACATGGAAAGTGGATACAGCCCCCTTGTTGGGGGGCTGAAAAATGTTAACAGTGCTAAGTGCTATATGGCTCAAATGTGCGTTAATGTGCCCAGTTCACCCAGTCTTCTTTTCTAGCACACCTGCTGGCTTAAGTGCTCCAGCCCTCTCACAGCATAAGTACAAGTACAAGGAAAAGAGTCCGTCCTTCTTGATTGGTGCCAAAGATGAAACTTGCTTTCATCTTCCCCTCTGATTCCCTTTGTCTGTTTTCAGAGAGTTAGACAAATAGAGATTTTAGGAAAGATCTGTAGATTGAAAGCAGTGAGGTACTTACTGTACATCATCTTCATTACTGAAAAAATAAGGGGACATGTAAATCCATTTATTGTTGCCTGGATGAATGGAAAATTATCCAAGTCAGAAGCTGTTGTGAGTGTTAGAGACCATAATTATCCTGAAACAAAGAACTTCAGTAAGGGAATTACAACTGAGTTTAACAAAAAGGATAAACAATCAGAGAAGAACCACAAAAGTAAGCATCCATAAATGGATCCTTTGAACAAGTTAATAATTAATCTGACTTTTATCTTTAAACATGGAGTTCTTTTATTTATTGGAGGAAATGCTACCTGGGAGATAATGTGATGATAAGAATAATCCAAATGTTTCCAGCAGATGGTTTAAATACTATCTGACATGTCCCTGCCTGCTAGAAATCGATACAAAGCACTGCAGTCATTCTTTCATTTCAAGTTACTGCCTTGCTCTCCCTCCCCTCTGCTCACTGCATTTTCTCATACATTTTGAATAGTTTATAAATACAAGAACAACACTGAGGCCTCTGTGGAAACTGTAACTGCTGGTAAATGGCCTCGCTGTTTCTATCAATGAGGCACATACCCGGACATGTAGACACAGGCATACATATTTTCACACATACACACAGCTTGGCCTTCAACAGGTGTAGCCTCTGCATTTTTTGCTGTTTGTTTTTTTCACATTTTTATCAAAATTATAATCTCTGCATAAAAAGCTGCTTTATTATTACTAAATTGTTTTAACAAATGGAGTAAAGCCTTTTTGGGGCTGGCTTCAGACACCTCCCCAAACTGCATATTTTAACATACTTTAATTAGCGGTCACATGCTTAAACTGCAATATAGTTATAAGCCAGCAACAAACCTGACTGACAGTAATCAGAGGCTTTTTGGAACACACCTGATATGCAGAATAAATATTTGTCCTCTGTATTGTATTAAATGGCTGTTTTTATCAAAGGCTGAGTGAATTCTCTATGCAAAGGGAAAAAAAAAACTATTAGTTTAATTGTCAATGCTTTGTTTTTAGCTCTCCTTTCCAAGACTTGGAGCTGTGGTAGCCTATGACCCATTTAATTAAGGGTTTACATAACATTTACATGGCTTCTACATAGGAAGTTCAGTCCTTAAAAAGTGAAATTCAGTCCTTCAAGTATGATAGTCACAGCCTTGTTACAGCAAGAGACACTCTATCTAACTTTTGCAGTGTGTTAGACATGAAAATTGCATGTCTGGTGACTCAGTTTTGAACACGAGTTTAAAATGCACCTCGATTTAAAACTCATTACCGGTTGCTGTACATGTTAAATATTCCAAACTAAGAGCTTCCTCTTGATGCACCTAAGGCACATGGCCGAGTCTTGCATGCTGCTGGTCAGAGAAAGGGTGTGTTCTTAAACCAGCACTTCTGTTTGTGTTCGTTGATAAACTTGCTTTTGGCATTGAAGGCTTGCCATATTGAAGCCTAACATTTGGATTTAGAATCATATTTACCCTTAAATATAGCTGATACTATACAGAATGCTATATGAGACAGTCCTTTCCCACAGTTGAGCCCTTTGCTCCAGGAGCCCTGACACGGGTACACCATCACCATTGCACGCAGTGGGAATATCTGGGTTTGTTTCTCTGCTGTGAAGGGCCTTGGCAAAACTCCTCCAGGTGCTAGGGAAGTCATCACCATCTGTGGAAACCCTTGTGGTGCCATGCTCTCCTCCACCCAGCACCACTGCAAAGGAAGCATACTGTCTCTGTGCCTTCCCACCTGCAACAGCTGAGGTAAATTTAGCCCTAAATGCTGATGGGGGAGGATGGGAATTAATGTTTTACACTCATAGGTTTTAAAATATGAATATTTGGTTAAGTTGATAAAAGCTACCTTCTACAGGATTTACAGAGCAGTGGCAAAGTAAACATACTATCCATTACAAGCTAGCAGTTCCTGTGTCTGCAGCAGATGTGTTAATCTCACAGTTCTCAGGGAGTGATGCATGACCATTAAAGCATCCCTGCCCAAGCTCTGCTGACCACCTGTCATTTCTTTGTGCAGCTATTAATGGGAGCAGCATTACAGTTTATGAGAAATCAAATTACAAGACAGTCAGGAAATTAATGCTTCAGCACTTCATTATAGGAGCAAAGGGTAACAACCTATGCATTCTTTTAATTAGTTATTCACCTGGATCTATTTCATCTCTCAAACCAATGTGTAATGTTGATGATAACTTTACTCGCAGCTATTCACAGCACAGTAACGTCCTGAGGTCTCTGAAAAAAAAAAAATTGCTGAACACCACTAGAAATGTTTAATGGCTGACTTTAAGAGGTAGAAATCCTCTAAAGGTTCAGATAGTAGATACTGTGTTGGATTTACTAGATGTCTAACAGAACAGCGTATTCAATGCTGAGCAGAAGAGGTTATTAAAACATCATAAATACCTTCACTGGAAGTTAGAGAGCGACAGATCAGTGTAGCAAGGTTCACGTGGAGGAGGCAAAGCACCAGTCAAACATAGATGAGAAAGACCGCCTTTGGCGTGCTAAGTTATTTGGTGCCTGTTGGAAGATGAGGCTTGCTGGCACCCAGGACAGAAGGGCAGAGTGCAGGCTGTAGCTCAGAATTAGCTATCCCCAGCTGGTTAGCCTGAGTGGAGAGTGGGTTTGGAGAAGGTGTGATAGATGGTTTGGTGAATTTTAAATTGTATCTGAGTAATAATGAGACCTGAAGATAATGGGAACACTGATAAGTTGAGTATTGAATACCTAATTTTGCCATGTTACCTGCATTGTAACAGAATGAAAATTATAGTAATGTCAGAAGAGATACAAGAGAGCATGTAGAAAGAATTTGACTGAGTTCCTTTTCCCAAGAAGAAAATATGTTGGTGGCTAAGAATACCCTTTTCATCAAGAACTGGACATTTACTTCTGAAAGCAAATTAAGATAGGTCACTGAGCTGCTTCATTTGAAAAGAGAACAGTGTGTCACTGCCTGCTCCATTTAAATATGTGAGGAGAGAGATATCAATTGGACATGACATTATAATACTATTTAGGGAAGATTACAGAACGTACAAGGAAGTCAGATTACATTTGGTTTCTGCAACTTCACTTTGCAGCTAATGACTTTCCTCATTACAACCATCAGGATGATCATACTGATAGTCATGGTCAGCTTCTCTTAGTATGGACATGGCCAGAAATTGTGCAAGTGTTCATTTGTGGCATTTTTCTTCCACTTTAAAAGTTCACTTACTTTTTTATAGATATTACATTGCTTCTAGAATATATTTTCAACTCATCATAAGCAGAATTTTACAATTAAAATTTGCTGTTTATGTAACAGAAAATGTTTATACTAGCCCTATCTTCATCACCAGCACTGTGATGATCATTTCTTGCTGTCTCAGGAAGAGTCGTGATCAGATGTGGAAAATGAGCTCCCTCCTCTGTGCCACAAGTATTTGAAAAGAAAGTCACTTATTTAAAGAAAACTCTGAAAACTTCTCTCCGGGAGATAACATGTGACACGTTGAAGAGAATATAAAAACAAAACAGCAACAAAATGTCTACTGCATGATTCTGGAAGCCTTCCAAGGGAATTAATGGAGGGACCTTTCTTAGAGTTGCTGCTGTCAGGTAAATATTTCATTTATTTTTACATGGAGTATCAGTTAGCAAATTGTCAAAAAAATAGATGTATCAGCTGAATCTTTCACATTTACAAGAAGGTAGATGAGGGTTTCATAGGTTCTTTTCATGTTGCTTTAGGTTTTTATATTTCACTTGAAAACATTTTGAATCTTGATGCTCCAAAATCCATCTTCATATTCTTCTTTTTTGTTTTGTTGTTGGTTTTATTTTTTCCCTAACATGTACACTGTTGTAGCACTTTGTGGTCCCAGGCAGATTAGAGGCCCTACTGTTAGATGTGGTGTACAAATAAAAGCTTTTCAAAGGCCTACAGTTTAAGGCTCAGTTACTGTAAACAATTAGAACAGAAAGTCTTCTAGCATGATAAGCTTGGTACTTAAGGATGTGTCTCTTTTTTATTTGAATAGCCCAGAACCACAGCAGTATGATCAGAAATGAGGAATACTTGTGTATTTGGCCATATGTTCATTTTCAGCCTTTATATACAATCACGTGCTATGCTAAAGCACACATCCATCTCTGCAAGGCTTTCTATGTTTTCTGTTTATTGTATGAGGTGGATCCTTTCCAGTGGTAGGATTAGCTCTTAGGAGACTCTGTGAGGCTCCAGCTGAGAAATCAGATCCCATCAACAGAAATAACATTTGTTCCTGTGCCACAGGGTTTCAAATAATAAATCAAAATAATAATCAAATCATAAACCATGTTTCAGAGGAAAAAGTAATGTTACCTCTCTTCTACAGGTGGGAACAGGAAACATACAAACGAAATTGCCCGATGTAACAATTTAAATTAAATGGAAAGAACTCTGTAGTTTCTTCAGAACGTGTTGCCCAAAGTCATGTTTAAAGTAGATCTAAGGAAAGACCTCAGATTTTCTGCTTTCTTGACAAGTTGTCTGATTTGGAGACTATTTTTCATTTATAGTAGTCAGGAGTCCATATTGTATTCCCACTGGCATTTGAGTTTCAGTGAATAGGATACAGAGGTCCAGTATATGTCATCCAGTTGTGTCATCACGTGTAAAGTTTTCTTTTTTTAACTTAGGATGGAGCGATTATTAATTTCTCTAGACACCTTTTTAGGACTGCTACTTATACAGAAGGTTGCCATCTGATTTGTTTTAAGAAAATCTCAAAGATGCGTCTGAAACTGTACTTTGGAGATATTGTATGCAACTGTTTTTGCAGTAAGTAGACAAAGGTTATGTAGTTATTTTGTTCTTTCCAAGCAGTTTTTAGCCTTTTCTGTTCAATGTTCTTTAAATATTTTCCCCATTTAGAGAGCTTTGGGAACATAGCTCCCTCCTCGCAGTGCTGATTAAGTTCACTCATTCATTGTAACAATACTAGCAAAAAAAGATGAAAAAGCTGAAATAAATTGCCCTCTGGCATAGAAACTAAAATGTTGTTATGTTTAAAAATAACTGTTCTCCTCATCTCCCCCTGTTCTTTCTTATTTTTAGAACTTAAATCTGCTTTCCGAAAGAAATGCAATTCTATCAATACTATGATCTAGACAGCATGTAGACCATTAACAGCATTGTGCTGTATATGCTAATGTTAAATTAAAATTCACAAAACCTTTTCCTTGAGCTAATAATTAGATTAAAATTAGACTAGCAAAGCCCCTCTTTTTACCTATTAATACAGGAAATTTAATTTTTCTGCTTGAAATCCAGCAGTTCTAGGACATAGCCCTTATATACCTTTTGACAGTAAAATTAAAGACATGGAAAATTGCTGCAACTTTACTTCTTACTACTTGAAAGACTGCTATAATTCATCAATCGGGCAGTTTTGCAACACATTTATGGTGAGCTACATGGTTAATGGGTTATTGTTTCAGGGACTAGGGATAGTTAGAAAAAATACTACTCCCTGATCTCCGTTTTATGTACCAATGGAGACAGGAGAAGAAATTTATTCTAAATAACCAAAGTTTCTTTTCTTCCTATTTCCATATAAACTACTTGGTTTAATATTGGAAAATAAGCATGCTGGGGGAAAATCACTTGCAAACTGCTACTCCCTTAAGACCATATCTTCTACCAGAGACAGTATTTTCGGGGGTTTTTGCTTCTGCTTATAACATTGTATGAGGCTAATAAGTTTGAGATGACTCAGCAGATGTCAGGTACCATACGAGTCTACCATTGCTCTCGAGAATATTCTATAACATCTCTGAAGGCACTGATCTGATACTTTAAAGTCAGATTTGCCTTTAACGAGTTCTGCTAATACAGAACAATTCTTAATTCATTTTCTCTCCTCCAGATGTTTTTACAAATCTTATAGCACATATGCAGATATTGAACAGGTTTCTTTCTACTCCCTTGCTCACCTAGCATTCTTATAGGTGCTGTGTGTTCTTCTAGATGATGGGTAATCCATGCCAACGCTGGGTTTGATTTTCCATGGGGATTCCTTGCTGGTTTCCCCTCACAACTGTTTGCCATGAAGAACTCTCTGTGGTTAAATGCTTATGTCTAATCTAAGCGGAATCACATTGAAAAAGATAACATGCATTGATGTAGATGTCAAAGTTTTCAAATTTGTTATTAAGAACAGTCTACCTTACCGGTGTCTGCACTTTTCAATGATCATTGCAGCAGTCAATGAAAAAAGCTAGCTTGACTGGAACCTGGGTGGGTAACATTGACTAATCACACAGGTACATCAAATAATTCAAGGGATCTAGAATTGGTTTTCTTGTGATGACAGTCTCTCCAAATGTCGGAATGCAGTCAAATGCTACAATCAGAATATTACCCGAGTCCTGAATAAATAATCAGGATCTTTCCAATTATATATTGGAGAGTTCAACAGTAAAAAGTGTTTCCTAAAACTATTTTGCCTTAAAAAAATGAATGTTTTGTTTTTCCAGGGGCAAAAAAATACAATTATATTGTTTTCCTAGAGGCTTTGACTTACACCAGATGTCTTGGAGAAAATGATGGCCTATGGTGTGTCTCCAGCTGAAAACATACTAGGAATGGCTTAACAGAAATGACATATAAAGGTATGTAAGTAAGAAAAAAATTAATAACAGAAATGTGGAATTGGACCAGGACAATATGAAATGGAAATGCTTATACAATCTAGAAATCTAGATGTCGACTTTGTGTATCTTCCAAAAGACAGTGTCACTCATTCAATAGACCAACCTGTGTTTGACAGGCTATCACTAATAACTGCAAAAAACCAGGACCTTAGGAATTACCAACACTGTTCCCTGCTGTACCTTTTCCTGAGTCTATTTCATACCCCGGCCACTGCTGTACAGACCCAGCACTGTTCTGTTTAAGTTACAAGACATAATCCACAGGGCTGGTAAACAGCTGGTGTGGCAAAACTTTCTCCTGTAGACTTTTGAACTTCCTTTGCTTAGATTTATCTCTGAAGTCTTTCCAAATACTTTTTATTGTTTTCTATAGCATTTTATTCTTCTTTTATGTGGCAGATTGTTTTTAGATTTTCTACATTTCTAAAAGCCAAAGTCTAAACTGGAATTGAACTGTTTAAAAATAGTAATGAACAAAAGGGACACAAAAATTCAGATACCCTAACAGTTTGAAAATCAGCTCTCCATGTAGTTGTGTATGTGCAGTAATAATAACACTGTATCTGACTCAGTGAACCTGAGTGAATGAACACACTGCAATTTGAGACTTGTAAAACACTGTCTTTAGAATAAAAAATATATGACTCTTTCGGTTTCCAAAAGCTTTCCTTTCAAAGAGTTGCAGTACAATTGCCACTCAGCAGTAAACTATTATTCATTTACTCCACTTCGTAATTTGCATGATAAAGATGGCTCAAGGCAGTTCACATTAGAATTATTCCTGCAGAGTTATGTTTAAGAGAACTCCACAGATAACTTGAGTTGAGATAACTTACTTAGCTAAAAATTTAGAGCTAACAGTGCAAGGCCACCTTTCAATCAGTGATGATGGATATCTAGGACAAGAAATGTTGGACTGATTTGCAGATCAGGGTCACAAAACATCTCCAGCTAGACAGTCTCCTTTAGTTGTATGCTCTGTTATTCAGAGGGAACCTTCAGAGGGCTCACATAAAAGTAAAGAAGAGAAAGATGAAGCACGTATGCTAATACCAGATTTTGTAGGAGAAAAAGAAAAATTGCTCCACTCCCATAAGAAGCTCAACATACACAGATTTCTGCATTTATGCAAACGTCTACTTAAGTGAGTGAGTTAGCCTGGGGAACCTTCCTCCCAGGATCAGGGCCAGAATGAACTGCTGGTGAGAACAGGTGGTATAAATACAAGGATGCAGAAGGCAGAAAATAGGAGAATCAATTATGCTAATACAGAAAATACTGGCAAATCTTTTGACTGCAGTTAATACTATCACTGCATCAGCAACAGCATCTTTGCAGTTGCATCCAGAATTGTTATTTAAAAAGGAGAAACAAAATCTCTGAGTTATGTCTGCTGATGGCATTGGAGAATTTATGAGCATGAGTCAGATGTGGGAGCAAGGGAGGACGTTACTTATGTGATGCAGGGAAGGATGCTCTTGAGGCTAGATGTATGCAGATCGGTTTGTGTTTTTTGCTAAATTCTGCCAGATGCACAGTGCATTGCAAGAACTGTTTTGGTGCAGCTGGGAATCTTCTGTGTTATTGCTGCCTGATTTTTGTCATAGTAGATTGTTGTTGGTTTGGCAAGGCTGCAACACTCCATCAAAGGAGGATGGCTATGCTGTGTGTTTCTCATCTATCCAGCTCTGAGAATAAGTGTTGCTTCTGCTTTTATTTCAGCAGAATGAACCACTGCATTCATACCTCTGTAATGTGGAATTTACAGGTCTCCTGTGACACAGGCTGTTTCAGGTAGCAAGGTGACCACTGTCACATACAGCTTCCAACAGTGCTACCCAACAGTTAAGTCACGCTTCTTTCCCTGCCTCTTTGAGACAAAATCAGGTACATTCCCTCTTTTCTAATGATTGTCTTGTTTCTACTGCTTAAGGGAAATATCTGTGCAATGAAGCCCAACCAAGCGGGAACACTGAAGAGCTGCTGCTGCACTCATACTTATACCTCATTCTCTGAAAGGTGACACATTTCTTCTCACCTTAGTATTTTATCACAGTGCCTGGAAATACCTGCTTAAGATCAAGTGCCCGTCACAGGGGTATGAGACAAACATTGGGACAAAGGTGGGAGTTGCAGCGTGCTGCAGCAGTGTAGGCAAGCCCCTTTGCTGCTGAGAAAGAGCAAGACCAGAGGAGGCAGAGATATACTAAACTTGAGCAGATTGTAACCTTATCTGGAGTGGATTTGATCCACTTCTGAGAAATGCCTGAGTGGCTCTGTCTTGTTAGATGTTTTGGCAATGTTTGCATATAGTCTATACACTGCAGCAAGGTCTGGTTTGAATGCTCCCTCTCTGGCATAGTTCATGCATTCGAGCAATGAATTCCAGCTATGGCTACAGGGAATTGGGAGGGACAGGGTGAAAGGTGTGGGAGAAATTCATGGGTCCTGTCTTGTTCTCTCTGCTCCTAGCAGCAGGTCAAAGGACCGGTAACAGATGAATATGGTCAGGCTGCTTTCAGCATGGAGTACAGTGTTCAGATGGGGGAAATTAAAGTGGATCAGTGAAGACTGTTTTCCACCATCAACACTGCTATGTGTGTGCATGTGAGACAGATGAGTGAGGAGAATGAGACTGGGATGGAGCTTTTCTGCTTTCCTGTATTCCAGTTAGGGAAAAGAAAACTAGCCAGGCAGGTAGAGTACAATGCATCCTCACCTATCCAGATGCCTTCATATGTTATTATTCCATGGCACTGTTCTGCCTCTATAACCATGATTTCTCATTATTCTTTTCTTCCACTGCATGTGGAAGTTGGGAAAAATTCTTTCTAAACCCTGAAATAGTTACAGAACCTGAGAGCACAAACCGTTATGGCTCTGTCCCTGCACTGAGGTTCTTGTACAAGAAAAGTTTGTTATTGCAAACAAAAAAGGTTGGGGTCAAATGTGTGTTAGCTCTGCCTGGAGAAAGAGGAGGCAAGGAAGAGACAGACGAGGTGAGAGTATGCTCTGAATCTATGTCTGAGCTGCTTCAACGTGCAGATGCAGTTCTTTAAATTAATTTTCAAGTGATAGAAATAATTGATTATGTATAAAGTCCATGATGTCCCTTCTGAGAGGCTTGGCTGCAAGAGTTTTATGTAAGATATTTTAAGATTCTCTCATCTCTAAAACATTAGTTTGGAATAGAGGGGAAAAATAAGTTAAAATTATTAATAAGTGAGTTTGGTTGTCATAGGAACCTATTGTCTCAGGTCCTCTATTCCAATACAGCTATTAAGCCCTAGTCCATATTTATTATTCAAGGGAAATAATTGACTCAGAAAGGGAAAATTGGTTGTCACAAAAAAGACAAGCCACTGTGCTAAATTTGAGTCATTTGCATGTAATGAAAATGAATTAAGAAGGATGAATCTTCTTCTGCCCTAAAATTATTTACATTTGGGTTAGTGATCTGTTTTTCTTAGCTCTCAATATTACAGGACATAAAAAAGAATTGGGAGTAGTAGATCTGGAATGAAATATAGTACCCTACAAATACCATGCTCTGACTTAGATTTTTATCATGCTTTTTAAGAATTTCATCCAAGTCTTATAGCTCATACCAGGTGGAAAAATCCATAGGAAGAACTCACATTATTAATAATCTGATTTTTTTTCTATCAGCCACTATCCATTCAAGTTTCTAATCATGAGGTTGCCCCACTTAACTTGGCTGAACAGAATAAAGAGGATTGTTCAGTAGACATTTTAAAACAATTTGAACAATGGTGTTTCCTTGGTGCAGTAATATCTATTTCTAAAGTATCTACATATAAAGTCTTATTCTTAAAATATCATCAGTCCAAAAATGGAAAGCAAATTTTTTTCTTAATCATTGCAACTATTCTACTAGTTAGAATTTATTATGAATTGTTGTGTATTATATCAAGGATGCACTGTATTATTTCTCCTATAGAAAGTGTTTGTCATGATTTGGTTTGTCTGTTTTTACTCAATATGTTCTAACAACAAATCCCACATCTTCAATCACCAATTTTGTTACCAGCTCACTCACTGAATCCACATCTATTCAGCCTGGCGTGGGATTTATGTTTTGGATGATGACTGCTACTGTGTTGATTCTTTTTTTTTCCAAAATAATAATAATAAAAATAAGCTTATACCTTTTGGGTTTTTTCCTTGACCCTAACCTAAAGGCAAGTATTTTACTTGCCAGTTTTAGTGATGTTCTACCAATCACAAAACAACCATGAAGTATGCTTTTACCTAGGTTACCAGAAATTAGCATGAAATGATCTGTTGGTTGCTTGAAATAGAGGATTTTGGAGTGATTAGCCAGGGTCTTCATTTTTTGCCTTTAATTGTTGCTAACCGAGTGCTTTAGAGGATCAAAAGTAGGATGTGGTCATCTTGTGTTTAGATATATTGAAAATTCTGTGTGTTGTGTTTATTTTTAAGAAGTTGTCAAACTTCTCCTGTATGTATCAAACAAAAATAGATGCACTATGTAACAAATAACAAACAGAAATCTTTATTAATAGAAGCTCTGTGATGCACTTGAAGTCTTGGCATAAAAGGTGACATAAGTAAAAGGACTGGCTAGAGGAGGGTGAAGAATTATCTCGGCCTTACCCTTTGTTATCACATTTCCTACTCTACCTGGTCCTCTTTTGCTCTTCCCAGTTAATAATGTATATTTGTTGAGTAACCCTTAACGTCAACTTGCTGTGTCTGAAAGAACAAACAAAAATCACATCCCTAAAACATGACCTCTTTTCTTTTCTCTCTGTTTTTATTTACTCTTTGCTTATTGCACATTATCACTGCTATTACTTAGTGGCACCTGGCATTGACATGATAGGCAGATTCATTTATCAACCTGAAAATTGATAACACTGTACAGTATTCTCAGTAGTGCAGATAGCCACTAATCTTTTCTGCAGAAGGTCCCTGTAGTAGTACTGCTCTCCATGCAATCTTTCGCAAATCATACATAGCATCTGCGTGCAAATATTGCAATCTATCTATAGGTGGCAGCAGACTTACACTGTAAAGCCAAAGCTAGCTCTATCAATTATTTTCACTTACTTATGCATCATCATTTAATCTCTGTAAAGACAGTATAGAGGACAAAAGCGTTGTGGAGATAAATACATGGGTGGATTAGGCCATAATTTTAGCAGCTGATAAAAAGTTGGGAAAAGCGCAGGAGAGAAAAAGAATTGACAGTAGGGAGAATGTTCATTCCCTAATAATGTTTACTTTGAAGACGACAATAATTTACTGTCTCCTTTTTACAAAGCTATCATTTGGGAATTAACCTACATATTTGAATACCATCTCTTTGTAGGTGGAGTCCACAGAGTTTGAATAGACCTCTGCTGTTGATATTCTGTATTGTTCTTTTCATCGTAACATTTAAAGCAAAGCTTTTCCTAATCCTGCCTTTAGGAAACTACTATGAGAATATTTATGATGGGATACCCTGTGCATACATCTTAGAGTAAGTGGACATGCTTCAAGGGACCAGTTAGTCTCTGTATTAAGTTTCAGTGGCTGAAAATGGTCATTGAATGTTCTATTGCCATGGTATTATTATCTTCTGGTCCTTCCTAAGAATCATAAAAGAGATTAAATTCAATGTATTGAAAGGCAGACCATTAAACCCTTGATATGTGCTGCATTGCGTGTATCAGATTTCATAGTGGAAAATGAATTTCTTACAGCATATAATAGAAGATAATGAAGGTAAAAACAATTATAGAAACTAGGGTCCAGTGATTATCAGCATCACCAATATCTGCACATTAGGCCCTAAGGACTTATTCATAGGACATCTGGTTTATTAGTGAACTTACATGAGCCAAGGAGAGTTTTGCTATGCATTTGTCATTGTTTTTTAAAAACCTGCATGAAATAAGAGAAGTGTAACTTGAAATTTTTAGTCTTCCTATAGTTCAACCAAAACAGGTATGGGGTATCTTGGAGGGTAAAAATAACCAATGCACCATAAAATTATCTGAGACAAGTACAGCATAAGCATAAAATGTGTTTGTTTTCCTTCTCAGGTGGGTGAATTGACCCCAAAGAACTGGAAAGGCTCAGTTTTGATCGAGGGTGTGTACACACACAAGGGAAAGGTAAAGGGTAGAATCAGTCTAATTTGTATTTTCAAAATAGTTCAAGCTCATTTTACTCTGGCAAAGTTAGACTTGCTGTTCAAAATCTCAGTCACCTCAGTACTCATCACTCCAGGCAGTTCCCAGCTCTTTTTTTCCTCATGGTTCATGTTGAGAAAGCCTAGTTTACTAGTATGAGCAGACTTGCTGACGTTGGGGTCAGTCGGTGCTCTTGACTTGTTTTGTCACCTGTGATACTGCATGGACAAATAGGGCAAGTCTGTTCAGCATGTAGGTATCTGAGGCCAGAGGACAGGGAACAATCAGGTAAGAGTGCTTAGACAAGAACTACCCACTCATGTCATAATTGAGACAACTTGTGGGCATGCAGAAGCCAAATCTGAAGGTGCTGTGAGCCTCTAAGGCCACAGGCAAAAGTGCTGCTACAGGCTAGGTTATAGCTAAGGGTCAGGACTTTGCGTTTAGGAAATTAAATTCCCATTTTAGAAGCTTAAGTCTTTTTGTGTTTGTGATCCTGAATTTCCTATTTGATGTTAGATTTTCTAGGACTGAGTCCTTCAGTTTGCTGTAAGTGATGAATTTTTTTACCAGATTTTTGGTTTAGAAATCTTAGATATTTATGTGACCCAGGTATAGGATTTTATGTATACTATTATAAATATTGTACCTCAACAATAACAATGGGAGACTCTGTAGAGACTATGAACCTGCCATTAAAGCAGACACAGGTATTTTTATTCCATTTTGAACAGATTTTCCTCTTTAATGTCGTAACCAGAGCAGAAGATTTAAGGTGGCTTTGAGGTTAACACAAAGAACTGAAGGTTGAAAAAAGGTAGATTGGCTCAACTAACAATATGCACAAGTCTTCATGGGCTGGCATCTCAACTCTTTAACCTCAGTTGTCTTTCTATGTCTTTCTGTGTTAGTTCTTAACTTGCCAAAAAACCCCAGGATGATCTTCCAATACCACTTTTTCGTGATTGGATATGATATTCATCACACTTGGACTACAGTGATAAGACAGATACATTTTCCACATATTCCACTGAAAAGAAATTTTCCTTTTGAGAAATCTAAGAAATGTCATGGTCTGTAGAGATGAAGCTTCTTAGAGTAATGCACTTTATTTCATTTTATGTCTGTTATGTAAGAAAAAATGAATGAAGTTTTATCCAAGCAAATGAGTCAATTGAAAACTTCTACTCTGGCTGAAAAAGTACCTTGGTTCAGTGGATGGAGTTCTTGGAGAAAACCACTGAATAAATCTTCATCATGGATATAGTAATAAAATTTTAGTAGTTTAATGTTTAGGAAACCTCTGCCTTAATGCCACAGGCATAAACGCATGTAGTGGTTAGAGGTGGTTCTGAGTAATCATTAATATTGGGAAATGCTGTCTGTAGCCAGTAGGACATAATTTCCTTTGATTAAGTTGTAAGTTTACCAGATATGCTATGTCTTGCAGACATAGCATATGTCCACAAGATTGTGTCCTTTCCCTCCTGACAGCTTTTCTCTTCACTTCATTCCACTCTGGAAATGTCCAGAAACTTTACAGGAACAAAAAATTATGGATTAAAACGTAGATACAACAAAGATATTAAACACTTAGAATTTAGTTGCTGGGATACCTCATCTTTAGCTGTTTCAATCACAAGGTGCTATGTAGAAGAATCACAAGTCTGGTGTATGCATTTTCTTTTCTGTGTTCAAGTGCCTCAGATACAGAGGGATGCTTCCCTACTTTCTGACATCCAAGGTGCCTATTAAAGGTAGGAAAAAAGTTAAATTTTCTGCACAGGCTGAAAAGGTTGAGCTTATTACTCTCACTTGTAAAGGAGTATCTTAACTACCATACTAGACTTCCAGTTGTCTTCTCTAAAAGTTCTTCACAAAGCCCTGGCAATGGTGGCAGCAATCCTCTAGTTAAAGCCATGGCACTGGTCCAGCAGATAGAGATAACCTCTACTGCATCCATGTGGGAGGTGTTTAAGATGTCTCCGGCAGTTCCTTACTTCTTGCCAGTTGGATGTCAGCTCAGCCAGTTAATTCAAAGCATCAATTCCAATGTGTAAGCCACAACAGTTGATTTTAAATTAAGTGGGTCAGGTTGAGTTCACACAAATTTGCTTACCACAAGCACTGTGAGGGGAAAACCTCTGGAAGACAGGAGATACAACAAATTAGTGGGTGACTGTAATGTTGTGAAGTTGTGCAGCTGTTTACTGAGTGAACATCTGGCTTAAACCTTCCTCTCCTAATACAGAGAGGACTTCAGCAGTCCATAAGCAAATTCAGATTTCTTTCACTACTGTGCTCTAATTAGACTGAAAAATACAATCTGCCATCCTCAAGAGAATCAACTGCTTCTCACAATATCTCGTAGTTCTAGCTGATTATTCTGCTAAACTACTAGAACTAGTTGATGGTGTTAAAAAAGAAACAGTTGAAAAACTTGCTGAGCAGGGAGGAAAAAAAAGCCACGTGAGAATAGAACAGATAAAATGGAAGGCAAGACATGGTAATGTAAGTCCTTGTAGGTGGAGTTTTAT
>VZSC01007382.1:48761-141322 GCA_013398225.1 Steatornis caripensis | reverse complement strand
TTCTATTCATGTATTTTAAAAAACTATACTTCTTCTAGTACTTTTATCAGTTTTTATAATAATAAAATTAAGAGTGCTTTATAGACAGTAAAGCTTTATCCCATTAAATGACAATGTTTCTCTCTCACATTTTCCTGTGTCCATAGGATATGTTTCTTACATGACTGACTTTGCCACTGCAGAACATCTAGCACGTAGGATAAAATCTTAAAAAAATTTAGACATACAGTATTTTGTTTATAATTTTGGCCTTGATAAAAATCCTTTGATGATACCTTCATATTTCACAAGTAAAATTGGCTGCTTTTTGGTAACTCTTCAGCGCCAAAGAAAAATGGAAGAAAGCACATTTCCAGGACCAGAGATAAGCATATTTTTGGTATTTACAGGGAGATTAAAAAGAAAGGCTAATTCCTCAATTCTTCTTCTGTTGGGTTTTTGCTTCAATTTCAATGACATTTGGGAACGACGAAAATCTGTTGTGAGATAATCTGGAGTCTTGAGAGAAGAATTAGAAAAGAGTTAACTTGGTTATGTAAAAACGCATTTCTTTCTTTGAATATCCACACAAGCTTTGGAGCGCTGTTACCAGGTGCGAAGGGTAAGGGATGTGAAGAATAGGAATAAATAGGGTGAAAAAAAGACAATCATGTTACCTGGTTTAATCAGTTCCTTGTTTCTCCAAGTACAAGGTAAAAAATCTTCCAGTGAAACAGAGAAACTGTGTCTCAAATGCAGATCATGTAGATCAACTTGCATAGGAGATTCAGAGATTTCAGGCCCGCCTGTAATCATAACAGCCTCTCTTGCTAGCGAGGCTTTCCCACCAGCTGTCAGCATATTTTGAGTTTATCTCCACTATTTAACGGTGTGCTCTTCTTGTCTTTCACAGTACACTGATGAAATATGACTCGTAAAGGCAGCGAGCAGTGGAAGCATAAATGCTCACTTTCTTAAAGAGCATTTGTCCAAGTAATTGCAATGGCTCTGATGTAAAGATCAAAAGAGTAAAGAAAAGGAACACTTAGAATACCAAATGCAGTCCTATGGCCAAGTATGTACTTCTGTAACATGCACAGAATTTCATAAGTGTGTTCTTGTTACCAGAACCAATACAGAAAATTGGGACCCAGGCTACAAAGAAGTGGAAGTGAAGTATGTGAACAATCCCAGAGAAATCAGTGCAAGTAAGCCTTCCCTCAGACCTTCAAGATTAGGCTGATAACAGCAAAGCAATGTATCTTTTATAATCCATGAGGCCTAGTAAAACCAGAACTATTTTTGAAACCTAAGTGAAATCTAAACCTAGTTTGTTAGATTTAATCTAAGAATGAGTTATTTGTTAAACCATGTTTCTTGGTGCTAAGTATCTGCTATTATAATTTGTTAGCTTTGTTAATATTCCCACTGTAAAGGTTTCCTGAGTTTTTGGGAGGCATGTTAAAGTAAAAAATCCTCTGGATAAACAATTCATAGAATTGAACCCACAATAGTTTGTGAACCAACCAAAATTATTAGAGAGAAACTGAGGTCTTACTGAGCATTTATTCCAGCTATTACTGGAATTAGAAATTACATTTTTTTTTAATGGTTTAAATATTTTTCATACTTGAAATGAGACACACAGGCTATTGGAATTTGAGACAGGTCCATTGCCTTCCCCTTTCGTCTTAAATTCATCATGTAAAGACTAGTAATTACTGGAGTAATAGTGAAGTATGGATATCCTACACAGGACCTTAATCTCTTACAACTGCAACTGTATCAGCAAACTACAATGCTCTCCCTCTAATGTATCTCATAAAACCTTTCTTAGCTTTCAGGTTTACATTCTCTCAAAAAAAGCCACTTCTAGTCCATCTATGTTATGCTGAGCCCTGATTCTTCTGTGTTCTGAGTCACAGTCTTGACTTGTAGAAAAAAAAACCTGTTTATGAAGGAAAGCAATTTGCATTAAGGAAATACCGTTCTATTCTTTTATATATCTGGAGTGATTTATTTTCGTAAACTAATTATAAAACAGTGACTATAAATCCTATACTTCACTACTACTCAAAACCATGAATCACACCCCTAAACAACAACAAAAAACCCCCTAGAAGTTTGTTTAAGCCACTTGTATTCCCCTTTAATAAAGACTGAGAAAGTCTAAATCCTGTAAAATGACCAGAATGATAATTTGAGAGACTTGTTTTTTGAAAATGCTGTATTTTCTTTTTCCTCTGAAAATTTTTTTAGAGCTCTCTAAAATGAACCATAGGTAACTGGGAATTGGACTACCTCTAAATTACACTCTTATCAGAGAAGGAGAGAGACTCAAAGACTAATGGGTTGCATCCCACACCTTTTTATTGAAAAATGAAGTGAAAATATAAAAACCGCATGAATGGCCATATAGCCTGGATCAGAAAAAAACCCCAAAGCAAACAACCCCCACCCCCCAAAAAACAAACAAAACCAAACCAAAAAAACCCCAAACTCCAAAACACAAAAAACCCAACCTAGTCTCTTTCCCCTCAGAATGGACAAAATTAAATGCCTAGAGAAGAGTACAAAAGCACAGCAGTTGCAGAAGACACATCCATTCAATATTTTCTAGATTAAACATTTGCAGTTCAGAGGCTCTCCAAGCTCTAGTATAATTAGTATGCTCATAAACCCATAATGAAGCAGATGTGTTTCCCATATTTTTAGTGTGTTTTAACAGAATTGTCAAGTTTGTCTAGTCTTCAGTTAAACCAAACCATGCTTTTTGGAGAGGAACTAGACAGCGCAACAACCTGTTATATGGAGAATAATTTCCTTTGGAACATGCCTCTTGTTAGCTTCATCTAATGTTCCATTATTCCTGTCTTGCAGGAGAGCACAAACAGTTGATCAATATCTATTATCTCATATCATTCATGATTTTGAAGATCTATACCATATCCCCTTCAGTTATTTCATTTTTAAAATGAAGTCGTGGTTTACTTACTATCTGTCTCTCTTTTTTTTTTTTTGACTATCTATAGTCTGCTTTAAATTTTCTTCAATTCTACTGTCTTCTAAATGAAATGGACAGGGCCAACAGAAAGTATTCAAGAGACTGAGAATTGATACAGTAGTGAAGTAAAAGCACAACAAACAAACACTGTTGGAGAAGAAGAAAAGACATCAGAAGTTATGAGTAACACTTTATTGTCTTTATCCCTTTCTTACATGTGGGAATACCTCTCTAGTGTCCTGAGTTTCAAAACATTTGGATTAGTTTCTTAACCCTAATAGCTAAACCAAACCTTTAAATTTTTTTTTTTTTTAAATTAACAGAGCTGGAATTGTTTTCTCTACCTCAGAAGTCATAAGAAATTACATCCTCTGCTTACCATCTGTGAAGGTGTGACTTCTGGAGTAGTCACACGTGTAACGAGCTGTACCTCCCTCCCACTGGCCATTTCCTTATGCTGTTTCCACCTGCATAGACTCAGACTGCCTGCAGAGAGGTTACTTGGGTTTGTTCAGCTACCTGAATAATATGTAAACAGAGCCAAAGCACTTCATACTACAATGATTCCAGTCTAGCAGTAGTCAAGAAAACATCTACAATTTAAAAATATGTTAAAAAGAAACAGAGTATGTTTTCAATAGTACGGATTGATGGTGTGTATGCTTCATATCTGAAGATTCACTGGATATTTTTTGTTTCCTGAAAGATATTTCTAAAAGATGCACTGAGTAAAGCTAACCATACCCATTCTTTTTTCTGTTTCTCCATTTGTGAGAACACTTGCCTAGTGTCTTACCATTGGCAGGTTTGCTGCTCTTGGGTTTTGGCTTATATCCTCTTACAGGCTTGATGACTAGAAATGTGCTAAAATAGTGTCATATGGCCTCAAAGTGGAGTGACATTTGGCTGTAAACAACAGCACAAAGTGTTATTAAGTCTGCAGTGTAAACACACACAAGATGATAAAATGAGCCAATGACTGATATTACATGTATTTATACTAGCTGAAGTGAACTGATCCTCCTCCAAACTCAATCAATCACAGTTGTCTTTGGAGCTGTTTATAACATCACTAGGTTCTAGAGAAATACAGTTAAAAATCTGATTTATCTTTTAAGGTCGATAGTATCGCTTTAAAAATAAAACTGAAATATAGTGTCTAATATATCTTTTCATAAACCAACTTACAATGAGTTTTGAAAGCAAACTTCCCACTGGTTTAGATAATTTTACAGTGATTGTAGGGCTATTCATAATGCTTGAAATATAACAGCAAAAACTAATATGGGAGCCTGTAATTATGAAGAACTCGTAAGCAAGGTGGAGATATTTACATACAGATTGTAGCTGAAAATGGTGATGGGTATATGAATGCTTCATGTTTATACAATATCAACAGTTTAGCTCTTTTTATATCCAATTATTTTAAGATTGGAATATATTTCGTTGTCATTGTATTACCTGATTACAAGAAGTATGTATTTTATATGACAAAACCCACAGTATTCCTTAGAGAAAATCCTACATGAAGGAAGATGAAGTGTTTATGATTTTCTCTTCTGAAGGGAATTAGGTTATTATGATCATTTGATGTACAAACTAGACCATAACTGGTTAAACCAAGGAACCGTGCCTTACTTATTAGCGTGATCTGATTTTCTAAAAACTTCCTGAAGCATAAATGTTCATGAATTTGCAGAAGTATAAATGGAACAATTTTTGCTGCAGTGAGTCTAAATATGAACTGGCTATTAAGCTAACTGGGGCAGGGAATTTAATCTAAAAATCCCTTATTAATATATCTTGATCTGAGAGTGAATTGTTTCTTTGAATTCATCCTTTCAATGGAAGGTATTTGCCATTGCATAAGATGACAATCACATTGGATCTTATTCAGTGTAAATATGTAGGATCTCCCAGTACTATGACAATATTTTAATACAAGGAAAAAGGAAAAACAGTGAGCTATTAAATTCATCCTTGTTTATCCACCATTCTTAAATGAACTGGAGGAATATAAAAAAAGGACATGAAAACAGCAGATCAATGTTAAAAAAAATAAATTCTGTAGTGGGGAAATAGTGCATATAGTAATATAATTTTTTACATATTTGAAATATTTTCATTGAAACAAATAGATCCTTTTGCCAATTAGAAATCACGTCATCATGAAAGTTCAACTTGTCCTGAAAACAGAAGAGTATTGCACTGCATAAAAACTACACATTCACTGTGTTAACGCTGTTAAATGCTGTAGTACTTTTCAGTATATTTTTAAAGTATTATCACCTTGTCTGTAGTTTGAAATTATCTTTACCTCATTAAAGAATATTGACTGGTACCAACTTTTTCCCTGTAGATTGCATTTACTGTAAATTGCATTTACTGCTCTCCTTCTATATTCTTGATGCTTTTTTTCATAATATGAACTCTGAAAACACCATTAATGATGACTTTGTTTAAAAACTCTGCCAAGTCTGCTTACAAGTGAAAGACTGGCTGGTGAAAGTATCAGGATTTGGTTTGTTTTTTTTCTTTTGAGGAAAAAGTTATGTTTTCGTTAAAACATTAACATGTAGGCTGAAATTGTTTACATTCTTCTGTTTTAACCAGACAAAAAATCAACACAATTTTATGATTTCTTCAGAGAGAAGAACAAAAACTTATTTGAAAAATAGTTTTCATCATTCAATGCCACCATTCTTTTGCTGATCCACCTTCTTACACATAACACATCTGAATTACCTCTTGCCTTCATCCATAAAGGCTTACATTGCTTCTATCAGTTGCTGATAAGTGCTAATGCTAATGCTATACTTTTTCCTAATGCATAGATTATTTTGTTCAGCCTTAAGGATGGCAGGATTTAATTTACATTCTACTGTGGTATTTTCTGCCAGTTACTCTTTAAACTTTGTTTTAGGGTTTATAGGTTAGTCCCAGCTCAATAGCAGCCAGTAGACATAACTCCTTTATGCATACTTAAAGATTTCCAGGTCAAGACATGTTCTATCTAACATTTTCCTGAGATTCCCTATCCATCTAGATATAATCTGTAGCGAGTAGAGAGGAATATTTGCTTCTACAATGTGATTCAGATCCTAGGGGGACTAAACTGCCCTATGTAGGTACCCATCTAGTTCCATTAGTAAAGATGAAAGAGAAGGCAACTAAGTTCTGAATTTTCACATTACATGCTTTACAGGAGATTAGCTTTGTTTTTAGGAACTAACTTTAGGCTCTGGGTATCATTATGGCAATGAAGAACTTGAATCCTGATGCAAGTTAACTTTTCAGCACTTAAGTAGAGTACTGGATTTGATCTCAGGTCAACTATATGACAAAGACTACCAAGGTACTCTGGCAAGTTGGTTTGGGTTGGGTTTTTTTTAGCAAACATCTATGGTAGAGTCTGAGTGAAATACTTTGTTGTGGCAGTCAGTTCAATATCGGATGAATGGCAATTCACTCCATTTCTTTCCTAGTCTCTGATATCTCAAATGAAGCATGCTTGACTTTCATACTTCATGCCTCCAACACCTGACACTATTAATGCAAAAGCATTGAACATAGCAAGAAATGCATATCTATCACTTAACTATCACTTAACTATTACATTTTCTCCTTTTTCTTTTTCTTTTTCTTTCCTTTGAAACCAGTATAGTTCATCTTGATTCTCGAAGACATTTATTAAGATCCTTAAAAGATGAGAGATGAGAGGCATCGGGATAAGTACTGTAGACTTCATGGCCAGAAATGCAATGAGGCTCATGAGAATATTTCAGGGCATTACTTTATTCATGAGTCAAAGACAGCGACTGCTGAGTGAACAGTGATCATCATACTATACCCAATGGATTTGAAGCCTCTTGCAAGGATATACTAAAAGCTTTTAATATTCTCTCAGCTTGTAGCAAATACCTTCATTATTTGGTGTGTTAAATGAATGTGAAGTGCACTCATCTAAAAATCTGTCTGTCTAAAAATAATATTTTTGGAAGAGCTACCTGTAGACTATAAAAGAGGAAAAAAACACAACCCTCACATTCTTCAACAGAAAGTTATTTCATATGCATTAGCAAAACTGTAGTCAGCATAGGAGTTTTTTTAATTTCTTTTTAACATAAGGGAAGTTATAACACATAACAGTGTTGCAAGTTAGAGATGCTGCCAGAGAATATGGTGAAAGAGATATAGAACAGTTACCATGATACAACAGAGCTCTGAAAGAAAAAAAACCAAATTACTGAGAATGATATCTCTTTTTGCAGTAACCCTTGCCTACTGTGGGTTACCAACATGAAGTAAGATACGATCTGGAAATGTATACATATCAAAATACTTACCTGCAGTGAGTTTCTTCAGTTGATCTCAGAGGACTTCACTACATACCACTTTAATGCAGATAAAATTAAAAATAAACTGAAGAAAAGAATATTTAACTTTCAAAAGATCATTCAATAACAATCAGGTTTGTGGAGTCATGGTCTTTGGCCAACTTCCTCCTAGGTGTACCATGAAGGACTGCTGTTACTGGGAGGCATTTTTTCCTCATGAATTGCTGCATGAAATATTTAGATTTGAGTCACTGCAAACAGGGATTTGCCAAACCTAACGGCCTCTGGATTTACTGATATCAGTGCCCATAAATATGTCTCTCAGTCTAGATGCTTTTAACCTGGAAAGAGAATATTTGTCTGGTAAAACAAAGAGAATACACTTAGACTATCCTTTGCTTCAAAAGGTAAGCTCTGTTTTGTTAAACAGCCTAAAAAGGGCCTGTTCTGTATTATTATTTAGTTTTATTTCAGCTTTGAAAAAATGGTATGTGCACTTCTGTTCTAAAAGGGAAGAAACTGTGACGTAATTTTAACTTTTTTCATATCCTCACTTATCTACTTAATTTTGACAACATGATGGGATCTTTTTGCCTTCGGAATTGTTGGCATTCTTCAAATTAACCTGCAATAACATACAGTACAGAAACACACAGAAATGTCAACACTTTCAAGTTAGCAAGCACTGGTTGACTACATAGCGATCTCTGAGCTCCCTGCTACAGAAAGGTATACATGACCTTGCAGTAAAATATGGACAAGTGGTTTAGTTTTCAATTCCTTCAAAATCTACCAGGAGACCTTACCTTTAATTTAATTCCTCTGAATGCAAATGGCACTTGCTATTATTTGTCTGTGCAGTGGATTTCCAGTGCCAAGATGCTGTTACGCGTCATGTTGTGTTGCTGAGTCTGTACAAAGTGATAATAGTATGCTGTCCCAATCTCTGAGGTGTGTTAGTACCACCTCTCCAGAGCTGGCAGGGCACCTCTGGCAGAGCAGGATGCAACCAGGATTGTGTGTTGAACAAACTCCTGACTTTTTAGTAATGTGTGTTTCCTGCTCTGATGCTAAAGTCATTGCACACTTGGGAACTGGGCTGTATACTAAGATGTAAGACCACTCAACAGCTTTATACTGATCTAAGAAATTAGATGGTGGGGAGAATGATGCAGAAAAGTTCATTTCAGCCCAAGAAAAGGAGGTGGTATTAAGTCCTGTATGCATACATGTAAGGGGTTGTGGTTGTGTTCCAGAGCGCCATGTGGCCATACACAGTATAGTTATTGTGCTATATATTCTAGCATAAGTAGAATAATTTTCATCTTCCTGCATTGCTGGGGAATGGGATATACTTCAAAACCAACACACATGTATGAATTTAGACCCAGATTCTCAAAGACATCCTAGTGACTAATTCCTGCTAAAATCAATTATAATTGATTACCTCAGTACGGTGGTGCATTCCTATACTTGATGCACCTCCTTATGGGCTTCAGTAAACACAATATTTGAATATGCTATTGTTATTCAATTTACATTGTTTATGGAGTGGATCTTCATACACTAGGAGATTAATAATGGCAATTATAGACATGTAACTTAAGGGTTATTTATCTGCAAGAACTTTGTCCATTGGTAGATAAAAATAATGAAAGTAGTGGCACTAACTACATAATATATTAGTGCTGACTTAGCAATCCAGAACACTAGAATACTGAAGAGAGTTTTACATCTTTGCTTGAGGTCACTGAGAAATAGAATTCCTATCTCAGGAAATTCCATCATTTACAAAAATAACACATTTGAATTCGGTATCAAACCAAACCAAAATCAAACCTTAACATTCCAGTAGCAGCAGAAAGTGTTTATTTCTGGTTTGAGACTGTTGATAGGTTTTAGATAATTTTACTTTGTTATTGATAAGTAATTATAAAAATTAACCCATTTTCATCAAAAGGAAATATTTTTAAAATACCGATTCAATGAAATATTTTCAGATTGTATTATTGAAACCCAGAAAGAGCTTTACTTTCATGTAGGAGAAAACATGGACTATGATTAGGATACAACCTTTCGTTTTTCAGGTCTAATATTGGAATTTGGAACCCCACAGATGAAAACTTCTTTAACCAAAAGAAGGGACATCTTCAATTAGTTACTGCTTAAAAAGACATTTTCAATTACTTATACCTATATCTTTAAAGAATTTAATTTAGTTTCCAATAATGTTAGGGTTTTTAAAAAGCTTAATGTATTTAATTTAAAGAAAGCCTTTGAAAGTGAAGACATAAAAGATCAAACAATTCAGTGACTTATGCCTTTATCTACCTTTCTTCTCTGGAATTTCCTGACATGAGAACTGGCTCTAGAAATGTCAACTCATTTGCATTTATGTTGGACCATTACACACCATTAAAGATATGGATGTATCATTGTTAGACAAGAGTCTCGAATATGCTTTTGTTATTGGCCAGAACATGAATGAAAAATTGGTCAATAAAATGTTGATTCATCAGTGAGAAACAGAAAACCAGATTCTATACACTTCATTATAGCAGAACTCAGAGAACATAGGGAAATGAGAGTTTTAAATATGTGAAGAAGTCAAAAGTGCACCTCTTAGGAAAACACTTGACTTTTCATCTTCTCTCATAATTTACTAGTGTATATCTAGGAAAAGCCATCTCCTCTCTCTAAAATTTTCAGAGGACATCCATATTTTATTGCAGTAGATTTGTCACTGGTTAAACAAACTTGCCTAAAGCAAGTCTCTGTGTTCTTAGACTCTAATAATTTGAGGGAAGTATAAAATATTAAATGCATCCCACTATTCATCTACAAGTAAATGAGTATTTCCAAGAGGTAGTGGTCATATCTGATGACTTTAAAACATGCAATAAACAACCTATTATTAGTTACTGTAGTTTGAATAACATTCTTTACTTAAATAATTCTTCAATGTCAGTCAGTGTAAATAAAATATCTCTTAAACAGGTAATAATAGTAGCTAGTTTGATGAACTTCAAGAATAACTTCCAACAGCAGTGCTCCAATTAGCCTCCAACATTTACTTTATGCTTTAGAGTAACCTATGTAGCTTGGGTTATCACATAAAGGGAAAGAAAAATAAATGGTTTTATTTACTTCCTGACAAGTAAAGGGTTTTTTGGCATTATAAGCAAAAATACAGGTAAAATAGATGTGAAAGTAAATATTAAACATCAATTAAGTGACAACTAGTTTTATTTAGATCATATGTAAACTTTGTATTCACAAAAATGAATATGGATATTTTAGTAGATTGATGGGATTCAAAGAAATTGTAAAAACTTTATGTTGTAAAATCTTGGAGAAATGTAAGGACTTCTGTGCCCTAACTGAGGCACACAGCACCAAGGGATTACCTGGCACTTTAGGAGCATTGCATGGATCTTTTCATTGACCTGTCTGCAGTGCAAACATTTTTCAAGGTTTTTTTTTCTGAGTGTGTCCAGTTAGACTGAAGTTCGACTTCACTGATTTGTATCAGTAGTTGATATATACACATAGAATGGCATTTTATACTGACTTAAACAGAAAGTACAGCTTTTTGTATAGCTCAATAAACTAATGTTTCATTTTTCAGAATGCCACAATTTCATAGCTCCTATCCATAACCCCGATAAGTGTTGTTTACATTAAAAATTTGTAAATAAAATCTTTCCCAGATAGAAAGCCTTAGAGAATTATAAAGTCTAGTTGTGTGTGATCGTCTGCTAGTCTTCCCACTTCAGAGGATCACAAAGTATTTTACATGGGAATAAGACTACGAGGTTCCCATTTATAAATGCTTGAAGTCAGTCATGGAGATTGTAGCAAAATTAATGTTTTCTTTTGTTTAAAAGAGCAAGGTACTAATGTAAGAAATGTAATTTTCCAAGAAAAGTGTGGAAAAAACCTGTCTGCTTTGTCTTTGGTTTTGTGATTCATACAATATTCAATGCATGAATTATATTAATGTGATTTGCTAAGTGTACTTTCTTTTGACAAAGATATTTAAAGGAGGAGATTATACAATTGTAAGGTCATCATTGTCATGTTCCCTGCTTCAGTTATAATACACAGTATAAAGAAAATATTTATTTTCAGTAACTTTTAGTGGAATAGATCTCATGATCCAAGCAAGAAGTTTGGCAGTAAATGTCAAAACGGGAAATATGTAATGCCTGGACTGTCCACAAGTTTGAGGTTTGGAGATCCTTGCATCTCCATGGGTGGCTCAGCACATCTGGCCTTTGTTAGCAGTCTGTAGGGACTCTCAATTCTTTTCTCCCAGAGTCTTACATTACAGATAAATTATTTCTAAACTGTAACCAAGTTCTCAGGCAATTAATTTCCTTTTTTGTAAGGTATTTTTGAACTGTCTATTAAATTAACTAACCTGGGAAGAAGAAAGCATGCACACATGCTTAAATATTGCAGATTAAATTCAACATCAAATTAACAGTTTATGGCTAACCTCGTCTCTCATATGGATGAGTTCTTGTGACTGTTAGAGAATCAAACAAAATGAAATTAGTAAATGTCCCAGCTTCAGAAAAAGTTGTTTTACAGTGAACATTAATTACTAAACCTATTGGAAGTGTATTCTTCATGTTACAAAATTAAATATTGCTAATGGTAGAACTAGCACATGACAGACAAACCTGGAAGGATGTATATTCAGATAGGTGAAGTTCATCTTAACTAGAAAAGATTTCATCATCTCTTTCATCTTGCCATCATAAAAAGATTAACTCTACATCTCTTTCACTGATTGACTAATAAATACAAAATTCCTCCATTTACTTGCCTTACTCTCTTGTACATTAGTGGTTGCTAAGAACCAATATCTATCTGTCTATATCTCTATCTGATGTATCTATGTAATCTAGTAAAAGTCTGTTTTACAGGTGAGAGAGTAAACGATAATCCATAATTTGAGATGAGGCAATGATTTCAATTTGAGACATTGGGAAATTCCTGTTTGGCTGGTAACAGAAATGTGGTGAGTTGACGCTGGCTGGACACCAGGCACCCACCAAGCCACTCTGTACTCTCCCTTCTCAATTGGATAGGGGAGATAAAACACAATGAAAAGCTTGTGGGTCAAGATAAGGACAGGGAGAGATCACTCTCCAATTACTGTTATGGGCAAAACAGACTCAACTTGGGGAAATTAATTTATTACCAACCAAATCAGAGCAGGATAATGAGAAATAAAACCAAATCTTACAACACTTTTCCCCAACGCCTCCCTTCTTCCCATGCTCAACTTCAGTCAGAATTTTCTCTACCTCCTCCCCCGAAGTGGCACGGGGGGATGGGGAATAGGGGTTGCAGTCAGTTCAGAACACGTCTCTGCTGCTCCTTCCTCCTCACTCTCTTCCCCTGCTCCAACGTGGGGTCCCTCAACAGTTCTCCATGAACTTCTCCAATGTGAGTCCTTCCCACACCGTGCAGTTCTTCAGGAACAACTCCAGTGCGGGTCTCTTCCATAGGGTGCAGCCCTTCAGGAACAGACTGCTCCAGTGTGGGTTGCTTCCATAGGGTCACACGTCCTGCCAGAAAACCTGCTTCCGTATGGGCCCCTCTCTCCAAGGGGCCACAGGTCCTGTCAGGAGCCTGCTCCAGCACAGGCGGTCCATGGGGTCACAGACTCCTTCAGACATCCATCTGCTCTGGTGTGGGGTTCCTCCATGGACTGCAGGTGGAGATCTGCTTCACCATTAAACTTCATGGGCTGCGGAGGGATAGCCTGCCTCATCATGGTCTTCACCACAGGCTGCTGGGAAACCTCTGCTCTGGCAGCTGGCACACCTCCTCCTCCTCCTTCTTCACTGACTTTGGTGTCTACAGAGTTGTTTACCTCACATATTCTCACTCCTCTCTCCAGTCCCCTTCTTAAATATGTTATCATAGAGACACTACCACTGTCTCTGATGGGCTCAGCCTTGGCCAGTGGTGGGCCTGTCTTGGAGGTGGCTGGCATTGGCTCTGTCTGACATAGAGGAATCTTCTAGCATCTTCTCACAGAAGGCACCCCTGTAGACCTCCTGCTAACAAAACCTTGCCATGCAAACCCAACAGAGGAAAATTCTTCTGGTTGAAGATTGGTAGAACGCTACTAAACAAAAGTGATAATTTGGGACCTAGCTGGTGGCAACAGGAGAGAACTCAGTGATGGCAGTGGTATTTCTTGGAGGTCTGATAAAAGCTGTTCTTCTTTTACATTGCTGTTGTTTGTATTCCAAGGTAGTCCGTGAAGCACACATTCACAGGCTGAATAACGTCAAAAAGTCTTTTGAGATCTTAATTTATCCTCCAGTAAAGGAGTGACACTGTTATGTATGGTGAGAGATGAAGAAGATGAACAAGTGATGTCATTCTTTGCTGTGTATAACTGCGTCAGTGTAACAGAAATACTGGTTACACACCACTAACATGCACATGCCTGCTGAACAAAACTGTGGTAATGAGGAACAGTTCATGTCCCTACACAGTGTCAATCAGACACTGTTGGGAGATGAATTTTCTTCCCAAGAAGAAATATGTAGTTTTTCACTCAACTATTCCAATAAACAGTATTCCACTGATGGAAAAGAAATGAATTTTGAATTGTTTTTCTTAATATCATCTTCTTTATAGCACCATACTACTAAGCCTGTAAAGTAATTTGAAGTTCTGAATACAAAACTCTATCTGCTCTTTATTTTTTATTATCTTAAAATACATGCGTTACAGTTGCGATAAGGTAGTTTCTTCATATGCGGCTTAGAATTTACTCCCAAGAAAGTACTTCTTTGGAAATATACACTTAGCTCATTGTTAATTGTTTTAAATTGAGCGCTAGTTTCTTTTTCTTGTCTTTCTTCCTTCCTTTTTTTGCAGTAATTGGTTTAGAAATACACTGTCTGTTAACACAAAATGAAAATAAAGAAAGGGAAAACAGAGCACTAAGACATGATTTCATTTTGAAGAAAAATATTTATTTTTTCATAAGACTTTTACTAGGGTTTTGTGCCCTATTTGCAAAACATTCTTCTGTAGCACATGCAGATTTCTGTCATCTGCAATGTGAGTTTTATTGGTTCTTTCACAGAAAAATATAGTCAGTGTCTTGTGAATCAAAATTCCACACTGAGATTTAAGTTAATATTAGAACATTGTGGAAAATGCAGAGCTGCTTCTGATTCTCAGGAAAGCTCCCACAGACTTCTATGTTGCCATATTGATGAATCATCAGCTCTTGCTACTTGATGTCAAGTGGAAAGTTTTGGATAGGAAAACTGTTTCTAGAATAGTAGAATTATTGTATTATTGCCCTCAAGCAAAACTCTATTATTCTTATAAATTGATATTCTTCTGTCCTGAAAATTATCCCTACAGGCTTGTTGACTGAGAGCTCATGGAAGATTTTCATTAAAATACTCTCGATGTACCTACCCCAGAATGAATGCCAATTTAAAATAAAACTTGTGGAGGTATCAGCTGAATTGAGTATTCCACTTTACTAGAAAGCACGAATTTCTGAATATCTGAATAATGTTGTAAAAATGTATCTCCAAAACTTTTACTCCCACTCGTGTTGGATGGTATTGACTATACCTTTTTTAAAAAAAAAAAAAAAAACAAAACTGTCTTTTATGCTGCCTGCCTGTAAATCAGAAATGTTTTCTAGTGCACTGTTGCTCAATGTTCACATAATCAGGCATCTAGGAAAAAGTAGAGAGAAAATGTGCGAGAGTGAGAGACTATAGGTAGAGATCAATTAAAAGTATTTAATATTCAGCTGAAGTTAATTTAGGTCTGCAAAGGTAAGCAACTATGCTGAGCAGGTACTTTCATTAGAAGCACAAGATAGACAAAAATGATGGGGTTTATCTACTGAAATGAGGGAGTGTACATTTGAGAAAGGTACTTCAGGCTCCCTCTAAGATCAATGAGAAGGTGTTCAATGTAGTTAATTTAAGGTTTGATTCATCCTTCAATATATGCCTGCTTGGGACAGCTGATTCATTTCTTAAACTACTCTGACTGTAATAACTAGGTCTCTGTTGGCTGTAATGGGACCCAGAGCAGCTAGTTCAAGTATAGATAGAGATGGTATCACAGATATCTGTAGTTGAATGGGATGAATCCCATTATATCAGAACAACTTGCATTGTCTAGGATGAAAATGAAGTACTGAAAGAGGAATATGGCAAAGATATAACTGAAGACTCTTGTCCACATTGGGAGTCCATAACCAGAAGAGACGAAAAACCTAATCGCCTTTAAAACTGAAGCAGAGAGAGAGAGAGACACACACACACACACACACACACACATATATATATATATAAGGTATTGCAGAACATATTGTAGTGAGCAGAGAATAGGACTTGACTGAAGATATTCTTTCCTGTCCTATGCTGTATTCAAGTAAGCCTAAAGAAATTGGTTCAGAGCTGCAGTATGAATATTCATGTAAGTTAAAGCCTTCCATAATACTTATTCAAAACTTGCTGTTTCCAGTAAAATAAAACCCTACAAGTAAATTTAGATCAAGTATACACTAATAATGTGAATACAAGTGCTACAACACCACCAGTGAATGCTATACTTTATCCTAACTAATACTCATGAAAAAGTTGGGGATTTTTAAAGATATTAATGGCTAATTTATGTGTGCGTTAGCTGACTACCCTTATAATTTTAATCCTAATTTTTACTTTTCATTCCTTATCAATCAATCAGAGCTGGTCAGATAACAAAAAAAACCCTCATGGAAAATTTTAATGAGTAGAGTGAGATTTTATGCTGTTATTCTGTGTACCTCATTGTATATTATTTCACAGTATTCTGACAATCGACACTTTGTTCATGAAAAACCCACAAGTGCAAGCCAGTGTGCTTGTTCATCCAAAAGTCCACACCAGTAATGTATTGTGGGCTTTCTCTAGTTGTCACTTGTTACATGCCTGTTTAAAAGACTCACATACCCATTGGGATCCAAAAACCATACTATGAGACATAAAAGAAAGATTAAATACAGTGAAGGAATACTCAAAATTAGCTAATTGTTCTAAAGTGTGGAAGGCTATAATTCATTTAAATAATCTGATGAATGATAAGGTATTTACAGTACGAATAATTAAGTCTGCATTCAAAGCACAAATGATCATTGAACCAAAAGGGAAATCTTACACGGTCGAAGTGAAGCACTTTTTAAAGCTCTTTGCTGGTTTGTAATAAAACTTGTTTACAGATTGTGGTCCTGTTTGCCAATGACGCTAGAATTAATAAGCAAGGGAGAGAGGCAAGAGGCAAGAAGCTGACAATTGTTCTGTGCTACTTCTGTTTCATACCTCTGCTGATTGTACTGGAGCAGTTTGGGAGTAAACTCTTAATTAAACCTATTATCCACAAATTAGTAAATCCAAGTGTTTGAACAAACACGTGAATACGAAACAGCCTGTGCTTTTACTTTTGAAGCCTGGACAGAAGTACGTGCAGGTAAGAAATAGCCTTCTGTTTTATGCCTTGCCACTGGTGATTTTCCCTCACATTGAAACATTCTCTCTGGCTGTTTTCTTTGACTCCTCTATGTCTAATAGTTTTTGTTCCAGCTGCCATCTCGTCATTGCTAAAGCTCATAGTTGCAATAGTTCCTCTTTTGCGATAAATATTTCAGGTTTATTACCCTTTGTGAAATGGGTTTTTTAAAATCTATAAACTTTTAGTTTGTTCTGTAATTCCTTAATTTTTGAGAGAACAATCTCTTTAATGTCTGTTTCTTCATCTTTAAATGTTAGGATTAGCCTTGAATTTGATTTAATCTCCGTTATAACTTTATAAAACTTGCATGGATTGCTTTGATGTTCCCTTACATCCAGTAAGCAGACATTCAACTTTTCCAGTCTTTTTCATAATATGAAACTTTGAAGCTTGATATCATTTTTGTTGCAGTAGGATATACTCAATCAGCATACTGTTTCCAAGATACGGTGTTTAGGCAGGGCGAATGCACATCAAACCAACAAAAATCCCCAAGTCACATGTTTAAAAAAAAGATTGGAATAAAAATGGAGTTGCCTGTAATATTAAACAAATTATTGTTATTTTTAATGGAAGTGAGCTAGACTTTTTTATTTGCTATTTATTTGAGATATGTATATATATTTAAACATATACAGATCATGAGTTGGAACAGCTCATCTTGATAAGAGGTAAATTCAGTTGTACTTGCAATCTGTCTTTACATCTGTGGTTTATACTAAGTTTAGGCTTGCTTCTAAGAATTGTGTTAGAAAATGACACATAATCAAATTCAAAATTTCTTACAGAACCCGATTTTCTTTCCTGTGTCACACTGCTTAGAGATCTGTCTACCTTATTTCCAACCAACTTCTCCTCTTCATGTTTAAAGTTAGGTGCTAGAAAATGATCCATAATGTGAAAGCTGGTTTATATTCTGAATATGTGGCAAAACTATGGCAATCTATATAAACCGAGCATTTTTCTTGTATTCTATTTCAAACATTCCTTCTCCATGTTAGTCATGGTGGTACAAAGACATGAGCATATGTCATGGTTGAACGCTGGGCTGGCTCTTAAACAGACGACAGATGCTCTTTGTTAAACCCCTCCCTCCCCAAAATGGGGAGGGTTGCTCTCTCTTCTTCTATGGCAGCCATCCAAGGAGGACTCTGTCCAATTCTTCCGCCTTCGATCCCGATCTATGCATTCCTGAATCCAGGTCCTGCCTGCTGCTGAGTACAGTCCGGGACTTTCTTGGGGCATGCCCTGCAGAGTCTGGGTGAAGTATTCGTCATCAGGGTGGGGGAGAGCTCGATATCGGTTTTGTATATAACTGTATAATTGAATATATTTCATTATTATTTTTCCTATTATTATTATATATTATTATTGTAGTTAGATTAAAGCTGTTTTAACTTTTCCAACACGTATGTCTCTTTCCCTTTTCTCTTTCCTCCCTCTTTGGGGAGGGAGGGGGTTAACAAAGAGCATCTGTCATCCGTTTAAGAGCCAGGCAACTTTAAACCGTGACAGCATATCAGAGAAATCTTTAATAGCTGCATGCCGAACTGTTGCGAATATTAACAGAATTACACTCTATTGTCAGTATGAATTTTTTCATTATCATGAATATGCATTTTATCATGATAGGAGCCAAGACTGGCCCCATCAACCTCTACTCTAGGAGTCTCCGGAGCATCATGAGGTACATGATGAATTTAAATCTGATCATGGCATTAATCTGCCTCTCTTCTAAATGCGATGATGTCTTCTCCTAAGAGTTTACAGAGAGAAAACAAAAATTCATTTATATGTTAGAACAAAAAGGCATTTTATCTCTTTACTCGGACCTTCATAAAGCATTACAGAATAGTAGAATAAAAAATGGATCTTTAATTTTGTAATTTTTCAAGACTTCCCCCAACTGTAGAAGAATTGTACAGTCTCATTTCTCCTGTGGTGACTCCAGGTGCACATACATCTTCACTAGCCAAAAGAAACAATGGAAAACAAAGCAAAATATTTTCTGTTTGGTTAAGAGGAAAATGAATATAAGAAAAACACTCAGGAGGGTTTTTTTTTTTTAATTAAAAAGAAACAAAAGAAACAGACTGAGCATGAACAAATCACCAAAGAATAAATGACAGGAAAAGAACGTAGCAATTTCCCTAACAGTATTGATGATGACTGAGCAGAATGGAAGAAGATTCAGGAGGAAAACAGCTGGAGCAATCATTAGTTGGATGTTTTCTAATTGATTTGGGCTCTGCCTTAGTGTTTACAAATTTGGTGGGTGGCTATCAATCAGACAAAGCCATAATTTCAAATCTCCTAGGTCCCCTGTTTGGTGGAAAACACACAGAAGTTAACTGGAGATTAAGTGCCAGTTCTACAACCGAAAGAAAAAACTGCTGCAAGTGTTAGTGAGAATCTGCACCTGGCTGTACATCCCTCTGGCCTTAGGTGTTTAGTAAAAGTATGTTGATGAGCAAGCTTTGTTGAGTGTGAACTGTGCTTATTCTAGGAAGCACTAGAAACCAAGGCTTCTTTTCACTCTGCTGCTGGTCACAATTATGTCTACATATCAGCTGTATAAGTCAGTGACTACAAGCAGTTTATTTAATGGAGTTTGTTCAACTGTATGAATAAAGGCATTCCTAGCATCAGATGAATTGTCAGGTGCCTGCTTACCCGCCCACTTGAACTGGCTTCACAAAGTGTTGATTCCATGCAAAAGCGGCAGGAGACAAGAACAACAATAAAACACTGATTTTTGAACCCAGGATAACAAAATCTGCTCTTCTGGATTTTAATGATTAATTCTCATTTAGCAAAACCTTTGCAATCCTCATTTAAAAGAAATTGTAACGGTACAGTGTGATACAGTAGTAACACATCTGCAAATAAAATAAATGTTTAGGACTAGTCATTTGAACATACAAGTGACAAAAAAGGGCCATAAGATAAAGCACGTTTTCCTTCTCACTTTATACCCTTATCCTTTCATTGGTAGTTTAAATGATTACATCCTTTACTTAATAGAAGTTGATCTTATCATTAAGGGCCTGATCCATATAAAGAGGACTTAGGCAGTACTTAAGTGCCCAGCTCTCAAATACATCTGAAGTCTCATGTTCATGTATCACCAGATCCTAGCAGCCCTAAATACCTTAGGTTTCTGGAGTTTTTATCTCTTATAATTTAAGTCTGCTACATATCTAAAAATGTCCTTCTTGACAGGCCTGATGTAGCCAAAAGTTTTTCACACAGAAAGTACAAGCAGGCTAAGAAGCAGGCAGTGACTAATATTTGCTTGCCTTAATCTCAGATGTAAGAACATTAAAATATACTACAGTATATAGACCTTCTTTAATATGGTAACACTACCAACAGCGGAACAAGCAATAAACATTTTGTAACACAGGTTAGCATAAAAGTGATACGTAACTGCAAACAGGCAAATTGAGATTTGTGTTTTATTTTCTCAAACGTGGTACTTTGTGCAAATAGTAAAATCTACAACGTATAAAGAAAGGAAGTATATACAAGAGAGGTCTGATAGAATCAGGGTAACTGTAGAAAAAATAGGAAAGATGCTTGGTGAAACCAGAACAAGTCCTGGTCCATACCCAGAATGATGTACTGTATTAAGAGCAAATGAGATCACCCCTTTTCTTTCATGAAGACTGTAGAGCACACCAAAACATAAATAAGGAAAATGGAGATGAAAAGTCATCCATACTTGGGCCACGGCTTTCCTCCATCAAAGAGCTCTCAACCCTGGCCACCTCCTTCTCAGCAACTGGGTACCTTAGCCATCAGTCCTAACTTGACCTAACTAGAGGTGTGTGGTACTGTTCACCTTCAGCTAATTCAGGATAAAATTGGTAAGGATTTATTGTTTGAATATGTGGTGATAATAACGGTATCAACCATGTGTACTGTCAATGAATATCAGTCCAGTAAATTGTTGAATTTGAAACTACCCTGATTTATCAGGTTTTTAAGCACTTCTATCAGAATGTTCTCTAATATATGCAATATATAAATACATTCAGTCCGCGGCAGTCTGTCTGTCTTGCTGATTTCCTCTAGTGGAAGAGATGTTTCTTAACATGCCTTCAGAGCGTGCAAAAAGCTTTGCTTGGTTGATACTTCTCAGAGCTACTATAGCACAATTAAATAAGAATTATTGATTATTGTATGAAGAGAATACTGAAAACTCACCCAAGACAATTATTTTGTAGATTTGAATTCTATTATAAGGACAAATAAATAGGTCCTGTTTAAATGCATATACAAAGACTTAAATTCTTCATTATAAGAAATATTTAAGATGCTTTATTCCTTTTCTGGGTCTTTTGGGGTTTTTTGGTTTTAATTATATATTATGCTCTGACAACAGCAATGCAGTACGTGGATGTGTTTTAGCTGTGCTGCTGATACCAGCCTATGGGTATATTTAGCAAATCCAGTAACACTTCACTTCTCATTCTCAGAACATTTAAAAATGTACAGAAGTGTGAAGGTAAGCCCCCTCAGAGAGCCTCTTGTCTCCAGTGGCACAAAGCAGCAGGTCTCTAGCAGTCTCAGGCAGAATGGTCCTTGGGTTTTTTTCAGATCAATTTGTCTAATGAAATCCAGCAAATTATGTATTAGAATTGGTGAAGTATAAAAGAGTGAAAAGCTCAAGATCATGTTCAATCAGGGTTGGATTTTTTTTAATTTTATATTTGTTTTGGAATATATACATGAGGTGAAATCAGCGCTGAACCATTTGAAACCCATTGTGCCCAAGTGGGAGAGAGTTTCATCTACGCATTTCCTCTGGGAAAGGACAAGCAGCAGGTTAAGGTGCTGATGGAGGCTGCGTGGGGAAAAGCATCACATCTCTGTAGACGCCTTTTCTAACAGTACAGATTACACAGGGGCCGAAGGAAGGTATGTAAAAGGGACGGTTTACTCTCTGGAACCATCCCACCCCCTCCTTAGCCCTTGCTTGCAAGTTCTGGCAGTACAGCATTGCTGAAAGAGCTTTGGCTGAATACAGATGGTCTCTGAAAAGGCAATTGTACAGCCACCTCCAATTTGAGTGAAAGCTGGATGATGTAGGCTGTAACTTCCAGAATCAGTCAAAGTACTTTTGTGACAGATTCTTGAACCAGTCTTTGATTATATAATGTGATAGATTCTGGATTCAGAGATGCAAGGACTAAGTTATAGCTAGTCAAGTACACACCTAAAGGCCCCATTCATGGAAAATACATAAGCACAGCTTTAAATCAAACACATAGTTGAGATCCATTAACATATGGAACTCTTTAAGTCTGTGTCTAATATTAAACAAGTACTTAAATATTTTGCCAAATATAGATAGATTACTTATGTAGAAATGATGAAGAACTTTGCTGAAAGAGCACTTTGTAGCAAGAAAAGACAAAGCCATTACTTCCCATATTACCAATGTGCCACGATTTGCTTCTCAGAATATTTTCGTCTGCATCCTGAAGATATGAAAAGGCTTCTTAGGTCTGCTGACAAACAAATGTCTTTGTTCTAGTAAGATTTAGAGCAGATAATTGTGAAAAAACATAGGAATTAGGAAAATGCCTGGAGAGTATGCGCTTGAATAGGAATATCTGTATGCTGAGTTCAATTAGACTCTGAATTTAATCCTTTGTTTCCTCTGCCAGTTCTTGTCATATTCTGTATTCTTTTTCTTTTACTTCTTCATTCTTGTCCACTTCAGCCCCCTTATTCTTTCCTTTCATATCTTTGATTTGAAAGCTGCTTTTCTCTTAATTTCTTTGCCTCACCTTTCATAGCATTTTTTCTCTGAATCCATGCCAAATTACTCATACTCTCCACTTTGTATTTAATTTCTTTGCTTGCAAAACAATGTCTGCCCTACTTTTGCTCTAGCAATTCTGTCTTCCTATAATAATAAAAGAAAAAACTTATGACATGCTCCTGAACACTAATCCACAATCCTCAGCACTGGTTAATAGCCACTAAGCTCTCAGGTGCAGTTTGGCTCATCCCTGCCTGTACCTTTGCGGGCAGTACGCAGGCATGATTCATAGCAAATGCCAAGGATATTCTCCATAAGCAGCAAAACCAAGGCCAGATGAGTTTCATTAGCCTATCTTACACAGTCATTCAACACTACATAACTTGGCTTTGAACCCTCTAGCACCTGCATGCAACCTCATGACACAGATCAGGGTATGCATCACGCACCCAGACTTTTTTTGCTGATGGTTGTCATACAGCCCATACATTATTTCAGATGTTCTGAACTGACTAAATATATAATTATATTTCACAATGCCTTAGGGCTTCAGCAGTACTACATGGGGCTCAGAGAGGGCCCAGGGCCAAGCTCTATGTAATGTGTATTTGAATACTCTGCTTTAGAAATTGCATTGTGAGTGTGAGCCAATCTGTGCCATTTGGTCTCAAATGCAAAATTGTCCTTGGCTTGTTTTACCTACTAATATAAATTTATCTTAACGACAGTGAGGGACTGGCCTTGCAAATACATTTTGTTTCCTCAGCTGCATCCTCTGCTCGGATATGTCTAGGAGGACAGACGGAGGCTCTCCACAGGAGAAAGGGGCCTGGAGCAAGCTGCTTCACTGATGCCTTGTGCTAGAAGTAGCTTGCAGTGATGACAGCAGTGTGTCTCCAACTCATCACCCTGAAGGTTAAACTTCACACGTCTGAGTAGATCTGTCACTGAACAGGCCCTGCCACCTGAATGTGGCATTGTAACTAGGCCTACCAGAGATCAACTTTGCTAAAGACACAGAAATACAACGGTCAAATTGCAATGATGCTTATGTAGGGTCAAGAAGATGGTTATTGGTTTGGACTTAATTTATGTTTGGGGATATTCACTGTTGCCTTACCTTTGCTTGTGCCTAAAAGGAGAGTCTGTCTCCCACTGAAGACCCTCAAACTCAGCCTTATTATTTTTGGTCCAGTAAGGACTACCTGAAAAAGCAGAATTGGTTGCCAAGTAGTCTATCTTTACTACATTTTAAGAGAGCAGCTATTTACTCTAGTAAAATATCCGTTATTTGTAGTAGTCAAATACATACACAAAAAAAGAGGATTTTGAAGTTTTGCCTTTCAGCCTCCACTTAAGCTTCAGCATTTCATTGTTATAGCTTTCTCTAACACGTGCTTATTTTATCAATTTATTCATAATATTTATGAATTTTCAGAGGTGAAATGTGGTTACCCACTTCTCATTCTTCTTCCTAAGGTCTGAAACATAAAGACAAAATTCACCAGTTTAATTTGGATGAACATCCTTCTTCTAGTTTCAAAGCTCATTTATATTTTTCCCAAATCCGATAGTATTGTACTTATAGGTATAAGAAGCACCAGTAGATGGCTCTGTAATTCCTGAATTATAAGCACGGAAACAAGGGAGGCTTTGATAGCTTTGACTTTTGTGAGCAGATTTGATTTGGTGACACCAATGACAGGAACGAACTTCATGCCGACTTGCTGAAATGGGACACTTCCATTTGTTATGACACGTTGTTTCAAAATGGCCAGTCTGTCCTTGACCCACATCGACCTTGAGGACTTCCGATAGAGCACCGGGAATGCTGTCATCCTGTACAGGCAACAGCTTGAAATAAATTGGCAGCAGGATGACGCACAGCTTATGGGAGAGGGCAGAATTACTAAGCATTGCCATACCCTGCAGAGTGATAAGTATGAAGATGTGGAGGCTGCTACAGATGCCCGAACCTGGCAGTACCGTACCCTGGAAAATGGGAATAAATCTAAGCACACCAGCAATGAGCTGAACATGTGCCTGCATTGAAATTAACCACCAAACACTCAGAAAAGGTTGTTTCTGTTTTGCTTAAAAAATAAATCTCTCTGAGAATGTGATAGATAAAAGCAGGAAGGAAATACACTGTAAAAATGTTGCTTTTATTTATCAAGGAGTTCAATTATTTGTTACAGGCAATTTAGATGAAGTATTAGGATTTCCTCTCTGCACAGCCCCCATTCCTGAGCACAGGACAAGGATGTGCTTGCAAAGGAGATTTTAAACACGCTTGAGTGCTCTGGCTGAGATCTGCTGGGCCCCCTTCGTGTATTCTTCCATAAGTTAAACTCCTTTGAATATGTGTAAAAATCACCGTAGAGAAAGAGGATTTTGAATATTTATATGTGGGACTCTGCACCCAATACAAATGTTGTCTCTATCTTGACATAAACTGAGGCATCTAAATTAAAAGCATGGGCGTGGTGGGAATCTAACTAGAGTTTGAAAAAGAGCAGAGAGCAATTCAATGTCTAACAAAGCAGATATATTTCATCTGCACCAGCTGAGATGGTTATTTGTATGTTTTAAGTAAATCCAAAACCATACAACAACAATATAGAAAATGTTAAACTTACCTTTATCACTGCTATTTTTTCCATGAAGTAGATATTCTACATGACAAATATTTCATTTCATACTTCATAATGAAAAACATTGTTGGTAACTTCCCCAGAAAATCATCCTAACTGCACTTCCAAAAGAAATATATTTTATAGACATTTTTCAGCTAGTCCTAGTGTGTGCTTCAATGGCACATAAATACTGTCTCTGCTATTGTTTATCTGCTTTAAAAACAGACACAAGCTGTTTTAAAAAGAAAGTTTCATCCATTCAATACAAATAGCAAAAATATCTGAGGATGTTGATATTTAAACATCAACATTAAACTTTATGTGTTTGGTTCAACAACTTACACGTAACAAAAATAATGATCTGCTATGCCTTTTTATGAAAATAAGATACTCTCTAAGCCCCTTACAAGCTTCCCTTGCCACTGGCAATGGTTTTCAGAGTAAGGAAAGTAAGATTACAATGGAGAAATTTTATATAACACTATTCTTTAGTTTGCTGCAGAGAAGCTGCATATGGAGAGATCATTCCATTTATATACTGCAGTAAATTTATGTGACCTTTCATTTACTTAGAAAAGGCTAAAGTACCTCACAGTATTCAGTATTCAGCACTGGTATTATCTCGGGAAACAAAGCACTTTAAATAATCTGAGGTACAAATATTGCTATAGTTTATAATGTACAAATACAGTCATATCTAGCTGGGTAAAAGACAAACCCAAGTTTAAGACAACCCGTATGTTCTCTAAATTTTCATAGCCAAAAATATATTTTAAATGTACCCTATTAATGGCAATTAACTAAGATTTGTTTCTATTGAGAATAATATTATCAGAGTAAGCTGCCTTGAATTACATTACATTCACAACCTAAGTGCAGGCAGTTCTAATGGAAAAACTGATGCGTGGCAAAATACTTCCCTGATAGCTACATTCAACTTCTGCCCTATGGCAAGTCTGAGATAATTAGATTTGAATATGTGAATCCAACAGGATTTCTGGATTCAAATACCTAAAGAATGAGGAGAAAAAAATACCCTCAGGTTCAAGTAAATACAGCCTATGTACCTGCTTAGCTGCATATGGTGGCGACAGGTACTTATGACAAATGTCATTATTTGGTAATAGCAGTTTATTAGCAACATTTGACTTCTTCATCCTCACTTTGTCACGTGGTAGTTTGGTATCCATCTGAAATGAGACTGCTTCTGAATCTTCCAGCTTTAACCAGCACCACAGAACTCGCAGAAGCTGATGGAGAGATGTTTCTTTACTAATTTCTGAATTACAGAATAATGCTTGTCCCCATTCCTGTCCTGGATCAGAAGCATATTTGAACACTGCAGTCATATTGCATTTCAAAATTAGAATTCAGAGTTTTATGGCCTGTAAAACCAATCTCAGAAAGTCATAGGGAAAGAAGAGATTAAATAACTATGATATATAGTACAAAAAACTTTTTAATATTAACGCTATATTTACTAGCTCGAGATATTTTCTGTGTTTCTCAATCCATCTACTGTAGGGGAGTGCTTGTATATACTCAATTTTTTTATTCTAACAACTAGCACATTACTATTATGTGAATAATACAATTTATATTAGTTGAGATAAAAGCAGTAATTTAACTAGAGTTAAGAGAGAAACCCCAATATACTGAATTCTCAGTAATTTTAAGTTAAATGCTAGAAAACAACCGCCTTTCTTCTCTGCAATATACAATATTAAGACCAGATTCTTTCAAGGCACTGAATGATTACACTTAATGCTACTTACCCATATTGATACAGTAACCGCTGGAGAATTCAAAGCACAGGTCATTTCCTTCTCACTTATGCTATAACTTGTATATAGTGTACACATCGTATATAAACTGTATAGTATATGTGCATTCAAACTAATATATAGTTTTCACTATACGTATAGTGGAAAAGGGAAAAAAAAGAAAATTAAACCAAAGACACAAACAGAAACCTCTCAATGGAGACTTTCCAAATGTTTTAGAAGTGTTTATGGATACAAAAAAGAACATTGGCAAGTATCATCTTATCAAAACCAAAACAAAACCCATATGCATAGACACACTCATGCATACACATATACACTTACAATCTAGTTACTAAGTCATGATGTGATTGATTGCCCTGCTTGCACCGCGGGTTCTGTGTGTTGGGGTTTTTTTTAACAGAAAAGATTTGGGGTTTTAAGTTTTCCTGCTTCCTAAGCTGACTGTATCCTTATCCTCTATCAAGTATGATTGGAGCGAACTCCAAGCAGATGGTATAAAGTAACCAGAGTGGGAGACGAAGTAAATACTTCAGAAAGAATTGTGAGAAAGCCATTCTATCTTCATCATGCCAGAACACTTCTCAGCCCACTTCCACACTATAATTAGGTATCACATGGAATCCATGGCTAGTAATGCTTTCACACAACAAGCTCAGAATGATTTAGTACAAAATTTAGAAAATGTGCAGATGGACATTGTTAGTTTTTGGCACATTAGTGAGTCTTTATTTGAAAAATGTTTTTATACATATTTTTAAATGCTTTTAAGTGTATATGCATATATTAGCATAAAATCATAAATATCTAGTCATTTGCCATAAAGTGTGTCTATTTTTCACTCCTGTGTACATGTGCATTGCTTCATATAAAAGAAAGTTCATGCAGTATACATCTCAAAATCATTCTTGATGGCAATGTTGGGTGAGAAAGCAGCCTTTCCCCATCAAAGTTCTCTGTAGATGCTCTTTAAGGAATACTCCTCTTCGTGCAAATTTAAAGTATGGTTCTCTAGGGGACTGATTGTACAATTGACAAAACAAAGAAAACCACAGATTTCACAAACCCTGATAGGAATGGTGTCTTATGACAACATATCCCTTTATGAGCCAGAAGGAATTCTATATCCTATCCAGACCTCTCCAACAACGATTATTTTATTGATTTCAGGAAGCTGAATGAACTAAATGATACAAATAAATACATTATTAAGATGCAATAGCCTCAAAAGTGTAGGTTTAGATCTGATCTCCAATATTTGCTCAGTTGAAGGATGCACTGGCATCTTACAAACAGTGCAGAGGTTGCATATAATTTGCATAAATTTACATAGATCAGATTTCCTTCTCTCTCATATGTTTGAGGGTGGGATGAGATGCACAGATTCATTTGTTGAAGCAGATGTTGGTGGTTAGACAAATATATGCAAGGAAGTCCTTGGATGATTGATAAAGGACTATTTTTACAGGTCAAAATAATGTGACCTTGGAATACAGGAATTTTTCCTTTCCTTAGTTACAAACAGGTACCTGAACAGTGACAAGGTATATTGCTTTCATTTTGTTTCCTATCCATCATTGAAAACACTGCTATATTTCTTTCCCTATGAAAAAAATTAGTGAATCTAGAACTGTTGAATTAGGAACAAAAACCCCACTGTGCATTAATCAAACTCTCCAGTTCTCTAATGGACACTGTTACTAGAGACTGTCTTCCTCTTGTCCACCTGGGCTTTGGTAGAGCAACATGATTATGAAGAGTATTAATCTATTTGGCAGTAACAAGCATATTGAGACACACTGTAAACTATCACCAGTATGAATTAAGGAAACACATGAGAACAACACAACCAAACTGCAACCTTCAGAAAAAAATCAACAGTATAAGCATAGTTCTTTAAAGGAATAAGTAGATTTTTTGAGTGAAGTTTTAATTAATAGTAACTGTTTTGGAAGTTTAAATGATAGCAAACTGACCATTCATTATTAAAAGGGATCTGAAGCGAAATGATATGTAGAAACATATTATTTTAAAAGATAGGGGTTTGGTCATTCCTACCTCCTAAATTAAACAGCACAGTTAGTTGAAAATACATGATTTTATATTTATTCATTGATTAAACACTCAAAATGTAAGAAAGATATATTGCATTTCTTGTCAAAGATAAATGGTTGAATTCTTGCTTTAAGTAAACTGCTGAACACAACCTTAATTATTAATTAGTAATCAGCTGAACATAAGATTAATTATAGAACAGCTGCTGCTGGAGACCTGCGATCAAGTGTCTGCTCTTGAGTGAGCAAGGGTACTTGCTGTGAGAATTTAGGGTGATAAATTCTTCTATGCTACTGAGCTGAATTGTTTACAGACCTGCCCAGAAAATACTTCAGAAAGTGTCAAATGTCTAGTAAGAACCCCTTGCTAGTAACCAAGATTTAATAAAGAGATTGAGCAGCAGATGAGGAATTGGTGTAACAATAAGAGCAGTTATCTTTGCAATCATTGAAATAGTCCTTGATTACTGACTGCAATATATCCAGCCACACTAAAAGAGATAAGGAAGGCTTCTTAGTAGCAGACAATGTTATTTGAAGTAATTGCATGTCCAGAAACCACAGGAGCACTATGAGGGTTTTTTTTGCATCTTAAAGTTTACCAAAACGATGTCCAATACCAGACCACAATTAACTACAGGACAATGCCAACAGCTTGCAAAACTCAACAGGAGGAAATACTCATAGACTTTGCTACCGTATCTTAAAAGCTGCAGAGGCAGCACTTAAAAATAAATGCTGAGTCTGAAAAAAGAAAATGATCCTACGCTACTGCCTGGTAAACACTGTACCATACAGAAGTGTGCTCAAAATTCCTGTAGCTGGAGATCCTATCAAGATTTTCTTTCCTCAAATCTAATTTCTTTTCTTCCATGACCTTTTTTTTAACAAGGGGATGAAACGCTCAATGTGGTAAAGCTCATGGGACATCTGTTAAACGGAAATAATTGGAAAAAGATGATCATGGCCGTCTTTGCTTGGACAATTTGATACAAATGTATGTGGAACAGTTGTACCTAAACCTCACAGAATATGTACGTACATGTATTTTACCCTTAGGATAAGGGAGGAAACCCAGAACAATTGAAAATCAAATGTCATTGAGAATTGTTTTCTTACAGTAGAATTGAAATTTTTTCAATTTTGACTATCACAGAACCAATTGGGAGCAATCTAGCAACAGGAAGATAGACTTGGCCAGTGAACGGATTTCAGTGTACCTTTCAAACAAATAATAGTACTAAGTGGTCAGCTACTACACAACTGGCAACTGAAATAAAGTAAGATGAGTATTCCAAAGTGACTGCAAATGCAATGCAGATGGGATAATATGTGGTTAAATTGAGTGGGACAATGTTAGCCAAAATACCTGCTAAGATGGGCCAAAATGAATTCTAAGCTCCTCCTTGTATGTTTACAACATCCAGGGTTCTTTCCTTTCTATCTTTGCAGAAATCTTAAAATTTAACATCTTAGTGCACTGCTTATTAAATAATAAGCCTTGAAATTTAAAGCAGGGTTTAACACACTGACAATCTATGCATAAAACAGTGTCAGTTTTGGATTAAGTGATATTAGCCCCTACTGCCTGTGTAGTTACTCCCTGTGAAAATTAGATCTGCTTTTAAAAGCAGATAAAAGCATTTCAACTACATTTCGTGTTTCTCTTGGGAGGGAAGAACAAATTTTATGGTTGGAAAGCTAGGAAAGGAATCAGATAAATTAATTCTACTCTAAACTCTGCACAAGAACACATGGACTGCTAACCCAAAATTGGAAAACTTCATGAAAAAATATCCTTCTCTGCACTGCAGAATCCCTTTATAGGCTTATTTTTTTAATTGTGATGGTAGCTACTATAAAATACTTTTTAAGATCATGTCTGTTGTATGATTTCACATCAAGTGTGATAGCTTACTTTCATCAGTACTGGGATATTGCTGTATATCTAAATGAGAATTTCTTTTCTCAGCCATGTTGGCTTAAAGATTTCTTCCTTAAAGGCTCTTCCAGTTCCTGTCTGAAGAATCATGTGCACAGAACCGAGGTGATGAATAGATGAGCTAAAAGGCTTTCACAGCTCTGGGACCCAGATCCTCTGCTGTTATGTAATGACATAGCTCTATTGAAAGTTTCCCCAAAAACTGAAATCAGAGGGGTCAAGATTTCACTCATGGAGACCCTTGAAATCCAGTCTCAATGGAAAATGGTGTCACTTGACACTTTGCAGTGCATTTCAGCATTTTGCTATGACTGCAAACCAGATTTCTGATGTAATTTATAGGTTTAGACTATTCAGTACAGCAAATGCTTTGGTGTTATGCAGTACATTTGTCACTGCATTTATTTCTGTGTGTTTTATTTCTGTCTCTTATGCTCTGTATATTGTGTCAATTATTTGAAGAAGTATAATACATATATATTTGAAGAGTATATATGAAAGTTTGGACTAAAAATGTGAATTTACAAGGTATCTGTGATCATTTTGGACTGTAAAATCAAATATAAGATTGAATGAAAAAGATATGAGTATTTCAATTTTGAAACTGTCACTGCCTCCAACCACTCTGCTGACTTACCTTTCAGTAATTTACATATTTCTGTCTAATTTTGGCAAATAAAACAGTTTGTTAAGAGAAACTTGTTTGAGATTTACAAACACAACAGTTCTAAGCACTTTCAAAATAAAGTTTAATTTGCTGTGATTTCAAAGCAAGAAGGAATGTGGCAAACATAATAATAATTAATATTATTGTTGATGCTGGATTGCACCAACAAGGGCATCACCAGCAGAGATAATGGAGTCATTATCCCACTCTACTCAGTGCTTGTCAGGTCACACCTGGTATACAGCAGCAATACAGGTGACAATGTTGTGGGTGTTTACTATAGGCCACCTGATCAAGAACAGGAACTTGACGAGGCCTTCTACAGACAGCTGGAAGTTGCCTCACAGTCACAGGCCCTGGTGCTCATGGGGGACTTCGACCACCCTGATATTTGCTGGAAAAACAGCACAGCTAGGCATGTACAGTCCAGGAGGTTCCCGCAGAGCATTGGTGATAACTTTTTAACGCAGGTGGTGGAGGAGCCAACGAAGAGAGGAGCGATCCTGGACCTGATACTAACAAACAGAGAAGGACTGGTTGGCGATGTGAAGGTTGGGGGCTGTCTTGGCTGCATGGTCTGTGATTTTGCCAAGAGAGGTTAGACCAGATGAACCTTGAGGTCCTTTTGAACCTAGTGTTCTATGATTCTATGATTTTATAATAGTAAAGTAGCAATAATTATAATGTTAGTAATAATAAGCATAATAATCCAAAGTATTTATCTGCATTTCAGGGGAATATATTTGTTCCAATGAGAACTCATAGTGTATTTAATTAGACAGTACTTGAACACAGCATAGCAGTATCTGAACACATTGGGACAAGATTCAATTTTAATGTGTATCCAAAGTCAAGATCAACCAAAAACTGGGCAGTTGAATATTATAGGGCTGCGATGACATTTAAGGATCAGAGTATTCTGCTTACTTGCTCTCTATTGCTGAAGAAGTGTAAGCTCCATATGGCCACTAGTTTTTAACCAGGAAGTATAAATGTTACCAATTTTTACTTCTATATTCAGAAGCACATCAATTGTGGCAGCACTGAGTCATGTTTTGTAGCTCACACTTTAAAACAGAAAGTGGGCAAGCATTTTGCCTTCCCAGCAACTTGATCTCATAGATGCTTTCTGAACAGATTTGTGAGGTACAAGAGAAAAAACCTGAAAGGATTAACCCAAAATTAGACTTGGCAGCTTTTCCTTTAAAGTGCTGCTACTACTGCTTGTCACATATTTTGGAGAAGCAGTTCCAGAAATTTGAATAGGCTCTGGCATAGTGTGCTAGTTTTGGCTGAGATGATAGATAGATAGAGTTAATTTTCTTCGTATTAGCTAGTAAGGGGCTATGTTTTGGATTTGTGCTGAAGACAGTGTTGATGACGCAGAGATATTTCTGTTATCGCTGAACAGTGCTTAGACAGAGCCAAGGCCTTTTCTGCTCCTCACACTCCCCCACCAGCGAGTGGTCTGGAGGTGCACAAGGAGTTGGGAGGGGATACAACCGGGACAGCTGAACCCAACTGACCAAAGGTATATTCCATACGATATGGCATCATGCTCAGCATATACAGCTGGGGGAAGAAAAAGAAGGGGAGAACATTCACAGTGATGGCGTTTTTCTTCCCAAATAACTNAGAGCCAAGGCCTTTTCTGCTCCTCACACTCCCCCACCAGCGAGTGGTCTGGAGGTGCACAAGGAGTTGGGAGGGGATACAACCGGGACAGCTGAACCCAACTGACCAAAGGTATATTCCATACGATATGGCATCATGCTCAGCATATACAGCTGGGGGAAGAAAAAGAAGGGGAGAACATTCACAGTGATGGCATTTTTCTTCCCAAATAACTGTTACGTGTGAAGGACCCCTGCGTTACTGGAGATGGCTGAACATCTGCCTGCCAATGGGAAGTGGTGAAAGAATTCCTTCTTTTGCTTTACCTATTAAATTGTCTGTCAACCCACGAGTTTTCTCACTTTTACTCTTTTAATTCTCCGTCCCTTCCCACCAGGAGGAAGTGAGCGAGCAGCTGTGTGGAGCTGAGATGTCCACTGAGGTTAAACCATGACAGGTAGTAGAGTTCAGTTCTCTGATTTAGATTTAGAAGACTGTCAAGATTTAGAAGACTGAAAGTCCAGCTTCCACTATAGTGTTGTAAAAGAACAAAACCAACAATCTATTTCTCTTCCTTTGGCATGAAGACACTCACAATTGTTCTTTTGAAGCTACTCCAGCACACCTCTCCTCCCTTCCCAAAAAACTGGACATCAGAAATAAAGACAGAATAAAATGTTCTTGTTTTGTGTTTAGGCACACACCACAGAGAGGGATAATCTGAATTCTGTTCTCTGTGCTGAGCATTGTTTATGCATTTTTCAAAGTAAACATGTATTTGGCAAAATATGTAAGTATTCTGAGCTGGGAGAGGAGCACAGGTCTCTGCTTTGAAGTATCCTCATTAGTGTAGAGAAACGTGGCCTTACATGGTCATACTGCTTTGTATATTCAGTCCTAAAATCTTGATTTAATTTCTTCACTGTGACATACCTTTCACTGAAATGGGGGATAACTTGTTTGTGCTTACCAAGACAGTGATGAAAGCACATACATACTATTGCTCTTTATATCCACAAACTTTCTAAGTTGATACAAGCATGTGGGTCTCTGGCTTCCAGATCTTTTCAGATCTCCTGAAAAGGCTTTAAACCCCAGATGACTGTGGTATGAATTGGGTCCCTGAATTATAGGTCCCTCTAAGAACTAAACAATATTCCTAATTTAGGGAAGTGCATTGAAAAATCTCATTTCCATGCAAAGTCTCAGAGTTGCACTCTGAAATATAATCTTTTCTTTCCCCTTGGTGCAATATTAGTATGGTGCAAGTTTAGAAAAAGGGAACAGAGACCAATGTGTTGAATTAATAAGGTGGGCAGATAAAAAATAAGTAGGCATGTAATCAGGATTAAAGTGAAACATTAAAAATTAATTTATCAGTTACATTTTGGTTTATTTTCAGGTTCAGATTCATCTGGCTGGAAAATTGAATGGTTTGGATTCCCTGTGTAAGTGAATAGACAAATGTTGAGCTCTCGAGGAGTTGTGGTTTCTGGAAGGATCTGCGTCTGGTAGACCAGCTGCCAGAAAGCAGTCTCAACAAAGGCGAGTTGGCAAATAATCAGACAGATTTTGAGAACTTAATCAAAAGTGACTTATCTCTGTGAAACTCCCTTAATTTGATGAATAAGCAAAGTCCAGTGACCCCCAAACCCAGTCACTTGCTTTGTCAACAGCAGTTTCCATGTACATGCTTCTGTGATGAGTAGTTGTTGAGAGCAAAACATGAAAAAGAAAATCAGTTCATTGCACATACTTGCCAGGTGTGTGAGAAAGCATGTTGTTCTGTTGCATGTGGGATACGGAAACAGAAATTCTCTCAGCCTCCTGGCCAGAACCAGGCTCTAACCACGACTTTCACAACTAGGAATGCACGCTTTCATTGCTTGGTGTGAATGTGTCAAGAAAAAAATGAATGTTAAGTCTCTCAGACAGCCAGTACATCTGGCTTTTATCCTTCTCACTGCCTCACTCAGAAAGAAGTATGGTTATTTTTAAATCTAAGGTCTGTGTGTGGAGCCAAATAAACATATTTCTCCAGCTGGTTCAAAGATGGTTGATAGGAAAAGATTTGAAATGCCCTAAATTGTATAGGTTACTTGTTGTCTGCTAAGTCCTCTCCCCAAAAGAATCAAAGGCCTCATTTGCTCTTCAAGCACTCGTTAGATCTTTGATCACCCTATCAGAGTCTCAAAAAACCCCACTCCAAAACATGTGATCTCATGTACTATAATACAAATAGTAAATTACAAATATTTTCATGTCCAACTCATGAATGCTTCATGATACCTACTATATTTATTAATTAATATATAATAATACTATATTATTAATTAATTCAAGCAGCTGTAACATTCAAACAGTTGAATAGAAGTCTCAACATGATGGTGTAGCTAAAATGTGGCCAGGAAGGAGGGAATAAAACTCCCCAAAATTGGTGTTGATTGGGTGTCTAACTCTTCCTGTGACCATGATTTCTTTTGCTTCTCCTCTTTTCTATTCAAATAATTTGGGTGTGGGGCTGTTTTAAACTACAGTCACTATTGAAAATAATCTCTTAAACAGTGTTTGGAAATGGATATGTGATTTTGGTGGATGCCATGGAACCAGACTTAACAGGACTTTTTTGAAGGTATTATCAATAAAGTCACTCATAACCCCTGGTCCTAGAGCTTCTACAGATGCTACTTCTCCTTCAATTGACTGTGCATGACTGATATGCAGCTAATTACAGGTTGTGTGATTCACTTGACTAAATGTTTATGTACTTTTGCCAGTCTCTTTAGTGAATGGCACTAAACAAAAAAACAGGCATATATAGTCGTCTTGTTTAAACAAGTAAAAGTGTTTCCTTTTTCTATGCATATTTTGTACATTTGCAAAAAAAGGCTTGGTTAGTATTTTGAATGACTGAAACATCTAAAGTTTTGCCTGATTAGTTTAAATATGTACACTTAAAAGTCTATTAGTACTTAAGTATCAAAAGCTGTAGTCATTCAATTATTCCTTATTTCTTGACCATTTTGGTTCATGTTCTGTTTTTCTTCTAGTCTCAGCAATGTTATTAACTTTAGCAGGTATAATAGAGAGACCTTGTAATACACTAAGTAAAGATCTTCTTTAAACATCATTTTAGCAAAGTAAACCCGGACAATTATGTTCATATTATTTAAATGGTTGTAACATTTAATGTTTAACAATTCTTTCTGGATCTACCCAAATGGGATTTTCAAATAAAAAACAGATGAAAACAAAGCACAATACAAGAACTGAAAGCTTATGGTAAAAACAAGGGTCCAAAGCTCAGAACTCTGTATTTACCTTTTCTTATAGGAAAGGTATGTTTCTAATAACTTCACCGCTGTTTGAGAACTCCAAATCAGAGATGGTTTCCTTCCTTTTTTCCTTTTTTTTTCCTCCCCTGTAAAATTGCGAACAGAGTTATAGTCTTGTAAATGCTTTATCCTCTGTTAATCTGAGATGGGATCTGTGGCACTTTGCCCATTCAATGGTATACAGATTTACAGTATATATTGCAAACCCTATTAACTCATCATTAAATAATTAGCTACATCTGCATCAGACATATCTGAAGTTGTTTATCAAAGTTTGTTCCTTGTATTCAGCCTTCCCAAAACATTCCTGTTCCCCTCTTCACTTTCTGCTCCTCATCGACTTATTGATCATGTCTTTGTTTGATTGTTCTTTTCATGTAAATCAGAAGACTAGGACTTTTATTTTTCTGCTGCATATTATTCTTCTGGTTTTCATCAGTGGTCCCAGTCGTTTAAGTGAAAACAGGTGAGAATTTTCTGGGAAAGGAGAGAAAAAACAGTGAAGCTTTGTGACTGCAGGCAAACACCTAAGGATTTTTTTTTTCTTTGAATATGCTATTCATTTTTGAGATCCCAACAATCAGATTCTCAACCTAAGTTAAACCCTTTTCTGCTGTTCTAGTTGTGTGCAAGGTACATGAAGTAAAGTGGAAGGAGCAAGTGGAGTTTTTTTTTCTTCTCAAATAAATCTCCTTCCCATCTGGTATTAATCTAGAACTCCACCCTCTATCATATTGTGAGACAGTTTTAGCCCCAGGCCAGGATGAATGAACACTTTTTGTCCCCTTCTCTGCTGTTCCCCCTTACTCCTTCCCCATTCTGAGTACAAGCCCTGCAGTATTGTGGACTGGACTCTCAAAACATGGTAATGGAAGGGTAATCCTTGTCCTACTGAGAACAAGCTGTTTTGCCAATGCACAGGTTTCTCATGTAAAATCATACATGAGATTTCTTTATACAAATAGCTATGATCATCTACCACGTTCTCACACTGTCACAAGAGAAGAGCTTTCACAGAGAACATATAGGTGAGCATCAAAAATAATTTTTTAAAAAAACAAACAGCAAGTGCAAAAGGATGAGCTCCTTGAGTTTCTTCTGAGCGTGTAAATACTGTATGGCAAGCCCACAAGAGGCTCATACGTGAGCCTGATCTTAAGTGCAAAATAAGACAGATGTATGGAGACTGTAGTCTCCACAGATGAGGCACCTGTTTTAGTTAATATCATTATTCTTATGCATCCACAAGACAGTAACCAGTACATTAAAAAGCTTTGTAAAAGTCCTGATATAGTCTAAGTGAAAGATACTACTTTTTAAAAGTATTTAAAAATATCTAAAAATAATTTAGTAGTATCAAACCCTGTGAATCCCATGTATAGCTGAAAGCCCTCATTGCATGGAAAAATCCAGGCCAGAGATTACTGGATTCTTCTCCAGATTCTTCACAGGAAAGAAAAAAAATATTTCTATGGCAAGTCGAATTTTCAGTGAAAATCTTCTTGATGTTGCTGAGAGATTTGGAATGTGAACGGAAGTGTTGGAGGGATAGGTTGGTTATCAGAATCTACATGAAATTCTCAGAAAGGTGTAATGCAATTCATCATGTGGATCACTCTGACAGATATATGGTCTTTATTTATATATGAGCATCTATCATACCAGACCTTTTCCAAAGCTCTGTACTCTGTTCCGGATGCAGATTTTACACAGATACTTCTTGTGCTCATTGCCCTCTCACAGAGCACAAATACCTTGCTCTTTTAAATATACATATCTCTTTTATAATTGGAGTCAGTAATGCAGTCTAAATGCCTTTGCTATGTCAAAAGAGAAGCTATATTCTGTAAATGAATTAGTAGCAATTTCTCATACTGCCTTTCTCAAACACATGCTGTTACATGGTCAGCAGTAAGTTGTAAAACATCTTCAGTCTTTCCCTGCTTGTATAGCACATTTTAGATAACAAAAATGAATACTTATGGCAATATTTTCCTGTTACTGCTGAGGAGTGGAATCCCAGCCCCAGTCACTGGCAAGGTTCCCATTTGCTTTATGATAGGTCTAGATTTAACTACAGAGGGCTACAATCCGGGAGACTTTGAAAGTACAGTCTGAGCCTCATTTCTCTGCTGTCTGGGCAGGCTTTTCCACGCAGCAACCTACACAGTGATGAAGAGAGTCTTTGTCAAGCCAGCTGGCTCTGCCTGCAAGCCTGCTTGTGCTGCTGAGGGAAAGCTTGTCTCTGTGTCTCAAAGGGATACCAGTCTTTTCACTTTTAAACAGGTTTTTTTCTTCATGGATTTAAGTGTTTACATTTTCTCGTCCAACTGCTGATTCTGTGTCCTCGTTGGTTTTCTCATCTCTGGCTCATAGATGCTGTTCATATTTATAGCTTGTGGATGACAACATGATCAAGCCTCATACTCTGGAGATTCCTTGGCAGAGGTTTTCTGACAGGTGACTTTTCCATTAGGGGATATTTTTCATTTAGGCTCCACTCCTAAACTCTCCACATAGTCTGTCTGGATGCTGGGAGCACGCTTCAGACAGACTCCAACAAAATACCCGGGTTTGTGCTCACTTCTTCTCAGTGAGATATTTGTAAACATAGTAATATTTTCTAATGTAAACTCAAAGTAAAGTCCACATATTTATTTATAGAGATTGAAGGGAAGCGTTAAGTGAAATTTAATGCTAATGTATGCATGAGAGATTAGAGAGGAACTAAATCTTGCTAGGGAATTGTGCTTTTATATTACAGGGAGACTCAAACATTGGATTATTTTCAGTTCCAAAATTAGCACTTGGTTTCTTTTTAATAAAGGCCAACATGCGGCAAAATGAAAGATTTGGGGTTCTGGTACCTGCCTGAATTTGTGACTGATCTGAAAGTCTTTTTGATTTTTTTATTGCCTCAGACCATAAGGTTTTGGAGTCTATTTTACCTAGCCAAATGCACAGTTGAAACCAGTTGTGTCTTGGGATAAGAAACTAATCCTCAGATACACAGCCTCACAAAATGCAATGTTCTAGAAGTTTTACTATTCCACAGAAATAAACTGAGCTGTAAATAGAATTCTTATGCCTCTTTAGTACAAAAGTGACATTTTTTGTTTCATTTTCTTCTGGAGGAAGACCAGTAAACTGCTCTAGAGCAATGGTTAGGGCACTCAGCTGGGGTGAAATAAATAATTCCTTCTCCAATGTCTTAGGCATTTAGTTCTTATGTTTAGTGTCCATATTTCAGTCTTTAGGATTAGTGCTACTCAGATGCTGGTCCAAGGGTAAGAAGTGATTGTCTTTCCACTTTCCATTGGAAATTTATTTCTGGACAAGTTTTTTTTTGAAACTGGTATACTTGAGAAGAGAAGAGATGAAAATGAATCTGTAATGCATCATTAATTTCTGAGAGGAAAAAAAAGCGCATTTTATTGCAAAATTCCTGACTACACAACCCTCCAACTGTCAATAGTAATTGTAAAATGCTTAAAGAATGTGGTGCTCATAGTGTGACTTGTAAGATAGACAAAAACAGTAGAATATAGTATGAGAACAACTGCATGTTCACTGTATGATCTTCTATGAAAACAATTCAGTTTCATTAATCTTTCTCAGAAAGGATATGTCTGTTCCATAGTAACTTATGAACACAATGTATAACCCAGCTATTGAGATATTTGTCATAAGAATATATTAGTTAAATTTGATAGAGGATAAGTAGAATGTGAAGACAAGCCATTACTCTGCAAATGCTTTTGGACTGGAATGAGATGTTAGTTATTACCATGAAGGCTTTGCTGCTTGCCTTCAGCCACCTAAAGAACTTCATTCCTCATTCAGAATCAAGCAGCAGGGAAGGAGCAGAGATCAAGAGCTATAGCACTTACAAAACATGATACTTCTCAGATATCTAATCAGATGGATAAAGACAGTTTTTGTGATATCAGAAACTGCCAGACCTGCCTGGTGTGTGTCTAAGGGATGGTAGATTATAGCTATTATAGACACGTGTGGAGCACTTGGGTTTTTAAATAAAATTAAGTAAATCTTGCGCTCTTTCATTTGAAATGAAACTATTTTGATTTAGGGAAGTTGTCTTGGCAATTAATTCACCTCTCGTCACAGACTCCTTGAGGGAAGAACTAGCAAATAAAATTGCTTTTGTTGGTAAGCAATAATGATATACACAGTACTGTGGCCAAAAGCCTGTTCTAAAGGTGGGAAAATCATGCTGTTATTCCCCAGGACAAGTTAAAGCATTTTTGGATAAGGACCAGAGGAAGGAGAATAATACAATTATCTTTGTAATCTTGAGGGAAGTGTAACCTCGTACTTGGAAAAAAAGTATTGCCAGACAGAGCAATTTAAATCAAATAACCCCTGGTCCACTGAAAATCTGAAGAAAACCTCCATTAAAGAGTCAAAATACCCCGATATCCTGTTTTCAGAATCTCTAGTCTAACTCAGACAGAAGTGTGGAAAAGGTTAATGATTTTTTCTAATCCAACTCTGTAGAATCAAAAAGCTTCATTTACCTCCTTATTCTTAATCAAATGGAAGCCGTATTACAACCAAACAGCTGAAAACATTTTAGGCTTCTTCCACTTTTTAATTCAAGTGAAACATGCTGTGTGTCCTACTTAGGAACAGAAAATTGCACCTTAGCACTCCTCATAGTTACTGCTAATTGTTGCAGTGTTGTTAACTGTTATATACTGCTTTAGATAGATTTTTCTACTTATACTGTACTGCTGCTTCATAAAAAGCACAGCTATTATTTTTAAAATCACTGTCTGGATTCTGCTTCTAATTCATACAAGTGCAGCTAAAGTCACAATTCAGTTATACTTACATTTGAAATAAAATACGGCATGGCAGACTAAAGTCCCCCATTTAAATATTATTTATTTTCAGTAAACTGCTACTCCAACTCATAAGCTAATTGTTACTGTAATGATAGGAGTACCACAGGAATTCTCTACCAAAGTTAATTTAATTTGCATTTTAATATACTACATCTTCTTTCCATTAATAGTGCTGATACAGGAGTTTGACGGACAAAATAAATATGTGGGTGAGTTTGTGGATACACTCTGAAATCTACCATGGCATATAAAAGCAAATGAGAATCCTCTCTGAGGCACCATTATCCAAATGCCTCTCCACTTTTTTTCTGTCTGAGGCGAAGGCTGTGCAGATGGTTTGACGTAATTCACTCAGCAAAATGTTTCAGAGGCAGGAAGATAAAGCCCATGTTACTTGAAACTTCATCCCTTTCTTTTTGCAGTGCGCTGCAGGAATTTACTACCTATAATACTTTATTTCTTAGAATTTTAACAACTTAGTCTAATAATATGTCATATTTTTCCAGCAAGCATACAGCTTTTCTTCTTCAAAAAGCCTCATAGAGAACACTCTGAAACACAGTTATCGCATCTGCATTTTGAAAGAGGGAACAGGTCTTAAAACGTCATTGACAGCATCACATTTGTAAACTTTTGTGTGTGCCAGCTTTGTATCAAATACATCTAATGAAAGCACTAATGAAAGTAAAACGCTACCAGGAGAAGGCAATAGCTATCTGCATCAGGAAACATATTTGAACCCTTTGTGAGACATATAGTTTCTAAAGGGCCGTAATTGGAAATGAAAATCAATTTGTCACAGTCTCTTTTTTCACTCTTTCTTTAAGTGCTATCTTTTTATCTGTCTTGACAGAATTTACCTGGATGTTTTCTTGTGTATCTTTCGTAAAATGACCATGTTTTCGAACTGCAGCCAAACAGAACAATTTTCTGACGGCATTTTTAGAGGGTTACAAAAGATCCTCACAAAATATATGATGGTGTGCTTTAAAAGTCTACCTCAACCTCCGTATTATCAGCTTATGATTCAGCAGTGACACATAAATATCTCTCACAGGAACTAAGGAACTGAGCAGTAGTGGATTTTTTTTCAGGAACTTGGGACTTTGAATAGTATTCTCACATTTTACAGAATGCTTTCAGATCCATCCTGAGCAAAAGAACAACATTCATAATGAGTCTGTTCTTACCAACCAGGGTTCTGCCACATTTACCACTTTGAAGTGTCTTACTCTGCAAGTAGTGCCATTAAAAGTAATGAGAGCAACAATCTGAACCTTGAAAAGAGAAAGGAAAACTTATTGTAGTTTTTAGGAAACAAAGCTGAGAGTTCAGACAAACAAAACAGCTGTTTTAGAATCTGCCATAAATCCTATATGTAATGTATTATTCAGCTCAGCACTTACAATTTTGTTTAGATTGTACAATTTCTCTAGGTATTTTCTTTATATTTCCTTGCCTCACCACTGTCTCTGTCTGCCTGATGATTTTTAGTGTTTCTATTACTTCATAAGATATTGTTTTAAACCAAGCTTACAGATGGAGAGCTGAGGCACAGAGAAACCTAGGAGAACTATAACTAGTACAACCATGGGCCGTAAGTAATACTGTCTAACATTAGGTGCGTTGACGGATACGTGAGTATCCATTGATATTTGAGATGACCTTGGATCTTCCACTCAACCTCCATTTGCCACCTTAAAGGGACGAAGCTCTCCCATAAGTTGTGTAACTACCCTGTCCAGAAATTCCAAAATTATGTCATAGATACTTCAGGTTATCTCAAGCGGCACCAGACACCAAGCTGACACAACTGAATCTAGCCCTAGATGCCTAACTCTGATCATGGTATCAAAGCACTTATGATCAATCAATAGCTAATCAGTATCAGCTGTGGCATTTAGGGTTGCAATTCTTCTTCCCAGACATGCAAGTCTACAAATCTACCATGGGATGAGGCAAATGACATTGTGAACCCTATTGAAAGCACTAGCTTGGTCTTCACTGACTGAAGTGGAAGCTTAGGCCAAGATGGAGACACAGATAAGATGAATGCTGACTTGAAGTCCCTGAGTGCTGATCTTTCTCTATTGGCTGGTTTGCACTTAGTCGTTTATTTCCTTTATTGTTTTCAGTACTCTTCATAAAAAATATATATGGTCTGATGAAATCAGCAGAATTTGTTGTTGTTTCCTTTGATATTTTTAACTCCAAAGCTCTTAGTTTACGCAACTCCTTTTCAATGAGACAAAAAGACCAAACCTGACAGGCAGACAGGCTATCAGTGAATCGAGCGATGGATGTGATCATTAATGTGGGCAAGCTGCCCCTCCATTATCACAGAGAAGAGTCTTTTTCAGTTTATATTCTCATGATGATACATGTGTGGCCACGTTTTAGTCAAGAGACAGTATGTGCCAGTAGTTAGCTGAATTCTCAACTCTCTCAGTCAAACTGAGAAAGGGAAAAATTATTCTAAATCCCTATTATGGAGTTGGAGCTATGAGGGGAAAGCCAGAGAAATAGAAAAGTGCTTTAAAAGGGCACATGTGTTGTCATGGTTTAAAGCTGGGCTGGCTATTATACGAACAACAGACACTCTTTGTTAATCCCCTCCCTCCCCAAAGTGGGGGAAAGAGAAAAGGGAAAGAGACTTATGGGTTGGAAAAATCAAACCAGCTTTAATCTACTACAATAATCATGTATTATAATAATAGGAAAAATAATAATGAAATATATACAAATACACAAATACGTACAAAACCAATATCAAGCTCCCCCACACTGATGATGAATACATCACCCGGACGCTATGGGGCACGCCGCGGGACAGTCCTTGACTGTACTCAGCAGCAGGCAGGAGCTGGATTCAGGAATGCATGGATCGGGATCGAAGGCAGAAGAATCGGACAGAGTCCTCCTCAGACGCTGGCCATAGAAGAGAGAATGACCCTTGTGATCCCTCAGCTTTATACTGAGTATGACGCGTATGGGATGGAATACTCCCTTTTGTCAGTTTTGGGTCACCTGTCCGACCCACTCCTCCCCACTGCAGGGTCGCAGTTCTGACCACTTCTCTGCTCTTTTGGTTCCAGCGCATAAGAAAGTTAGCAGAAGCAAGCATCGACCTTGGTCTCCATAGGGATAACTATAAGCAAGGGCCTTTCTGCGTACCATCCCTTCTGATGTTCCAGCACTAATAATTATAAACACCAAGCCTCATCACTGCTAGGAGCAGCTACTGTCTGGAAAAACATGCAGTTAATTTCAGAGAGTGCAGCTTCTCAGCAGAAACTTAACTAAAAAGCAAAGTTACTAAAAGAAAATTGGTTCTGTCCTGGCCCAAACCAGGACATGTGTCTATAGTGTTTGATCAAGACAAAACAGTAGATGCTTCTGTCAGTCAGAAAGAGAATGGGGGGCCTGAAGGGCCAAGTTACTAAGCCGTACAAGACACATCTCCTTTTTGTTCACAGATTCTATTGCTTGACTTTTATTAGCTTCCCCTAAATGACACCCTGATCCAATCATCATCAGTACTTAATGATTCAAAGTGCCTCAAAACTGTGCTATTTATTTCAGATGAATGTTTGTGCCAGAATCTTCATACATACGACCACGCAAATTCTTCTTGTTGTTCTTGTGAAAAATTGCCTCATAAATAGTTCTTGTAAGGGAGGCAGCAGACATCTTAAGTGAAACTTATCATAACGAGTATGCAAATAATGTAATCAGGCTCAGCCAATATAATGTCAGATTACAAACTTGATCCAGCATCTTTACTGTCACACTTGATTCAATGCTTCTGGACTTTGTGAGTAAAAAATAAATCAGAGATCTGAAAAACTTGATGTGACTTCTCAGACATGGTAAGGATATATGCACTAAAATGGCTTCAGATCTTCATGATTTATTAAGATCTCTTTTTGTCCCCAGACAATGATGGGAACACATGCATTTTTTTTTTCCTCCAAAATGCTCGTTTATGGAAGAACATGTTTCAGCCCCTAAATGATTATTCTATGCTTGTCAGTTTCAGATTGCAGCACCAGTTACGTTAATGATTTCCGAGGTGATGCTGATGCCTCTGAGGCTGCCTGGCAGAATTGCTAGCATAAAACTAATGAGTATCCCAGCACGACCCTGCACTGGTAGGAGATGAAGGGGAGAGGAGAAATAAATTAGAGACCTCGGTCTGTGGAAAGAATATCTGTAAAGGTGCTTAATGTAGTCTAGAATAGAAAATTAATCACCCATAATGATTAGGGATTGCGAGAATATTTGATGTAATTCCATTTATAAGTATTTCCCATCCAATGATAAATGAACTCTGGGATAGAATGTAAGCAAAATCTGAATCTGATATAGTCTTTCGAAGTGCACAGACTAGAGAGATATTAGACCACAGCAGCTTTTACCTGCTCTTTTCATTCTACATCTAACAGGCTTCACATACTCTTTGGGTACAAAATGATGTGGCAACCCTGTAAAGTGACTGTTGGAACATACATAACCTGATAGTGCTTGATACAATCAAAGTGAAAAATGGTAAATTAAACAGCATTAGTCTGAAGCAGCCTCTTATTAAACTATTAGGAAGCTAAAGCCATTACGGTTTATTGTTTATAATTCCCCAGCCTCTAAAGACTTATTTAGCAATTCACATTTTCCAGGTCAGTAATATGCTGATTTCTTCTTCTTAATACAGTCATTAACCCCTAGCTTTTCTTGTAAGGAGAATTTGCCATATTCTAAAGCTATGGCAATGTTTGTCTTAAAAATTACTATCAAGCAGACAAAAAGGAGACATTAAAGCTCTAGCCTGCTTTGGCTTTTGAGTGTACAAGTTAATGAGAAATAATTTTTACAATTTGTGTCACAAATTTCTGAAATTCAATGTAGTATTTTTGCAGCCAGTGAAACTGCATGGTCATACTCATTCTTTCTGGCATTAAAGTCTATGCATCTGTGAAATGGTTTTAGAAGAAAGATGATAGCATTGTTCCAAATATGGAAATAAATTAATAATAATACAAATAGTATAAATTCAGATCTCCTGGGTAGTACTTACGAGTTTGATACCTCTCTCTGAGATCAGCAGTTACTGATATTGTGTAATTTTTCTTCAGAGCTGCGTATTCATATTAAAGGAAGTAGAAGCTGCTCAGTATTTAATGGCTATATTTGAGGGCTGCAAAAGGAAAAAAAAAGAGAAAGTGAGAAAATGTGTGGTAAAGTGATATATTAAAAAAAAGAGTAGATATTAATCAAATCTATTTTTAAAAAATCAACAGCTGAAAACTTACACAGCACTGGAGACTTAGTCATGATAGCACTGAGCAAATGAGGAACACAAAACAGAAATAATATCTGAGTTTCATTTCCCTGGGAGTCGGGGTGGTGGAACACAAGATTATTTTATTTTCAAATCGGAGTTAAAAAGGAAGAAAACCCCCACCATTTTCTATGAAAGAATGTTGTGAAAGTTATAAGGGGTTTTTGGGGTTTGACTTTTTAAATTTATCTTATTTCTTGTACTTTTATAGTTTTCTTCTAAAGATCAAGCTGGGATATATCCTTTGTTTTCAATTTGACAGAAAAGTTAATTCCAACCAAATAGTTGCATCAAAAGTTCTGCAATTTCAGAAATATTAGAAGTCACAGTGAAAATAGCCTGAAAAATTTTAAAAATCTACCCCTCATTTAATCAGATAGTGATTTGGTTTGCCTATTCGGATATCTTATGTTAAAGTTATATTTTTACCATGTTAAAATAATTACGAAAGTAAGAATATTTTTTAAAAATGTATGGGGTTTTTTTTGGTTGCCTTCTTTTTCAATTAAAAGTAAAAAGCTCATAGACCTCTCCTGCTAATATTCACTCCTCTGGCTTTTGGAAACCCTGCATTTGAGTTGATGCAAAATTACCTGAAGACTGACATCTTTTAAGGCAAATCCATATTGAACATTTTAAGAAATGTATATTTTTCATTCCATTATTCCTTTCTAGTCTGCATACTACTGCTTCTTTATTCAAGCACTTAAGTAGTAAGTAATCACACTTAAATGTAAGCTTATGTGATACCTTGTTTTTGTGAAAGATAACTGCAATGGATTCGTGTTTGGGTAGCACTTCACGAGACAGCAGAGCCTACCAAAAGTAGTATGGAAGAGAGTAAATGTTTAAATGACACATGGGCAAGGCAAGCAGTAGGGAAGGGAATGGTTCTCAGTGGAAAGGGCTTGTGAATAAGTAAAAAATTTGAAGGTACTCCAGCGAAATTTGGAAACAGTTAAAAAATAATATCCCAATTCAGAGCTTGTAGGTTTTACATTTGATTCAGTTCATGCCAGATTTTGAAAGTCTATTTAATAATCTAATACTTCTGGAAGATAAGACTCTTGTAGAAAAAGTGACTGGCACTTAGGGAAGTCACAGGGAAAGTTAATTCTGGATCAAAAGAAATAAAGGAAGACTCACTAGATCAAAATTTATCTTACTTATGTTTAGCTGTAGAGAAGTTCATCATATGGTAGCAAGTAGTTGGTTATTTGTCTTTCAACACAATAGATAGAGGTAACAAGTAGTTCATTCTAAGTATCTGAGATAATTCTCTCTGAAAGTGCTGTTTAGAAGTTCTCCACAGACAAAATTTAGATTACTTGCTGATGATACAAAACTGGGAGGAGTAAAACAGTGTTTTGTGCCACCATCCAGAGGGATCTCAATGAGCTGGAGAAATGGGCTGATGGGAACCTCACGAAGATTAGCAAAGGGAAATGCCATGTTCTACGCCTGTGGAGGAGCAACCTCGTGCTGGGGGTCAAATGGCTGGAAAGCAGTTTTGCAGAAAAGGATCTGCAAGTCCTGGTGGTCACCAAGTTGAGGCAGCATTAGGAGGAGTGTATTTAATGCATGCACAAAAAAATGGCCTGACTGCTTTATGTGTGTATGTGTATACACTCGGGAGAAAACCTTTCTGCTATTCCAAACCAAATCCCACTGAATCTAGCAGAATATACACAGGAGCAAACCTTTGCAGTATCTCACTCTAATAAAGGATATAGTTTTTGATCTGCAGCCTAATTAGATCAAATAATTATGTAGTAGGAATGAAATCCCAGTCTAGCAAAGAATGTAAATGCATGAATAGTTTTAACCATATGGAAATCTAATCAGTTTCTAAGAGAATATAGATAAACTTTGAATTTCTTCTTTCACTTGTATCCTTTCTGGACTACAGTTTATTAAAGTGTGAGACTTGTTATCCTTAATTAAAAATAAATTAGTGATTGATGCTACTTTGACGTATGTACATCTAAAGCAAGCTTAGATCTTTGTTGGTATGGAAATGTTCTCATGGGAAATACTGGTTCCACCCTATTCCACCTCAGTCATGTCCTAAATCCCTGGTCATTCCCATAAGCCATTGGGATATCCTCAGTAAGTCTTATCTTCAAAGGCTATCATCAGCTTGTGAGAAAACAATGCTTTGAACTTTTGCTCAGTAAAGAAAGAGGGATGCAAAACTGTTTAGAACATTTGTAAAGGTACTGAAAAAGATACACTACTATAAAACCAAGACTTTATGATAGCTAGATATTACACAGAGTGGACCTGGGAGAATGTGCATTAATAGAAAATGTGGAATTGGATGGCAATGAAGTCTGAATTGGGTTATATTTTTCTTTTAATTAACAGAAAGTGCAATGGAAGTCATTCTATACTAATTTTATGGAAAGCTGTTTAATCAACTCTGTTAAAATGTTTTCTAGTGAGGAGGTAGGCATAAGAATTCCTCTATATTTGCACTGCCCTGCAGGTTTCCTAGCAAGGCTCCTAGTATCTTTGAATTCACCCTATAGTTTGTGAGCCACTAAGTTATTTTCATAGCTGTTACATTGCTGTTACATATGGTAATGGTTTACCTATACAATTGGATTTTGGAATTCGATCTGAAGTACACAATGATTTGAATTTCTCAAATTCCCCCTTTTCACACACTGAATTCTGTGACAATTAAGTCCTATGCAATAACTGAATGGTGGGAGATGAGAGGGAGCATCATGGAGGGCATGATGAATGGTGCAAAATTTGTCATACAATATTTTTCTCTCAATGCAAGAACCATCAAAATGTAATTTAGTTGAAAGCTTACAACAAGAATAAACACACAATTGATTGCATAGCTGAAACAGTGAAATTTACTTTTGAAATATAATGAAGTCAAGAAGTCACTAAAACTTAAAGAAATGGGACACATTTAAATGAGATATAATATCCAGCACTTCATAGGCTAAAAAACAAAGCTGCAAATTCTTCTTTAACTGTCAGCAAAAGATTCCTTAAGAATCCTCTAAAGCATCTTTACTCAGCTGTGGTCAGAAAATATGAAAGTAAATGGACCATGTTGCCTGTTCTAAGCACTTCAGAGAAATTATAGTTTGTTATTTGGGATATCTGGTTTTGGAAATTAACTAACACAACGTATTTACTCTGCAGTTTTCTTCTTTTTCAAAACTCCATGTAAAAAGACCATCAACTATGCTTACTAAACTCAAAATAATGACAATCACCTAACGTTAGATGTTACAGAAAAAACTATAATAAAAAAAAAGGTTTGCAAATGGTGCCCCATCTCAAATGATTTCAGTACATTTTGCTTAAATAGCAATCCGATATGCACACAGGTAATTTTTCTGTCCTCAGAGAAATATGTTTCCAGACTGGTAGCTTTCAGCAAACAACTTGCACGGTCATGCACCAAAACTTGAGATTCAGTCTAAAGCCTGCTAGAATAAATGGAAATACACCTAATTCACACCATAAGGATTCAGATCAGCCCCCACATCTCAACTTCCTCCTAATCAAAGTGAAAAAATGTTTTCTCATTAATTCTGCAGTATCTCTAAAAGTACCTACTAGGAAGAAACAGTCTTATGCATTCACTAAACTAGAGTGTTTGCAGCTTTAGACTTCAATTATAAAGACAATATATGTTTTTTTTTAAAAAATGGCTTAATTAGATAGGTCATGCGTATTCAGATTGAGTAGCGTATTCTTCTACAGTCTTTGTATAAGTTGAGTCAGAGTTTTGTGCTGTGGATACAAATTCATGTTTCATAAAGCTATAGGAGAATAACACATTAGTTACTGGATCACCAGCTCAGCTACCTGTCCTGAAAATCTCTGATTATTTACTCTGCCTGATCTCGTTTGCATTATTAGGGCCCGTCCTGGTTTGAGCCCAGTTGACAACAAAGCACCACGCTGCCGCTCACTCACTCCTCCCCCCACGCCAGGATAAGGGGAAAATGTAAGGAAACCTGGTGGGTCAAGACATGGACAGGGAGGGTTCACTCACCAGTTGTGGTCATGGGCAGAAACAGACTCAACTTGGGGAAAAAATATTCAATTTAATCAGTCATCAATCAGAGCAGAGTAGGATAAGGAGACACAAAAAGCCAGATCTTAAAGCACAAATAAATGCCCTTCCCCCAACCCCTCCCTCCATCCCAAGCTCGAGTCCCCTCCCCCCTCAGCGGTGCAGGCGGACAGGGAATGGGGGTGCAGTCAGTTCACCAGAGATTGTCTCTGCCGCTCCTTCCTCCTCAGGTGGGGAGGGCTCCTCACACGCTTCCCCTGCTCCAGCGTAGCGTCCCCCCCATGGCAGACAGTCCCTCACGAACCCCTCCAATGTGAGTCCTTTCCACATGGGGCAGCCCCTCAGGAATGCACCGACCCAGCACGGGCTGCCCACAGAGTCACAGTCTGCTTCGTGAGCAGGCACCTTCCACAGTGTGGGGTCCTCCACAGGCTGCAGGTCCATCTCTGCTCCACTGTGATCCTCCACAGGCTGATCCACCACAACTCTCCATAGGCTCCAGGGGCACAGCCTGCCCTCTCCCCACAAGCTGCAGAGGAATCTCCGTTCCCACCACCTCCTTCCCCTCCTTCCTCGCTGACTCCCTGTACTTGCACAGGTGTTTCTCTCACATCCCCCTCCTTACTGTGTTGCAGTGCTCAACAACCTCTCATTTGTTCCCTTCTTAAAATACACTATTGCAGAGGCACATCTATTGTCTCTAAATCACCAGCCTCAGCCCGAGTCAGGGCTGACTTGAAGCTGGGGGAGCTTCAAGCAGCTTCTGACAGGGGCCATCGGCCCATGTAGCCCCTTCTGCTGCTACCAAAGCCTCGCCACAGAGACTGAACACAGTGCCCAAGACAAAATTTGCCCTTAGAATTTCTTACAGGTAGAAAGGAATTGTTCACATAAGAGTCCCTGAGCTATGCTCAGCTGTGAACAAATAGGATGGGGAAAGGCTCTTCCTTACAACAATTCATTGCTCTTATATTTCAACCCGTGATGGCTGACTGATTTAATCCGTACAGAATAGCTGGTGTTTTAGAGCATGCACCTAAAAATGCCTAGAGCAGTCTGTCTGATCACATAGTTACAAGCAAATCTGAAGAGGAACATAGCATGGATAAAATAATTACTCTTTCCAAAAACAATTGCAAAACTTCCAGTGACTTTCAGACTCATGATTTCATTCATGATGCTCTGTTCGTGCAAACATGTGTGGACATATATTAGTGTGCACATACAAAAGTCTGTATCTTTCATCTTGATTAACTCTTATCGTGTACTTTTCTGTATGTTAAGGGTTTGAGGAAAGAAGGAGATGGAACAGTTATTCTCATACAAGTGGTAGGTGCTGCCCATGAGAACTCTCTGTAACACTGTTGGGCTTTGCAGGTATAAGACCATGAGAGCAACAATATGAGAAAAACAGCATGAGAACAGTAAAGAAAAGGTACAGCCACAAATTCTCTGGGAAAACACTGCCTCAGTGGCCTAAGCAAAAGGGTTACAGTGCTGTAAATAGCAAGTCTTTAGCATTGCTCAGACTGAGGCACCGAGGCACCTAGGGAACCATGAAATAATTTCCATGTATAAAGTAGCAAGTGTTTTGCTCCACTGCTATTGAAACCTCACAGCCATCATTTTATCACAGATAGTAAAGAATTAGAATTGTTCAAACTTACTGGTTCAAACCTCTCAGACCCTAGAGATCTACAGAAGGTCTGTAGCTTTTCCACTCACATTAAAAGACTCATAGAACGTCAACAAATGGCCTACGAGCCAACAAAGAACATGTGTTTCTCTCTACTGAGGGAGCTTTCTTTCTCAGTGAAATTTCAGATAATCAATTCTTGTAGGTCCCAGAGGAGAGAAAAGCTCTTATTGCTAGAATCTCCACAAATTAACAATGGAGCAAACGTGTGCTATATTGCAAAGGAATGTCCTTGTTCTTGCCAACCAGCACTGGAAAACAAAGAACAGCATGAGTGACTTAGTGATGTCAAATAAGAGATTCTACATCTGCCTAAAAACCATTCTTGGGAAGAGTCTCATTTTACTTATGCTATGTGCAAGACCTCAAGATTCATATGCATTGCCAAGAGCAGCACCTTCTTCTAAGTCCCAGCACACCGAGCCTAGTCAATGCTGTCTGAACTTAGACAGTTCCCTGACTGCCTTCCAACCAATTTGAGCATCACGAGAAGGAATTCAGATGTGATGATCCATTGCAGATCAGTGTTATGTCTTTCTTCTTCCCCATACATCCATTCTTTCCTATGCAGACATATCTGCATGTGTGTACCCTGCAGGGGTGTTGCACTGCAAGACAACCGGTTGGCTTAGGCATTGCCGAAAACATAAAGAAGGAATATTTTCCCTAGCCTACTTCATACAAAATAAGCAACTACAATGAAGACCATCATAACTTCAGGGTGATTTCCATGTTTAAATGTTGAAGAATTAAATACACAAACAATAGCCTGACAAGCATATTTTGTCCAAGCTTTTCTGTATGGATTACTGTTCTACCTGTAGAGTGAGGTAGCCATTAAGCATGCGTGTGCTTTTCAATGGTCAGAATACAACTCTAGGCCTGAAACTGAAGTTCTACACATAAAGAAAGAGGTTATGGCCTATACTATCTCACAATCTGGACAGAAGAAGCAGTACAACCCATGAAGAATTCTGGTTTATCCTTATGTCCATTGCCCTTGACTTATCTAAGTCATTATCCAAAATGAAGGTGTCAATGCCCTGCCACTTATCCATTCTTCCCTCTTTGGGGTAGATGTCAGCTGTGAAGATACATACTTTTTTCCAAGAAGTTATGATCTGATTATTTTTCTGATAGAATAGGAAAGATAAACTTGTGTAGAAACCCATCTCCATGCATATACAAAGCATAAACATTTGTTTTATGGTAAAGAACTTAATTTTACATACTGGAAATGCCTTTTTGTCCTTAGATGAGTATAGAAAGCAATCCTTTTTCATTCACAGCATAGAAATAATGAATGTTTTTTTCTCTAGTCCGTTAGATTGTCTAATATCTACTCTGTTCCATTTCATCCTTTGTTGTTGATGAAGGCTATATATAACTTTATATCTCCATGTTATATGTCATAGTGACATCAACAGGTCCACTGGAGAGGGAGTGGGCTTGGATTAAAACTGTTTGCCTGTCTCAGAGGCTAGTTATTTTCAGCATTCAGTGCTTTCCAAGAAAGTAGAGTTTACATCATAGAAGTGTTATTTTTTCTGATGGTGGAAAATTACCAAAAATTCTTACACTTTTTTTCTGAAATTACTTGTACATTGGTGTTGTTTTAGAGGTCAAAGTACATACATGTGTGTCTATTTAATAGGTCTTGACATGACTGTATGTGAGCTTGTATATGACACACTGATATGTACACATGACATCTCAAGATTTCAAATGTAACATTCATTACAATAAAAGCATTCTTGTCAAATACTTTTATGGCTTAAATGTCCCTGTTTTTCTAGGAAAAATATTATTTCTTTTTTTATACACACATATACATACTACATTCAACCTATCAAAATTTATTTATTTATACTGGGAGATCAGTAACCTGGGATCTCTCTGTTCTTAGGCTGAGCTTGTTCTCATATTCTTAAAAAGGTTTCTGTTTCTACAGAAGTTATCACTTATATATACAATTTGATGAAATTTTCATTTGTGTGACTCAACATTGCAATTAGAAATAGAAACAAATGTCAAGTAAGCTGGTGCACAGAAGGCTAAAGAGACCACCTCTGGTCCTCATAAAACTGAAGTTTACATATCCTCCTGCAATCCAGTGATCTGACATGAGTCTTGAAATGTCTTGTCCTATGCTCTAACAACTAGCAGAGACAAACAGTCAGACTCCTTTTTCAGGGGGCAGCATTTGTTAACACATATTCAACCAAATGTGACAGGGGCAGAAGAGAAACATAGTACTACTGAGACTGACTCAGGTAGTCTGTGAACAATTTATCTGAAACTGATTGTCATGAAAGTCTGTACTCTCATTCATCATTTACTCATCAGCAGCTACCATGGGAGTTTCAGTGAAAGAAATAATCAACAAGGATGATTAAAGGATGCAATTCTCCTTCTCAGTTCAGGCTTTGACACAGTAGGAGTTGCTAATGGGTAGGAGCTATGTTTTGAGAGATCACATGTGTCTTAAACTACTTTTCTGAGTGGCTAGAGATGCTATTTCTGGATTTTTTTTTAATGGATTGTCTTCACCCCTAAGTTGAATTCAAACTTCTAACTAGAAAGTGTATAAAGAATCTCAAATGTAATAATCCCTTTTACTGTTGCTGAAGTGAAATACATATATAAATTTTATAAATAATGGAGAACAGGAAGTGTCAGACGAAGATACTTATCACTAAGTATCTCTGATTATTACTGGGTTTTTCAGGTCAGTTTTCAGTTCAATTCGAGGTATCCTTTATGTCTAGAACTTACACGGAATATAGAATATGATTGCTCTTAAGAGACAATATATAATATGGAAAAAATCTTTAATACTGCAGATACTGCTGTCATATTAAGCACTTACTTAGAAATCTTTCCATCCTGATTTTCTCTGTCTGCCCCAGACACCCCAGCCCCAGAAGTAAATAAATTTAAGAATACCTTTTTTCCTTGACAAGCTCCAAAAAACAAAGCAAAGCAAAACAAACAGAAAGGTCCTTTTTTTCATATGTTCAACATGAAAAGACAGAGAAATATTGAAAATAGAAAATATGTAGATTCATGCTTGCTTTCACAGGAAGAGAAAATTCCCTCATGAATGGCTTTCCTGTTGGAGGATGCTGTTTTCCTTACAGTCTGACAACTAATGTCGCTGTGCACTAGTTAATCTGTCTTTAGATAATACCAATCAATCAGCAGTAGGAAAAAAAATCATGTAGAAAATGGCAAAACAACAAATCAGACAGCTTCTGGTGATTAATTTTTCCCTGGAGTTTCCCAAAGGTGGTCTGTCAGAAAAGAAGAAAAAGGTTCAAGCTCTATCGTTCTTATAGAGAAAAAAAAGTTATTAAATGAGTAAATAAAAATCAATAAAATTAATTATTTCTTGTATTGGTTTGTAAAATGCGCTATACTTTTCACTACTTAATTCTCATTGATCTGTTTGGGAATAGGGAAAGGGAAAGAAGAAATCAACCAAGATAATTCCAGGCACAGTTAATTTTTCTTTCCTCAATCTGTCATTGCAGCCTCTGTCCATCAAAAGATCAGACTTAGGAATTATGCATTAGCAATCTGGTCTTGAAAATCTTAACATCAGTATTCTAGAAGAGAGTATTTTGTGCTCAGACAGGGTTTGTTTTCTTTTGAAGCATGCCTGGAATCATTAGCAGCCTGTAGCATTAAGCTCACAGATCACATCTAAAACCTTTGTGTTATTCTCAGATAAATTGCTTTCTGAATGCTATTTGGAACAAACTTCAACTCCTAATTGCCTAGAAGGAGCTCTCAATCCAAGTATTCATTTATTCAGATGTCCCAAATGATGAATATGCGAATGAAGAGCAAATAGGAAAAGACTCCTCAAGTGAACATAACTTGTCCTTACACAGATTTCATACTATCACCACAAGCCTGTGCAGGGGTAGAACAATGCTAACATTCAAAATTAGCTTGTCTGCTTATTACAAAAATTTTTCCTCCCTTCTATTACCCTCTTAGCACTTCTGGGACTCTTTGTAAGAAGCAGGCTGCCTTGGTCCTGAATTTACCCAGAATAGTTCACAATTTTTGCCAGAGGCACCCTTTGAGATGGGGAAGGTATAAATTTATATTGCTACAGAGAGGTGAAAATTAAACCTTTCTTTAAATTTCTGGGTAAGTGTTCCACCACTACTGCTGTCTTAGAATGGTGATTTACTGCGTGTTTTGAGGTGCCTGACCTGTTAGCATATTCATAGTTCAATACAGTTAAAGGGGAAAAAGAATCCTAATTCCTCATAAGAATTAGTCATCTGTGTTCTGATACTACTGAATGCAATGCTAAGTCAACTGTCTCAGCCTTTCCTCACAAGAGAGATGCTCCACTCCCCTAATCATCTTTGTTGCCCACCACTGGAATCTCTCCAGTAGTTCCCCATCTTTCTTGAACTGGGTGCCCCAGAACTGGACACAGTACTCCAGCTGTGGCCTCACCAGGGCAGAGTACAGGGGGAGGATCACCTCCCTCGACCTGCTGGCCACGCTCTTCTTAATGCACCCCAGGATGCCATTGGCCTTCCTGGCCTCAAGGGCGCATTGCTGGCTCATGGTGAACCTGTTGCTGACCAGCACGTCCAGGTCCTTTTCCGCAGAGCTGCTCTCCAGCAGGTCAAGACCCAGCCTGTAGTGGTGCATGGGGTTGTCCCTCCCCAGGTGCAGGACCATACAACTGCCCTTATTGATCTTCATCAGGTTCCTCTCTGTCCAACTCTCCAGACTGTCCAGGTCACGCTGAATGGCAGCACAGTCTTCTGGTGGGTCAGCTGCTCCCCCCAGCTTTGTATCGTCAGCAAACTTGCTGAGGGTACACTTTGTCCCTTCATTCAGGTTGTTAAACACGTTGGACAGAGCTGGACCCAGTACTGACCCCTGGGGTCATAGGCCTCCAACTAGAGGCAGTGAGGAAGGAGAGGAAAAAAGTGGCCAGAGCAGAGATTCCTCTGCAGCCCGCAGGGAGAGGGCAGGCTGTGCCCCTGTAGCCTATGGAGAGTTGTGGTAGAGCAGCCCATGAAGCACCAGGACAAACCAGATATGGACCTGCAGCCCATGAAGGACCACGGTGGAGCAGAGGTGGACTGACAATCTGTGGAGGGTGTCTGCTCCCGAAGCAGACTGTGACTCTGTGGGCAGCCCATGCTTGGTCTGTGCATTCCTGAGGGACAGCACCATGTGGGAAGGACTCACATTGGAGGGGTTCATGAGGGACTGTCTGCCGTGGGGGGGAGCAGGGGAAGCGTGTGAGGAGCCCTCCCCGCCTGAAGAGGAAGGAGCGGCAGAGACAATCTCTGGTGAACTGACTGCACCCCCATTCCCTGTCCCCCTGCGCTGCTGAGGTGGGGGAGGTAGAGACATCAGGAGGGAGGGGACTCGAACTTGGGATGGAGGGAGGGGTTGGGGGAAGGGCATTTATTTGTGCTTTAAGATCTGGCTTTTTGTGTCTCCTTATCCTACTCTGCTCTGATTGATGACTGATTAAATTGAATATTTTTTCCCCAAGTTGAGTCTGTTTCTGCCCATGACCACAACTGGTGAGTGAACCCTCCCTGTCCATGTCTTGACCCACCAGGTTTCCTTACATTTTCCCCTTATCCTGGCGTGGGGGGAGGAGTGAGTGAGCGGCAGCGTGGTGCTTTGTTGTCAACTGGGCTCAAACCAGTACACCTAGTCACTCAGAAAATGCCCCCAGGGAACCAAAGTAGTTTCTACACAAATTCTGATCTATTACCAAATTGATGTATCCAATCAACTTAGCACCTAGCTCAGGTTGAAGTCCTTTGGGAAATGTCAGTCCGCTTGCCACTTTGCAGGTCTTCCCTAAGACAAGATACTTAGTTCAGTAACTTAAAGTAATTGAGTATTCAGCATGAGTTCTCCTCCAGATAGCTGTAGATACATAGTTACAGCTAGTCATTTGAACTCTCCAACATACTCCTGCTGCATAAATGGGAGGACTTAGGAGTTTTCAACTAAGATCACTGAAATGGATGGGTTGTCCATGAAGTATGCTTAGAAACTACAGAAATCATGAACCAAAAAAGAACACTAAATCTTGGAGAGACATGTGCTAACAGGAGACTTCAGAAGAAAAATGAGAATCTACATGTAGCCTTATTTTTGTGCTCCACAGAAGACCAAGAAAAAAAAGCAGTATGCAGTGACAGTGAAATCTTCACCTTAGTTTACAGTCTCACTACAGTGTGCCAAAACATGTTTGAACTTGATAGCAGGAATAAAAAGATTCTTGAAATATAAGAGGTAGTTATATGTTGAATGCATCAAATTAACTATTATAGAGATTAGGTGAAATGAGTGACCATTTAACTCATAATTGTTCAGAAAAAAATTCTCAACAATTCTACTGTATTCCTTAATTTTTAGTCAAAAATTGAATTGAGACTGTTACCAAATATGAAGGCTTTACTAAATAAATAGCATAAATTGATGAGGAGTTCAAACACTATTAAAGAAGCAAGGAGGTTATGTACAGTAATTGTGTTGTGTTTGTAAATTTAGCAAACTATTTAAAGTCTTATCAAGTAATCATGTCTTCTTAATTTATTCCATAAATTCCTGACACCAAATGATGTTTTTTCCCAAATGATCTTGTCAGTACAGAGTAAAATTTACTAATGGTACTAAAATGATGAACATTTTGAATACTGATCATTGCTTAACACTGAACTGCTTTCTATAATGATTCTAATTTAACAAGAGTCACGAATCTTGTTAAAGGTCTCAGTGGTCTGCAAAGGCAGAAGACTTAGAAGGTCATCGGAAACACTTTAATTATATATGGTCCTCTTCATTCCAGTTAGAGTTGAAGATAATAGCTTCAGTAACTAAATAGAGCCTTATGATCATATTGAGTTTAATACCAAAGCCTCATTTCTTTAAAAACCCTGTTCTAAATTTAACTTTCATACTAATCAAACAATACACCTTAATGCAACTTTTCAGCTTTTTCTTTTGAATTATACTAACTAATCATCATACAATTAAAATCTCTATTTTTTTTTCAGTTTCTACTAGAACTTCAAACCCAATAATTAAATATCCTTGTACTTTTGTGCAATGGATGTATTAAAAATTCACAGAATCACAGACTGGATGAGATTGGAAGGGACCTCTGAAGGTCATCTTTTCTAACCGACATGCTCAAGCAGAGCACCTAGAACAGGCTGCCCAGGAGCGTGTCCAGATGGCTTTTGAATATCTCCAAGGAGGATGATGTAACAACCTCTCTGGAAAACCTGTTCCAGTCTTTGATCATCCTCATAGTAAAAAACTGTTTCCTAGTGCTCAGACGGAACCTCCTGTGTTTCATTTTGCGCCCATTGCCTCTAGTCCTGTCACTGGGCACCACTGAAAAGAGCCTGGCTCTCTCTCTTTTTCACTCTTCCTTTAGTCATCTATATACATTCATGAGATCCTCCTAAGCCTTCTCTTTTCCAAGGAGAAGTCTCAACTCTCTCAGCCTTTCCTCATATGCCCCAGGTCCTTAATCATCGTCATGGCCCTTTGCTGGACTGTCTCAAATATGTCCACATCTCTTCCGTACTGAGGTGCCCGGAACTGGACCCAGTACTCCCAGTGTGGCCTCACCAGTGCTGAGCAGGGGGAAGGATCACCTCTGTCAAGCTGATGACAACACTCTTTCTAACGCAGCCCAGGATACATTTAGTCTTCCCTGACACAGGGGCATATTGCTGGCTCATTTTCAACATGGTGTCCACCAGGACCCCTGGGTCCTTTTCTGCCAAGATGCTTTCCAGGCAGTCAGCATGTAAGTTGACAGAGAAGTGTCTACAACTTCTATGTTATCTTTGAGCATCATCCCAAAACCTGGTTAAAACATCATTACACATAAAATTATTTTGACACAATGTCCAAGTTAAATAAACAATGAAATTGTGCTCATATGAACATTATAAGTAACATATTAAAGCAGAGACAAAATTTGAAAAATAATTTTGCAGAAAGTCGTATCTCTTCTGTGGCTTTTCATAAAATATTTCTTTCAGACTATGTGTGTGAGAAGCTTTAAACTATTATTGTGTTTGCCTTTTTAGCTTTAAACTTTCTAATTTAACCTGATGTTATTCTTCTACCTTTTACATCATAACAGTATCATTCTTGTGGTTTCAGTAGTGGCTTTCTGATAATTTAGCAAGTTCTTTTACTGAATTATGAAATAAATTGATCCGGAAGCAAACAACTCTCCAATCTATTATTCTACTCCTTAACAATTTCGAATCACTTTAGTGACATCTTCCTACTTGAATCTAAGCAATGTTTTTTATTTCATTCTTCTTTTTACTGAGTGTGCAGATTTATTAATTGTCATTATCTGTCTCTCAAATTATTGTTTCAGCTGAGCTGTTATATTTGAATAAGTAAATTATTTCCTATTTAGAATATTTTTACAAGTCTTGCTCTTTGTACAGAGAAAAGAAAATAAATCAAGATAAATTCTCTTGTTCATGAACAAATTTACCAATTAATGCTCAGCAAAAAAACTTTTCTCCTCATAACTCCTTTTTTGTGTAGACAAGTCCAATCTACTCAGAACTAGAAATAAGGATAAAAAAGAATGGGAAAATTGGAGAACAACTGAAATAGAAAAACAAAAGGGATGTACAAACAAAACCAGATTTTCCAATATTTCATTGAATAATTTAGCTTTGATCACTAACCAGGAATGTGGAAATTCATTTATAGAATCATCTGGGGGGAAATATCAAGTGAAAAAGCAATGTTGCCAAATCAGTTATTTTGTTATTTCCTTAAAATCTCTTTGGAAAATAAAAAGGTCTTTTTTAATGTCACTGATGAAATTATGCTGTCCACAATTTAAACACTGCAGTCATTTATTTTCCTCCTTTTAATATATGTATCATTGCCTGTGATGTCAAATAACAAAATTCTTGTAAGAGCTAAAACCTGTTGGCCATGCCTGTGTTAAGCTTCTGTTTTTAAAGGGAGTTTTGCTGTAGTGTTTTGAAGTCAAAGACAATTGAATTGATACAGATCACCAAGCACAATAGGATCTTTTTATTCCCATTTTTAACTTCGGGACAATGTAAAACAATTGCTACCTAATGGTTGATGCTTTAAATGAAGATGAACTTGAGTGTAATGTTTGGCAGTGACTTTCGAAACCACAGGCATCAGTGCCTCATAGCCTGGTTTTTCTGCTTGTCAAACAGGATTATTATTTACTTCCTCAAAGGCTCAGTAAGGCTTAATGAATACATATAACAAGCTTTATGAGCTCCAGGTGAGCATCTCTGTACAGAAGAGTAATGTGTTACCGTGAGGCAGACTTTAGGAAATGCAAGAAGGCCCTGTGCCAGAGCAGGGCACATATACTGGGAATTGACAAACCAGACCAGAAGCCCAAGTCAACTGTCACCAGACTTTTTTATGCCTGGACTTCACTGTCAGATACCTGACTCCTTAGCTTTACCAGGATTACAGCTCTCTACCCTTCCCTCCCCAGCCTCGCATCTCCTCTGCCCCACCCTGAATGCCAACTGATAGGAGCTGATTAAGTTCTCCCTCTGGTTAAAGCCCCTACTGTAATATGTTAGGGAGAAAATTTTCTTCCATGGAAAGTTTTCATCTGATCTCCGTGAGAGAATTTCAGTGCTATTTTGTCTAAATCCTGTTCCCAAATCATGCTTTTCCTATCCCCATTGTGGGCAGCTCCTCTTCTCATTGTATGGAATAAAGCATATTTGCCATGGACCTCTATTGCAGATCCTGCCCTTCGCAGGAGATTTAAGCTTGTGCTGCATTTGCAATAGAAGCAGAAAGTGTCATCTTTGAAGAAGAATGAGATATTTCTTCAGTCAGTGAGGGACATTATAGAGGATTTCTGCTTAGGGAACTTGACATAAATTTTCTCTTTACTTCCAGACATTACCACTCAAAAAGATGCACATTTCCAGTGAGTTAGCATTTCATTGTTGTTCAGAGGTTTAATGATGCTTTCCTTTGACAAATAATACCTTCTCAATGAAATAAAACAAGTTAAATATGGACTGCGTGAGAAACTGGTTAGCTAATATCTGTGTGAAAGCTTCAAACTTGTACGTAAAAATAAAGCTAAAGTAATGTAAATAAACTGAGGCAATGCAAGTTAAGTAAGTGAAGGTGGAATTCACAACTGGAGTTGTTTTGAAGATGCCTGTATATTGTTAGAGATACACTGTATGTTCATAAATGTATTTATTCAAATTGCTTCTGCTCTGGTATTCATTTGACATGAGAGTCGAATCACTGAGACAACAAAGGTCAAATTCTGTCTTCAGATAGGCACGTTCAGTTTCTGCTTGTTTATTGAGAGCTGAACTTTCAGAGCAGTGCTTCTTCCCAAGTGTTGCCAATGCAGTTAAAGTCTTGAAGTAATAGAGTCTCAAGGGAGTTTTGTTGTTCTGAAAATTTCACATAAAGTTCAGCTGGGGTGATTCAGATAAAATAAAATCAATCACGGTACAATTATTGAAGCTTAGGATATAACAGTGTAATGGATAGAACAGGAGGCCATAAGGATATAGTCAATATTGTTATACTGTGTGACTACACTGCATTTTTTTAACATAAGCAAGGGGTCTGTCCTTAAACTAGGAATAAATTCATTATAGGGTTGACTATAAATAAAACTATGATAAGATGTTTTATTTTTCATCATAATAGCCCTTTTTGTTTTGAACTGATGAATTTAGGAGTGAAAATATCTCTGGCAGGACTGGAAGAATTATATCTGGGTGGGGAAAAATACCTCTATGATCTTTGAGAAACTCGTGTGTTTACCATCGACAGCAGTGTCCACAGTGTGGTTTGATAGACATGTCATGCTGGTGTATTTGCTCTTATATAAACTGTCTGACTGGAAGAAACCTTTAAATGTAAAGTTAGCAAATGCTCAGTACAAGTATACTAAAGTCTTGAAGAATTATTGCCTACAGACTCACCCTCACCAAACACTCTCCAATCCCACACAGCTTCTGTGTAACATCCGGCCAGCAGGACTTTGTACTTTTCATCCCCAGGCTGAGAGTAGGAAGCTTGGGTATCCTTCACTATCTGGTTCTGCCAGAATTGTGAAGGGGCAAGAAGAGATTGTTTCTTCTGCACTCTGAGTAACCCTACTGCTGGCCACAGATACCTATGGAGAAAATTGCCTTTTAGCATGAAGAGATAGAAACATGAGAAAGAGGAGGACAATGATGTGTTGAAATGGACAGAACTAGGCTTGGACATTGCGTTTGGTATGTTGGGAGGCAATGGAGATCTAGCAAAGGCTTGCAGGGACAAAGGACTAGAGGAGTGTAAGAGACTGCGTCAGTGGAAACTACATAGATGTCTCAGCATTGCTGATGCCACTGACATAGCAGGATGTTTATGGGACAGGAAAACCACCAACAGACACCACCAGCATAGATGTTCTGAGAAACTTAACCAAATCCCTGTGCATGTGCCCAGACCCGGGGTCGGGGGGATCGGGGCGCCTGGAGACCCCTGAGGACCACCTAAAGCTCCTGGAGACCTCTTAGGGACAGTATTGGGCATGCACACCATCGCCAGGTGGAAGGGGCAGTTAAGCAGTGTCACAACCCTATAAAAGAATGGAACAAAACAACATCATACGGAACATTCTCCCACTGGACTTGAAAACAAATTGAACTGTAGGGATGCCGCATCTCCGGGGTGGTAGCTATTGCACTCTTTCATCCTTTCCTCTTTCTTTCCTTCTGTTCTCTCTTTATCTCCTTTGCATTTGCAAGCCCCTTGGTGGGCAAATAAAGTTCCTTGGTGCTTGACTGCATTTTGAGTCTTAATTCTGTTCCCGAGTATACGAGCAAAACCACGCTCTGGTCTTTGACCAGCTTGCGACGAGGAGAAAGGGGGAAAACTCTAGAACAAAACTGACTTCCATTGTCTTCTCAGAAATAGTTGTGAAACACATAAATGTCAGCAAATTGTTATGGCTATAGTCATGAAAGTAACAGAGAGGCACAGATCTTTCCTGTCTGTGTGATCATGAAACAAGCATTCCTTGGAGCTTAGTGGGGGAGGAAGAAACAAAAGTAATTGACTGCCTGTGCCACAACTGTGACCATGAGTGGTCTAGAAATTATTAGATAAAAAGTATCATAAGTATCTGTCAGCATTTGTGTTAACCTAAAACAGGTTCTCCAAATGTAGATTTTTATATTTGAACGCAGCCTTACAGGAAGAATTGCATTTGACTCACAAAAAAATTAAAAGACCTGTAATAGTGGACACGCCAAGTCAGCAATTGAATAAGTCTTCACAGGCGAGGGAGCTATCATCCAGCTTGTCCCCACCATCTAGCTCACCAGTCACTACATCCATGCAAAAGTTTTTTGCATCTGGATTCAAATCTGAATGGGTAAATGGCATTGAAAATATATTTAATAATCTTAGAGTTGTTTTACTGTAGGCCTTGCTATGATTTCAGGATTTCTTTCATAATTTCCTAGGTTAATGAATTCTCTCAATGACAGATTGAGACTGCAACATTGGTAGAACATATAGTCTTTTTTTACCTTCTTTTTTTTTTTTTCAGGGAAACATTTCCCTAAGCAATTTATAATTGCAAAAGAAAATGCATGCCATAGGCTGACAATTTCACCATGAAGAGCAGTTTCTTTAAGTCCCCTCACATTCCTCATTGGGTGGTGCTTCAAAACCATTTCCTTAATATTCAAACGCTCTTTTAAAATCAAAACACCAGTTCTTGGGCATTTGAAACTGTGTGCATCTTCATGTCTATTAAAGAGGAAGATCTTCTGCTATGTTTTTTGCTAGTTCATCTTCATGAGCTTTAGTATTGCTTTTTATGTATGACAGGCAGACCCACCATGGTTTTTCTGACTTCAATGTTGTGAACATGGAAACAGTTTCTTGTCTTGAAAAGTGTTTGAGGAGCTTATACATTTGCTTAAATAAGGAAAAAATCTTTCTAATCCCAAAAGTACTCTTGAAAAGTTGAATAATGAAAAAAAAAAAAAAGAGGGAGTAGACATTGGGTGGGTCAATCAAAACATGTTGTGTCTGTCTTTTTGAATAATTTTGTTTTCATTTGATCTTTCATTTTCTTTCTTGTATAATAGGTAAGCTACAACTAGTAACATCTAGAAACAGGATAAGATTTTATATTGAACCTGAAACTTGATTTTTTTGGCAGTTTCAAGTTTCCAAGCAGCTCTAGCTTGTAATAATAGAATAAGAATGTAGCTTTTCAAAAGGTTACAGCATTGCAAATTTAACCTCAACTTCAAACTCACCTCCACTAAAAAACGGATTATTTGTGGATTGTGAAGTTCAAACATATTCATCCTTCACTTTTGTGTGTTCTAGTTGTTCCTTCTCTGACTAAAGCAGTGTAGATAAAGGCAGAACTGAGTTAGAATTTAATGAGCTTTTGAACTACTGATACGAGAAGTTAATAGTTGAGCTTGATTTAGCACAATTCCATTAGGAAACAAGAATTAAAAATGGTTTGTATTTTACATATTTTAGTTTTCTTCAGATTGACTATTAGCCCCAGACTACTCATAGGAAGAATACTACTTTACCTCAATATGTCTCCTGTGTTCATTTACATCAAGGGTGAGAAAGGGTGCCAAAAATCTTATGGAAGAAGGCTTCAGGATTGCAACAAAGCATTACAAGAAAAAGAGAAATAAAAGAATATGAAAACATGGTACCCAGTAAAAACTTATGAATCACTTGATCGCCAACACTACTTTGTATTTCTTTTAGGTTTGATGGCTTGTCATTCTACAGCCATCTTCGAACTTCCTACTCCATTCTCTACAGGGAAGGAGAAGTATGGTACCAACCAAATGCTTCATCACTTCAGACTGAAAAGCAGTCAAGCATTTAAGCCATTTTTGCTCACATAAAATGTGGCTGTATTACTTTCACCAGGTCTCAATGAGTACCTAAATATTAACAGTTAATTAATTTGAGTCACCTCTCCCTTCTGCATGTATAGATGACACGACATTCACAGAGAATTGTAAAAGCAGAAAGACAGCTGAAGCCTGAAAGCTAATAAGCAGCTCTTCTGGAGAACATTGTAAGTTCAGCTGAATATTCTCAAGGACTGACTTAAAAAATTACATTAGTAAGGAGAGATAGGTCATTTGTTCAAAAATGCATGCTCCTTTTGCTTTCCCTTGACATTTGTAACATACAAAGCAATTGAAACCAAGGTCGGGGCAGTTAAGGTAGCTCTGTGAACAGCAGTAATTCAGCATGTGGTAACAACACTAATTTGGAAAGGAACAGAAGTGACCTTGTCACTTTTTTTAAACTCTGGATTTTATTTTATTGTTTTTAAGAAAGCTTCAACAAGAATGTAAAAAACCCGCTATGATACTTTGAGAAATATAAAATTAACTCTCTTATCAACCAGATGCAGCATTGATACCAGAGTAATGAATGCATTAGAAATACCCAGAGATTAGATTTTCTTTATAGTTCCGATCAGAGACACTTAGTTTAGGTAGCTTAGATCCACAATTTTGGATTTATTAAAAAAAACCCCAGCTTATGGCTTCAAAACCACCTTACATTAAAAAAAAAAATGAAATGCAGTTTCCTTTTGGCTTGGGAATGAAAGAGGACTCAATCTGGAACATTAGATCTCTCAGCAAGCACAAGTGGATCATTTTAAGTAATTCTACTGCACATAACAGCAGCAGTTAGGTGCATGCACCACTTTTCCAGAAAGTGGAGTACAGATTTTCTTGCAGGAAAGTTCTGTAAACATAAAGACAGCAGATTTATGTAACAGATGACAGATTTATTTAACACCAAAAAATCTAGTATTATTTTGGAAAGTTAAATATGTAATTTTGAGTCTGAATCATAGTCTTTGCTTATTTGACATCTTCATAGCACAAATCACTCTGAGTGCCCCTCAGTAAATTCAGCGTCATTGCAGGAAGTCATAAGGAATGTGTCGCCACCACCATATTACAGATTTGAAGACCAAGCACAAGGAATTCAAGAGAGCTTCTCTTGCACAATGACTGAAAACATAGTAAACAGTTGAAAGACTGCTCAAAAGATTATACTATCTATCTGCCTGGTTTGCTGTAAATCGAGATTCTAAGCTTCACTGTAAATCTACGTACATAAAGCACTTCTTTAATAGTTTAACACCACTTATGCTACCAATAAAGACTGGTACTAGCTAATTTAATATTTGGAGGTAGAGGTTTTACCAATAATGTAATACACGGTGTTTTGTTGGGTTTTGATTGGGGGTTCTTTTGGTCACTGCCTTTAACTTACTGGCAAAGTCTTTTCTCCTGTTATGTTTTTTCTCTTTTTCAGGCCCACTTTCTATTCTGATATTATCTGTATCTATAAGTCTTTTTTTTTTCCTCCTTCCCTTGCCTTTTCCCAAACAAGAACTATGTTCATTGCTGGTACACAAAATCTGTGTACGAACCCATAATTTTCTGCTTTTGACTTTTATATTTTGGGATGTTAGGGATCCATTTGTTGTGCATCAAGATACATGTCCTAAATGAATTGAACATGAAATGGACAACAGTCTGTACTTCCACCTAGTTTTAATATTTCTGCTTACATGGTTCATTTGCAGCTGCAATTGTAAGCATTTGCTATAATGTAATTTTGACATTATAATTATTTCTTCAGAAATCAGTGTTGTTGCCATGATAAAAAATAAGATTACCTCAATGACTTAAGAAAAATCCACGGCATTTCCTCTAGTTATAGGTCACTTGCGAATACATCCTTCTCCCTGTATTTGCCTTGACAAATGTCACGTGAGTGACAGAACAAGAGAATTTCGATGAGATTTAGATCTAGAAGTGTGTGAGAAAGGAGATTATCAAATATTTTACAACAACATATGTTAGTGATTAATGGTGTTACTCGAAATCATAAATAATGAAAGAAATTGATATTGCGAGTGCCATTTGTCTAGCATCTCTTAATTATACAAGCACTGGATATGTATCAAGTTTATAGAAATGCATAAATCTTTATTAAACACTATAAAAGGTTTACGCTTTTGCAACAATATGCAAATAGACCATTTAATTTGCTTACAGCCCTATCAAAATTAAATCCCCATAGGGTATCTATACCCATATACCTATACCCATAGGGTATCTAGGCGGCAGTAAAGAAAAGTCTTTCAGGAGTTTGTTGCTGACTTTTTTATGACTGCTAGGCTTCCAGGTACTGTAGGGAATACCAAACTTTCTGCAATAGCTTCTCTACGGCAGCAGATAATGACAGATGAGGTTTTGGAGGACCGTGTATTTTCTTCTAGTATGTGTTAGTTCATGATGGATGTACGGTCCATGTGCACATAGTTTTTCTAAACTTGTAAGTGGGATAGGAGTTGTTCTGAAGAAGCATCAGAAACTGAGGGGTGCAGGTCCAGATTGCTGTCCAAAGGCTCCCACTATAGTGGTCAGGGGACATAAGCTCAGTTGAAGCTAAATTTCATAGATACTTCCCTATTTAAGTGAATCAACACCTGGAGTAACTCTTTGTCCTCCCTGACCACAGTGAGCTTCAGGCAGCTAAATGTCTACTCTTGGAAATACCCTGTAGCGTATTATCTGTCTTCCTCCTTCTGACAGGGAATCAAAACCCAAAGACAAGCTGCACTCAAGAAAATCTAAGACATTTCATATCAGAGAAAGAAAGTGTTATGGGAAAAAAATAAAATCATGACAGCTTCACAAATAGTATGATAACTATCTGTACTGTGTTTGTATTTTATCCAATTATTGTTGATAATTTTCATTTCCAGGAAAGCATTCTAATCTGAAGGACACAGACATTACTGCTTCCTCTGCCTACGTTTTAGACTGGTTTATTGTAATGTTTGCACTGCATTTAAGGGATGCTATGAAGAAGGCAGACTGCAGGTACCCCAACTCAACACTTCTCTTGGGCTGGTTGTAGAGAAATCAAGTACAAAGTAGGAAGAGTGCATGGATGTGAATTTAAAATAGGGATGTCTTGGATCCTGTGAGAGTAGTTAATCTGAGTCACACATTTCTGGACTGAGCACTGTTTCCTCTAGACAAGTTGATCTGAAATAGAAATTTAAATGCTGAAGGGCAAGATAGTGTTTTGTATTGTGAGTCTTGTGACACCTTTGAGAACCTCTGAATCATGTGCCTAACCCCCAAAGAGAAATGGGATTTAAAGCAGTTCCTGATGTCAGCCTCACTTTCTCTTGATCTAGTTAGTGTCTTGGGAAGCACTGCATGTTTTTTCTTTCTTTCTGGGTAGCTCAGATGTACCTGTGTTTTACTTGTCTTCCTATCATTACGTTTCTAATCCATTTCTAGTCGAGAATGACTTAACTGAACCAAATGTCCATTGAAATTACTAGAATTGTCATGAAGTAAAATTGGACAACAGCACTTGTATCAGCTTTGCCGAGTTCATTACTCCTGGGTGATGATTACTCTATCCTTCCTCCCACTAAATACCTAAATAGATGCATTATACTATTTGCTTAAAGCTTCAAGTCAAATACATGTTTAAGTGCACTGCTGGATTGGTTCCAGAGTCAGTAAATTGAGATTTCAAGATGGAAGTGCTACAGAAATGCAAAGGAATATAACTATTGCCATTGAACAAGTACATTCTGTTCAATTTATTAATGTATGTATATGTAGAACTTTAAATGCACTTTCCCCTCCTTATTTTAACCATTTAATAGAAATGTTTGCTAGAGTAAGTGGACAGCACACTGAAAATCACTGTTTTAAGTATTACCCAAATTTCATGCAGTTTGAAGCCACACATTTGAAGAGTATCTAATTATAACAAAACAATTTGTTGATTGGTAACTTTGCTTTCTCCTCTCAGTATGAGCAGCAACTATTATACCTTTGTTATCATATAATTCATACATCATTCATGCATGAGCATTTATTTTACTACTGATGATAGCACATTGTTTTTCCTTTGCTGCGCACAGCTCCCTTTTGCATTTCAGGCTCTATGTCTTAATTTTTAGTAACTAAAGGGTTTTTTTACTATTATATTTGAATCTATGTTTGTGAGTGCATGTGCGTACATATGGCAACATGAAGAATTTTTTCAGTTCTATTTTTTCCATTAGCTTTAGAAGTTACCCTTTGGGCTCTATGAAATACAGACACTTTATGTTCTTTATATGCAGTTGAAGCAGACCTGTAAGCACCTCTGGAACAAAGATTTACCATGGAAGAAGAATGGTAATAATACTGTACATTTAGATAAGATTCGTCAAAGTGGTTCCCAAGCTACCTACATCTAAGAGTAGTGATGAATTGTAGCTCTTTCTGAGTTGTGTGCTCAAACAAGATGGCTGTCAAGCAGCAGAGATCTGTGTTACAAATGCTGTACTTTTAAACAGATTTTTTTTAAAAAAAAAATCCTTCTACTGTATAGATTCTGAATGTTGTTTTTTCTTTTCAGTAAAATTGAAACAAATTCACAAAAGGAGCCTGACTAACATTTCCCTTTCTTCTTCTACCTCTAAAAAACTTTTAATTCTCCTTCCAACTGCAATAAGTTGAAATCTAAAGGTCTTCCCATTGAAGAACTCTTTCCCTTCAAAAAGATACACAAATAGGATTAATGCATAATGAGAAAGTAAAAATCATACAGAAGTGCCAATTGTGTTATAATTTGGAGAATTTAGGGAGAAGAGGTAGCAGTCTGGGGGCACTGGAAGTTCACATATATTTTATTCTCAAACTTAGTCTATGTATTTCTGATTGTCTCCTTTTATATTTGTTACTGGAGATCATCCATATTTTTTATAATAACATAATTATTTTGAATGTATGATCCAAAATTTCTTTTATGGTTGAGTCATGAGTTTGCAGATTTTCATTTTCCTGACAGTTTTGCCATTTCCTTTTGAGCTTTGATCAATTAAAATAAAACCCCACAACAGAATATCTGACTCTGGAAATCAGATTGAGATTTAAGGAAACAACTAACAGATCCAATAAAATCCTGAGCTGATTTGTTTGTGCCTGGATGCACTTCAGAGATCTCCTAGCTAGCCTAAGACCATACAAATTTAATAATTGAAGAATACATATTTGTTTCTTTCAAAGGGGATGGAGAAGGGGAGAAAACATCCTAACTGAACAATGAGGTTTGATGATGGTGCCCACTCCCTATGCCAATGGGTATCTTTCCTTTTAGGACATTCAGGTTACTCTCTAAACTAAGAGAGTGGTAAGATCAACCGGGATGCAGGTGCAGTAAGGGAATTGGTCATATTTAATGAATGTGGACGAAATCTAAGTTCTAATTACATATTCCTCCCTCAACTTCAGACTTAACCTAGCAGCTCCTAACTTCCACAAGCATCTTGGGATTCATCTCACCAAATGTAGGAATTTTTGTCTGCATTACTTGTCTAGCCTTGCTTTACAGTATTTTGAAATAAACAGATTCTTCTAAGTCACATTTGTCTCATTTTAAACCCAGTGTTTAAAATAGATCAGATGAATCATGCTCCAAAGAGGTCCATTTCTCTTCATTGATCAGAAAAGGAGCCTAAATGTCTAATGTTAGGGGAGATGGAGTCTATCCCTCAGGTCCTTGCAGTAAAGGGTGGTGCCATGCAGACACCACTCAGCAAGCTCTGGGCTGGCTGCTTTGTCTACCAGGTCAGTTTCTAATAGTTCTGGAAATTGCATGATCATATTGGTGTGGTCTCTTTACTACACTCTTTTACTTGCTGATATTCCCACGTTTGGAATGAAATATTTGGCTTTGGCTTGGTTCCTGCCTGGAACTACAGTGCTGTTATAGAAATAACCTCTAGTTTTAACTTGCAGTCTCTCCAGATGCTGGAAGCTATACTGTTGTTAATGCTGGTCTTTTTTAAGCTTCTGGTTTGAATGTTCAAGTCTAGACTACTGATGTAGGCTTTCAGGGTTCTTTCACAGGGACACATGGGCATCAAAGTTATTTCCATGTCATGCAAGCTACCAGAAAGTCAGAAGATACCTGCACACCAAACCTAGAGCACAAAGACACAGTGAAGTTGTGGAGTAAATGTCAGAAAGGATCTCCAGAGGTAACAGAGCTAGGAACTGCTGGGCACAAATGACTTTCAGGGGTCTGCAAAGCACATGACCGGAAACCATTGCAGAATAAGCACAGCAGCCCAACTACCTCAGGACAGCAATCATACGGACAATGGATGATGCTTAACCAACTGTAGGGATTAGAATGGAGGAGCTACCAAAAGAAAAGATGAGGGATAAGAAAACTGAATCTATGTATACACAAAGGCATGCCAGATTCCCATTTCCACATGCTAATGCACTGCTGGCTGTGAAACACACTTTCAGAGTTCGTAACGGCCCTGCACAGATAAACGTGTTCTGCATTGCTCTCATGTGGTGCTCCTTCATCTGTGCCTGGAATTAATCAAACATCTCTGATTTATGGTACCAAATTCCTGACAAGAAAAGATATCTAGAGGCTGCATCCCAACTGTTATTTACCTCCAACTCTAGATGAGTCTCTTCAGACAAAGAAGGACATTACTCTATTTTCAAAGTGATGAAAATTCATAAAAGAGAAGTGTTTCAGATAAAAAGTTTAGAATTCTACGAGTCAGTATTTTCCTCTTGATGGACTTGAGGTGAAGGGCTGATTTTTCAAGCACAGTAAGTCAACCACCTTCACAGTCATGTTTGTAGAAGAAATAAATTCTGAATTGGATTTCCCATTCTTTGAAGTGCCTTTTATTTTCTTCTCTAAATTGAGTAATGAAATTCAGACTATAGCAGACTGCTATCTGAACCTGCATTGTGAGGAAAATTCATGCTGGTGCAGAAAGACAGAACAATACCTATTGTTAAGTAAGCTACCTTTAAAGCCTTCTTCATAGATACAAGTAAAAAGTTCAAGGTCAGAGTCTTTGCAAACTACGTTGCACTGATTTTTATTCTCAGCACAAAATTTCAACAGAGTGGTTACTCTATTTATCGGAATTTTCTTTTTCCTGAAAGAAAATATTTTTACCCTAATTTTTCAAACTGTTTATTAAATGACTAATACAAAACATATTTCCATATTAAATGTAAGAGTCTAGTAGTGGTGCATACTTTAGTAATATAGAAGGATTTAGGTTTGCTTATCCAAAGTTTGGATAGTAATTGAGCAACATGTATTAACATGCAACATGACATTAACAATATGATCTGACTTGGGAAAAAAAGAGAAAAAAGTACTGGTAAGACATTTCAAGATAAATCAGAGAAATATTGTACTTCATTCAAGCATACTTTCACTAACCAAGTAACCGAGGAGGTACAGACTCTAGAAAGTCAAAAGATTTATTCATCTATAAGGAATTAGGCTTAAATCTGTTCCCCTGGAATAATCCGGGTAAGTATCTTCTTTAGATCATCCTTTAATACTTGCAAAATAACAACTGACAAAGCCACAGTAGCTGCTGCAAAATCTTTTTCTTCTTCAGATTTGGGTTTTATAAGTTAAAGTTTGCCTGCTTTTTCCAAATAGATTCAGTGGTCTAATAAATCCTATGACTTCTCCTTTCAAATCTTGGCATTTTTGATACAAATCATTATGGGATGGAGCAGCCACTGTTTCTTTTTTGAGTACAAATGGTTAATGCTGTCTTTGGTTCTCCTTTGAATTTTTCTGATTTAATTTTATAATCACTGCTTTGTGTAGTTTCTTTGCTATCTGGCTGAAGGTATATTTTTCATTGCCATGTAATTCTCTTTTATAATTATTTTGAGCATTTATATACATTTAACCTTTACACTTTCAATCCACAGAAGAATTTTGTGACTCCTGTATTTGTTCTTCTATTTTTGAATATCTGATTAGAAACACTGACAGGAAAATTCTGCCAAAGTTATTAGCCTTGATTAATTCACCAGCTCCTTGCTGTTCTGTATGAGAATTTCAGAAGCGTTTTGGTCATAACACCACTTCACTTTGAGCTGATTTTCCAGTACTGTCCACATAGCCTTTTAACATCAGGGCTTTGCAAAACACCTTTTTGCAGTAGAGAAGATGGCGATGGCATGAATCCCTTATTAAAGGTGAACGGCTTCGCCATTCTAATGATCCCTGGCTGCTCAGTGATATGCCTCTCTAGTGTAAGACTGTGCCTGGCTGTTATTTACTGTTCTTCTCATCTGTCACCTACTTTTTTTTTTTTCCAGCAGCTATTTCATATTCATTCCTGGATCTTGGATTTTAAAAAATATTGAATAGTGTCAGACTGAATATCACCTCCTCTGAAAAGATTCTCATTCCATGATGAGTCCTCATTAACAGCTACTTTTGAACATCCATCACTTTTTATTCCATTTAACATGTGCTTTATTTTGATATAGTCTAAATGTAATTTTTAAAAATCTGAATGTCAGATGGCTTAAGTCAAAACTCTTACAAAAATCTAAACATATTTAGTCTACAATAATATCTTTATCAGTTAGACATGTAAACCCATAAAATAATTAAATCAGGTTTGTCTGATGATATTTATTTTCCATAAAACTATTTTGACTAGAATTAATTATATCCCGGTCATCCCATTCCTTATTAAATGGTTACTGTATTGCCTCTTCTATTATTTTGTCCAGATGGATGTTAGACTAGAGAGCCTGTAAATACTCTGGTTAACCTGCCTGACCTTTCTACATTCTGGCATATTCGTAGCATTGTTCTGTTTTTCTGTAATACTCCAAATATTTCAAGAATATGAAAAATTGTAATTACTGGAATTTTTTTTAAGCTGTGTCTGATGTATGCTTAGCAACTGTTAAAATCTCTTCAGTTTCTAGTAGACTGAAATATACTTCATCATCCTCTTAAAGGTAAGTACGACATCCTATTGTTTTTTCCATGCAGTGCAGACATATTTATCAAATACATCCACCATCTCTGCATCAATTTTTAACAATTTCACCATTGGCAGTTAGTACACCTGGAACAACTACGCTATTTTTTTTTTTTCATTCTGCTTTAAAAAATAATTTTTCTTTGTGGTTAATAATCATTAACATCTTCAGTATTTTGGTTTTTTTTTAATCATCTTTCTGCACTTCATAACTTTTAACATACTTTGTCTCCTATTTTCCACTTTCTTTGTTATACATTGCATTTTTATTTTCTTATGATGCTTTCCTAGCATCATTGAATCAAGTTTAGTTTTTAACTAAAGCTTTTTTTTTAAATTTGCTTTTCAACAGATCTCATTAGCTGCAGACAAATCACAGAGCCCACAGAAAAGTGCTTGACTTCTGGATGCTTTCTGGTGCAGCTGGAACTAGGTGGAGTGATGCTATTTTGTCATCTGCAAGTCTCATAGTCAATGTATGGACAGCCAGCTCAGAAGTGTCTTCACTTTTAATATAGGCATGCTTAAATGTACAAGACACTGTCCCTTTTTGTCATTGTGCTTCTATGATCCTGGCTGTAATCAGTGTGGCTCCACAGAGACTGCTGCTTGTGAAGTATCATTTAGCAAATGACAAAGTACAGGACAAAGAGGTGTCAAGACTTACTTTGTGGAAAATGTGATGCCACTCAAATTTTTTAACCCATTGGTTAATTATACAAATAAGTTTTTTCAGTCTTGGCTAATCATGTCATAACTTTTCCTATTTAAAATACAATGTTGAAAACCAACTAAAACATTTATCTTCCTGTCAGAATGCTGTGAGGACTTAATTCAAACTCGTTTTGCAATATATCATTCCCTAAGATCTGGAATCTGAGAATCTTTGATATTCCAAATGCTTATGATTGAATCATTACTCTTCTGAAGCCTTTTTTTTTTTCATCACTCATTATGTTTGAATGTCTGTAGAGTCATTACCAAAGAGCCATGCTTCCAGTAGAGTATGTTTGTGCATTATGACTAGGAACATGGGAAAGCTGTTAACGAATTGATCTTTCTTATCCGCACTGAACAGTTCAAATGCTGTAAACCCTGGGGTAATTTTGAGAGTTAAAGTCAATTTCAAATGAAACACCAGCTGGATCCTCCATTCAAACTGAAAAATTCAATTACAGTTTTAAAGTGAAAAAATTGTAAAAAAGAAAACTACAGATCTTTAAAAGCCCCCCCAGTAACTGCATCTCAGATCATTTCATATTGAAACATTTATTTTCTTTCCCTGAAATCTCTGATTCCATTTCAAGAGAAGACATGCTCCAATTTAAACTTTCCTATTTATTTATTTATTTATGGTTTTTAATATTGGGAAGGCTATAAACTGCTTCTGAACTATGCGCGTTTCAATTTTGTACTCCTGGTGCAGACCATCAGTGAAAATACTTCATGGTCTGAAATATTCATCTGGGTTTTTTTATATTTTGAAGATTCTCACCTGTGTTTGTGATTAGTCCATTTAAATATATACATTATACACATGCGTACATTATGTATATACAGTAAAAGTACTCCAGACAGATTAAGATGATTCCTCAGGCCCAGACATACAACCTGCCAGTCCAGGAAGATCTGATCTGTACAGTTCAGCTGCACTCTACTGGGTCTTTCTGACCTTTCCTGGACAAAACCTATACTCTCATGTCAGAAGTTAATTTGTTTTCTATAGTAGTTTGGGAACTCATCGAACATAATAAAAAAATGTATTAGATCTAAAATTCTCATCGTTTCTAATTCCAATAATTTCCATTAACAAAGCAACTTTCATCCATATAAATTCCAAAGTACTTTTCAAACTATGTCTAACAGGAACACTTAGCCATTAGTGAGTGGAATGGTTCAACTCTTACTAACCATTTAAACTACACAGTGAATTACAGCTGTGGAAAATAATTCAGCAGACTGAAAACCGTTTGTGAAAACAGGTGTTTAACTAAACAAGGAGGAATTTTGTCCAAACAACAACGCTTGTACACTGGCACCTTACCGAAAATTCTGTAGAACTTTCAAATGCCCAAGAAGTTACCTAGGATAAAAATGTGTCCTGTCAGATTGAATTTCTCCCACTGCGAATGTGAACCTTCTGCTGATGACTTCCATCAGCTCTCAAGAATGAATCTGACCTTCTTTAGAGATTTATCATTCACGGTCTAAAGAGGCGTAATTTTTTTTTTGTCTCGTGAGATCTGACAAGGGTATGTGCCCAAAAAGTGCAGGAAAGCATGTTTTAACAAGAATATAAAGATTTTTTATAGGTTACGTGTGTTCCTACTGGTGTCACGTACCAAGGGATAGTTTCTTTTTACCCAGGCCAAGTACCATAGGCTCCTGCAGAAGGTAGATTCTGGTCACTTAGATTAAATTTCTGTTATGAAACATCCAGTAGGGAATGAATCCTCCGTATGGTCTCGGAAATATGTACCACATTAACAGCTAATATATAGAAGCAAATCCATTCATGATTAGTAAATTAATACTGAAAAATCTAACTGCAAATTACAATGTATTTTTCTGTTCAGTGCTATATTACTGATAGATGTTAGTAATTTTATTAATTTCTTTCATTAGAGAGAGATTTTATTCAACATGTATTATGAAAGAGAAAGCAACATTAGTCTTAGAAAAGTAAGAAACAAGGAGGTATAAAACCACTGCTGCACAGTTACAGAAAGTATTAAACACGAACGAAGGTTAGCAAAGTCTTTTAATGGAAAATTTACTCTTGTCAACTTGATGAACTTCTCTCAAAAACAACAAAATTCAGGCTTTCACAAGTTCTAGAAAGCTAAGATTGAATGACTATGAGGGAAAATAAAATAAAAGTAATTTTTAAATAAGGCAGTTTGAAATAAGAGACCAGTTATAGAGCAATGTTCATGAACAGCAGAGAAATAATTTCTCAAGGTCTATAAAGCAACTCCCTTCCCTGACTGGAAGCTGTATACCTGTCAGTTGCTAACTGAAATTTCTTTAGTGGATTGGAAACTGCAGTATGTTTGTGCTTTGGATATGGCAAATCATACCAAGATTCAGTACCCATAGCTGTAAGTTTTAATGATAGTTTCAAGAGAGGCTTCTCGTTGGAATGGAGACCAAAAGGTCTTTAATCTCCTAGTACTGTTTATTCCAAAACTTTTAAGCACCATGGAAAAATATAAGGTTTGAGTTTTCAGTGCTATCATTAAAAGAAGACTTGATCTTTGTGATAAAGATTCTTACATTTGTCACATGTCTAAATTTATTAAACATGGGAGGACAACCTGTTTCCCATGAGCATCAGTAAGGGGTGCTGATGACAGATACAGAGACAAGCATGTGTGCACACCCAGAAAGACTAGTGGGAGATATGAACATATGCAAAGGGGACAATAAGAATCAGCTTTTATGAAAGGAATGATGGTACAGACTATTTTACACTGGAAACACTCTATGGATCAGATTAAGAAGTCCTGAAACAGCAAGGGTAATAGTATTGATTTGGAAGGAATGTCTGGTTAATTTTTCACAAGGCGTAGATTCCTCAAAAATCAATAACTTTCTGCTGTATCTTTATTCTTCTGAACAAACTGTGTCTGTCTAAGAAACTTGATTCCTAAGCTCAGATAGATTCATAAAACATTCACAGACATACACAGCACAAAAGAAACACAAGCTTTCCCAAGCAGCAGCTAGTATTTAACCCAAAGGTAGGACAAAGTGAATTATTCTTCCCTGATATAATGTTGTCCTTGCACAGATGTGATTTTGTTTTCTTCAGTGCTATAATTTTCTTTATTTTTGTTGGTAATACACAGGCATCTACTAAGAAACTCTTTTAAAAGTTTCCTTCTCTCCCATGAGTATTACATTTATCATATCACATTTTACATTTTTAAAGCATATGAAAGAAAGACAGCTACTGTTAGAAATGATACAAGCAAGGATGCACATGCATTCCTGCTACAGTGGGCTGGCAAGTGCTCTTTGAAGGAGAGATAACACAGCCAGAAGGACAATAAAAGGAAGGAATTGTGAGACATCAAGGTAAAATTAGGGAATTTTATCTAGAGGAGATTGGACCAAACTCCACCTTCGATAACACTGTGAAACCTAGCTGTGCTATGTTAGCTACTAAGTTAATCTTTCTGCATCTGATTTTTTTTCAGCTCTGTTGATTACTGAGCCCATGGGGAAATAAAGGTATTAAGATAAGCACCTGAATTTGCATGTCTGAAACTAAACCATGTAAATACCTTTCCTCTTTCTTTGGAAAGATGCTGACTATGACTACGTGCCCATACACAACTCCTGATCTCAGTTACAGTTTTTCAAGTGTATTAAATTTGCCTTTGTATCATATACTTTACTCTGTTATAAGCTGCCCTCCAAGCAGATTTTATGTTGTGCCAGGTGGACATAAAAAGTAATCAAGACTCATTTCCTTAGCAGGACACTCTTCAGCTCATATGACAGCCCATAGCCAAGAGTTGCATCCTGAGTAGGAGCCTTCCCTAATCACATGAAAGTCAGTCAAGCGGTAGTCACTGCCATTTCTCTTCTTAAAAGCAGTGAATTAAATGACTTGTGAACAGCACTCCCCTCTCCTCCTTAATCTGCCTCCCTCTTCCACCTCAGAATCAGTTTATCACAAGCAATGAGTGAAAATTCTGGCAGACAGGACAATTTCACACCAACCGAACTCATTTTCTGCAACAATTTTGATGCCTTCCCCCCACCAAATTTGTATTTTAACTTTTTTGCAGGTATTCATACATATTTGCTTCCTTTTGTTTTAAAAAGACTATCTGTAGCAATAGGGAGGAAAGGAAAAGTAGTTAATTAGCACTGGAATAACAATCTCTCCTCCAGATGCTGAACAATTAAGTGCAGGACTGTCCTGCAAACCTGCAGTAGTGACCTTGAGTAGTCACCTTGAGTACTGTTACTTAATCATCATGTCTGCATCGGCACAAATACATCCTTACCTGTAGACATAAGGCATGTTAAAACATACTTTGAAGCTTGAGAGTGGATTCAACAGTCCATGTAGCTAGAGCAAGCTTGGACAATGCTGAAACAATTGTAAATGAAAGAATGTGTTCTTTTTCCACAGAATGAAAGACAGAGAGGGTATACAAACCTGGATACATCATCAAAATTTCTTATTCTAAAATTACCTCTGATGAAACATTGCTGCAGTAAAGACAGGTAACCTCAGCAGCAGAGATGACTGCGGTCAGAGAAATTTCCCTTATTTTAGGTAAATGGCCACATTGCCAGTCAGAATGTACAAAAAAATTCTCTAAAACCTAAACTTTATAGTTCTATTTTATCTTGTTAATTCATTGTAGTATCATCTAAGGTTTGGGATTTTGGTTTGTTTTTTTTTTTTCAAAAACCTTACTGCAACATGCAGGAAAAAAAAATCCATTAATCTTACTCTCAATCTTTTTTTTTTCTTCTGTATTCTTCTGGATTTCAAATTTTACTTGAGAAAGTTTAATGTCCTGTAAAAAAAAAAACCCTGTGCATGTGGAACTAAAAAATATAACCCTAATGCTTATCACCTCCAATACGTATAGTTATCCTGCTGAGGTGGTATTCCATGGACAAACTTTAATAGGTTAGGAGTATAAACACTGAAGTATGTCTGTATCAGACTGGAGTACATCTGTAACTAAGTAGATTCTAAAAAACTGTAAAGGTTGCTTGAAATCCTACAATAATAGATATTCTTACGAGCTATCTTTAGACACCTAAACCTGATCTCACTGAATTTACATTTGGAAACAGCCTTTCTCACAGTTAGGTGGTTCCAGCTCGCATCCTTGCACAGGACAGTAAACCAACTTTGCATCCTACTGCCATTGCTAGAGAAAAGCCCTCCCACAGATGAGCCATTCTGACAAATTTTTATTTCAGTAAGATATTGCACTGATTGTGGGAAAAAACGCTTTGCAATCTTACTTCTTAATGGGAGAGTGATAGAAATAGCTTGATATTCAAAGGTACCAAATTCTCTATGGAAAAACATGAGGTCCCAGTTATCTAATTCATCCCAGATAAAAGTTCTCTGACCTCCATAGATCTTCACTAAGGATGAGTTTGGCCTCAGGAGTAAAATTGCCACAAATCTTACTTTAAGTTGCAAGATGGAATGAAGACAAGGCAAGTCAAACCCCACAAAGTTTCCCTTGGTTTAATGTCAAGTCCATAAGCTTCCTGTGGTTTTCATGAGAGCCCATACATCAGCCTGGGATTAGCAAAAAGGGTATCCACATTTTTACCCTTCTATACCTTCTGCTGCATTTTATGCTTAGAGCAAAATTCATGTTACCCTAAGGTTACATTACGAACATTTTGCAGCAATCTACTGAGAATAACCAGTGTACATATATTAAAAATCATACTATATTTTTATTACTGAATGTATTTTTTCCATACTTTTCCAAGTACCATTTGAAATCTCTCATTGTATGAAAGCTTGTGTCTTTGAATTTCAAATAAGACACAAAAATGCATTTTTTAACTTTAATTTGTTCGTAACAATTGCCATTGAACAAAGACAAAGCTAGTTTTAAAACCGCGTGTTCTATAGTAACAATAGGAACAAGAATAACATACTGAATGCCTAAGCAAAATGCCAATGACTGGAAGATTAAGGCTTTCTCTTGACTTCATGCAAAACATTTCACAGCTGGTATTTCAGCAGAAGCATGCTCACTGCAAAATCTTGTTGCCAAGGAAAATATTTCATTTTAACAGCTTTTTCTCTTTATCAGGTGTTTGTTTCAGAGTACCGAAGGGCTTGCGGAGGATATTTTGGTTTTAAGAGTATAAAAAAGAAACTGATTCTTTTAACAGAGACTTATTAAATTCACCTTTTTCTTCCCTCAAGTAAATTGCTTTTATTTTCTTTTCTAAAAGGAAGAAGTTGGGTGTAGAAGTCAAAGGACGTGGAAAAGATCAACTTTTGTTACTAAAGGCCAAATTCATCAAATATCAGCACATGCAGGACTTGGAAATCAATAGTCCCCCTTCCTCCTCTCCATCCTTCCTCCCATCTCTCCCCCTGATCCTCTCCATTACAAATCCACTACATTGCCGTCACTCTTGTCTTATATCCTGTTTGCCTGTCAAAAGGGAACAAGATTCATTCTTTGAATCTTTTCCAAGTTAAAACTAGTGATGCTTCAGAGTGGGTAAGGTGGGACAAGCTTCCTCCCAAATGAGTATTTAACCAATGCTTGTTTAGCATTTATGGTAACAAGAGCTCCAGTTTTTGTAGCACCAACTGTTGGCACCGAGGAGGCCAATGTTAGAATTCCCTTACTTTCTATAGGGTCAGCATTTCACCCTGAGTTTATGGCCAAATAGTAAATATACCCAAACTCTCTCAATTCTTCTGCAGCTTTTTGGTAAAAAAACAAAGTAGTGTTTTTCTGTGGACCCATTGTATAGGATATGTTAGTCCTTGCAAAAAATGTGAAAAATTAAGGCTACTGCAAGTATTTTGCATCATTTTTTCCCTAGTTAAGATTCTTCTGCAAACTAACTGGCATAGAAACTCCAGATGGGTCATAACCGTCTTGGGAACTTACTGTAGCTCTCCACACATTCTTTGTCCTCCACCAAGCATAATTTTCCAGCTGTTGTAAGGCAAAGTGTGGGACTTGGGAGAGGGACATTCAGTGCTTCGTTGCTGCACTTTTCTGGAGTGCCTAAGAAATCCTTTAGGCATGTAGGGGCCCAGAGAAGGCAGTGAGGAGCTGATGATACAACACTAGCAATATTACAAGGTTGCTCTTGTTGCCAGCATGAGGTTTTGACTTTTTTTATTGCTTCTAGATGCATGCAATGTCAGAGGGTCTCTTGGGAAACACAGCACCAGTGACATCTGAAGGACTAGCTTGGAGGCAGATGTTTTAGAAAATTCAGCCTCTAGGAATTGCTATAGTTACATTCATAAATGGATCAACACTCTAATTTAGAAGATCCCAGGTACTGTGAGAGTTAGCATAATTGCAAAGGACAGCTACATAAATTAATATGTGAAGAACAACAGAAACAGCCCATAGGAGTGAAAGAGAAGGTACAAGAAGATTAAACTTGAAGTAAATGCCAAAACAGAACAAAGTAGAAATATGCTCCAAAACCACTTTGTGATATATAAATACTGATCAAGAATAAACCCCTAAAATGGCTTGGATTATTACCTGTGATACATCAAGCTTGTCCTCATGTTTATGAGCTTCAACTTTGTACAGCCTCCACAACAAATGCCGAATAAAACNTGTGATATATAAATACTGATCAAGAATAAACCCCTAAAATGGCTTGGATTATTACCTGTGATACATCAAGCTTGTCCTCATGTTTATGAGCTTCAACTTTGTACAGCCTCCACAACAAATGCTGAATAAAACCTACAACTGTATTAGTTTACTATTATTATTGCAATATTTCTAAAATGTAGCCTACTCTCATTTTTATTACACTTCTAGATCAGGATAAGTGAAAAGTTCAGTCTTTTTATGATTTGCAGCACCCAGCCTTCTAGGAAATAAGATACCATCGGCTCCTGATCTTCAGATATACGTTAATTTATTATAGTCAATAACTACACTGATGAAAATGGTGTTCGTGATGCTAAGGTCTGAATATTAGCACTATTGTGCAGACAGAGGTCATACAGAGTTCTCAATAGCCCCTTCCAGTGCACCTTAATCCGTACTTAATCCCCTGGCTATTACAGGCCTACAGTCTTCACACATTGCTCTGCCAACGTACATCAATCCCGATCTGTGAAGTGTCCTCTGTTATGCCTGTTGCACACCTTTCTTAGGATAAAAATGAATGTCATTATTAATGGTATAGTGAAATCTGTAATGTGGATAAACTGCACCCAGAGGATCAGAGTGAAGCCATAAAAATGATTTTCTATTGGTCCTAATGCAGAATTGGAGCACTAATCTCCAGAGATAAAGGGCATATAGCTGATTTCCCACTTTAGTCCTCAGTTTTAGCTTTGATTTTATTATTTGTTTGCTCTGTAACTTTCATCTATTTCCTAGACCCTTGAGCATTCAGAAAATCTTGGCAACATAACTGCATTTGAACATACTGTGTCTGGCTGATAGCTCTGAAGTGTTCAGAACATACTTTCATTATTCAGACTGGAATTAACTGACTCTTTGTAGCACAGATTATATTGATATGAAATAAGCTATTATACACTAGGAATACAGCATTTTAAAACCTTGTGAAATGGACACAATGCTCGCTAGCTCTGTATTGATTTCTCCAAGCAGGAATTATGATCAAAAACTAATTTCAAGCTGAGTTAAGTTTCACTAAGATTGAATAAAGCTTTCTATTATTTCAATTACTACACACCAAAGAGTGAGATAGCGTTCAAAGAATGGTACCTTGTTTGGAGTGATTTCCAGATCACTGAGATTCTCTGAGAAACGGTTGGTAAGATTTACCAATATGCATTTAACAAAAAGCTTAGTGCACCACTTTAAAATGATTCCTCTGCTACTTGAAGCTGGGAGCTTTGACTTTCATTACTTCTTATTCATGGAATAAGTGGAAGAATATAGATAGTATGTGCTTCTTTTTGCGTGTCTGTACCCTTCTGCATATAAGCGACCTTAAATATTTGAAATACCTACATTAAAGAGGCAATTGAAAGAGAAAAAGTGCAATTATTTTTGTTTTCTTAGGGTTGAGGACTGGCAAGGAATTCAATGACTTCACTATATCCTTAAGGGATAGAGTGTGAAGAGCAAACACCTCTGGAGACAAGTTTTGAAACATTGCATAAATCATGGTCTCCTGAAACAGTGGATGTAAACTGTTTTGCTGGTTCACTGAAAAATGTTTCAGTGACCGTTTGGTGTAAGAAATGCTATTTTCCTCCCTTTCTATTTGTCTTGGATGGAACATATAAGGACTTGGAAATTGATTAGTGGTTTGGGAGTAGTTGCAAGAAGGAAGCAAAAAGGAGAAAAAGATACAGCAAAGGATCTGCAGTTTCTCTCAGTCACCACAAGAGCCATGCTATGATCCATTTGGCTTTGCTATTTTTCTATCAAATATTTCCAGCTGTCTTCAACAGCATGGTCTCATTGTCAACAAATATCAGCATATAAATTACAGTATGTAGTTACGGGAATAAAAACCTGTAATGGCTAGACAGAGTTGATCTTGATCAAATTCATTTCTTCTTCTGAGGTATAGGTAGAATATGCAGTTTGATTCTTAATGTAAACAGGGCTACTGCTAGTCAGAACATGTCAATCTTTCATCAATAGATTTTAAATTACTTTCACAGGTCACAACAAACCACAAGTCTCATCCAGTCTTTAGATGAATTAAAGAAGTAAAATTAGACCTACAGAAGGATAAGTAAATCATATGCATCTAAATCCTGAATATGAAAATGCTTATGCTCTTAACTATGGATCATTTGGAGATGTTCTTAATATATCCCAATTTCTTTAAGTATTAAAAATATGTTTCTGTGAATGTTATTGTTTGTGTGTATTATTGACTGAAACCCTCTAGTTTACTTAACTGCAAAAAAAGTTGAAGACTGAAGGAAGAGCAAGACAAGCTTCTTTATACTGCCTCTCAGACAACTGACTCTTTCCTAGCAAGATAAGATGTGTCTTCAGCTGGAGAATGGCCTTTTTTTCATGGAAACTTAAGGAATGAAAGCTGACAAAGAGAAATAATGAATCTCAAAAAATAAAAACAAACAAACAAAACCAACCAAAAAAAAAACCCAACTCTAAGCCCCAGGAAACAGAAAATAAGAGTTTATAAAATCCTTAGTGAGATGGAGGGAAAGGTATTGGGCAAGTTAACTATGAAGCTGCTACCACAGCTCTCTGTGTTATTTCAAGTCTGCTTTCTGTATAATCCCTGCTATTGTGCTGATCAATGGGAAATGTGGAAACAGACCAGAAGGGACCACTGTAGAAACTAATATGATTGTCTCTGCACTCAGTATACAATTTCATAGTTATACTTGTGCACTGTTTACCGAACTGAGTGGAAAGTAGGGTAAATCTGAGGACCTGGAAATTTTAGAAGGGACTGAAACTAATAAATTTAGGATAGTAATTAGAAGCTGTTTCTAATCACAAAAGAAACAAAGGTCTGAACCATCTTCCAACAGGAATGAGTAGTGAGAACAAACCCCTCTCCCAAGCCATCTGTAAGCAGTGTAATGTGACATTATGAATTACATGTAAAATGCACTATGAAATAATTGCCTGCTTTTATTGGAATTGAATTCACTGACCTTGGAGGTTCTTGCTAGTCTTATATTCCATGTCTTTTTGATCACAACAGTGGGAAGGGTGCTCATGCCCTCGGTCATTGTCCTCTTAGACTGGAACTCAACTTATCTTCATTGCACAATCATCTAACCCTATAATTTGATTTTTTTTCGCTTCCCTGTGGACTGATTTTTAATGTGTGCATCTCCTCTTTTTTTTTTTTTTTTTTAGTTTTATGCTTTAACAAGGGTTTCCTTATCAATTCCATGTTTTTCACACAAAGTTTTCATGGTTTTCAACCCAAGGTAGATTACAAATTTGATAATGTTTGAGTTAAGCTTCTAAAATAACATAGACCAAGTAGATTCAGAATCAGACATATCAAATATATCATCTCTATTGTAACACAAGGTATTATTATATCAGGTGAGCACTTGCCTAATCTATTAACTTTATGGTATACCTATGTGTGTTTTAACCAGGTCTGAAACACACAACTAAAACAACATGATTGAAGACTTTCACATAGTAACTTTGCTATGTTGTGTTGGTAACACAGTAGCAGCTAAGTAAATACGGATCCCTGATGGAGTATGCTGCTAGAGCATTGTATATAAAATTAACGGCCCTATTTATAGCTTGCATTAATTTTTCCATAGTATTGTTTTAAGACCAGAGGCTATTTTTAAGCTGATATGGAGTGTTCCATTTTTTACCTTCTTCTCTCAGTCCCAAATTTAAGGACCACATTTTGAGCTGGCATAAATTGTTATGTCTTTGGAAGGCAATGAAGCAATTTCAATTTACATTAACTGAAGATCTGTCCAAACAAAATGAAGAACTGAATCCCTAAAGGGAAGTGGGTACATAGCTTCTCTGACAGCAGTGATAGCTGGGAGTTTGAGAACAGTTTAGGGTTTAGGCATTGGTGGCTTACTTTTACAAATAACTTCTGTAATTAGTGGGGAAATCTTACGTCCATATGTTAGGGAAACCTATNTCTGTCCAAACAAAATGAAGAACTGAATCCCTAAAGGGAAGTGGGTACATAGCTTCTCTGACAGCAGTGATAGCTGGGAGTTTGAGAACAGTTTAGGGTTTAGGCATTGGTGGCTTACTTTTACAAATAACTTCTGTAATTAGTGGGGAAATCTTATGTCCATATGTTAGGGAAACCTATCCTTCCAGGATCATGCATAAGTTGTCGGGCTATAAAAGATAGGATGCTAGCAACTATAAATTAGTTGCTTTCTTATATTTACAGTAAAAAGAAAAAAAAAACAGTCCTGAGTTTTGAACTCAGGAAAAGTGTCTGTTCATGTGCATTATTCATATTCTGTATGAACTTAAACAGCCATGCCTAGCAGCAGCACAATTTAATAATTCATTATCTCGTACTGTTACAGTATTTTTTTCTCCTATATGCAAAGGTCTGGGTATCAGCACTGGAAATACCATGTGACAAATTATTAAGAATATTTCATATGTAATAAAAAAGCACGCAAAGAAAATGGTTCTGAACACTTACCTGACTTCATATAGTTTCTCTCTTCACATAACAAATTTACTCAATTATCAAAATGGGTTTATAGGCCCTTGATGATGGCATGAAATCCCAGGGTCATTTATCCACAATAAAACAATATGACCTTTACATAAACTTGAAGTCCTGACAGTCACAGTGATTGCAGATCAGCTTACGGCATCACTGTACCATAGTAGCAGATGTTTGCAATTGTACTCATTCCACCACCTCTCTAATGATGTGCAATTGTCTTGAGGGGGAAGTAAAAGCCAACTTAATTTAAGGATCAAAAAAGTGTTTGTTTGAACAAATTAAGAAAAGATAGACAAAGCAGACAGGACGAGATGTCTAAATAAGGCAAACCTCTAGGGCTGAGTTAGTTTGACTATATCTTTCATTAAGCTTACAAAAAAAATCAGAGCTGCCGAAAGTACGTAATAATAAGAATCAATGTATCTGTCCAAGTTTTGGCTGTTTCATCTCAATCAGTATTGACTTAATATTAAGTCAACATAAAGCTAGCTGGTATTCTCAAATGTGTTTTATAGCCACTTCCCTGCAATGAAGGAGGCTTTCATTTTATGCTTCGCATAGCACAAAAGGGTGCATTTGCATCATACCTTCCTCATTTCACCTCACCTCCTAACATTGTTGTAATTTTGATGACTTACTATCCTGTTTCCAGGGATACACAGCCCATAATTGTACTCATGGACCAGAGACAAGGGAGAATACATCAAGTTAACAGCAATTTTGTTACTAATATTTAAGAAAGGAAAATAATTGGGGGGTGGGGTGTAGTAAAAAGAAAACCTTCTTTAAATAATTCCATTAGATTTTCTTAATTTTAAGACTATAGAAAGGTTGTTTCACCAAAGAAATATTTGCTGCATGGTGTACTGATATATCCCCATATAGGGTTACATTCTGGTATAATTTAAAAGCAGTTCTGTTATATTTCTATTTTATTTTTCCCCCTTGCTGGTAACTTTCCTCCAATAGCCTCTGTTAGTGTACTAGGACTGATTGAGAACCAGATTGATAACTCTATGTATCCTCTTATTTTGACATCTCATCAAGCTGTAACCCAATGTTTATTAGTGTAGATGCTTTTTAAAAAGGAAATACATAGATATTTATTATTCTGAAAACCTTAGGACCACAGCAGAAACAAAGTCAACTAACATAAAAGAACTTTGAAAATAGGCAACCTATTTATTTATCTAAATCTGACTTAATGTTGTTTTAATAAAAGTGGGTTTAGCCATAATATAATTCTAACATAGTGAAAAAAGCACATTAATCAGTCCAGCTGAGATTTCTGAGTACTAGTAGGTACACAGTAATGTCTTACCTATGGACTGACTGGGATTCTTGAAATACCTACAGTTTTCATGACTTGGGGAAAATATTTCTTGCCCCTCTTCAATTTATTCACAAGAACCAGCCTTCTTCAAGAATAACAAGTCATCAAGGACATCAATTCCTTCTTTCAGTGCAAACCAGACTCCTCCTTTCAGTAATACATAATTCAATGCACTGATAAAGCTGATCTAATGCATTTGATTTTATACCTGTGCCAGACTTGGACAGATCATTTATAAAGCAAACTTATGGTTGTAAAAAAGGACATTGCATTCTCATTTATCTTTAAAGTTTTTGAGTGTTTGAGTATTGTACTGAGTTTGTGAATAGTCCAGCATTTCCACAAAATGTGCATTATGTGCAGTAAGGTACCAACCCAGTACAATGCTTGACTTTGACTGTGAACATATGAGTTGACTCTTTGAAAACATATTCAGGAGACCTGGTCAGAGAAGAAGATTTTTCCTGAAGTTTACACCTCTAATTTCCACTGAAATATCTGAGACAGCAATGAGCAAATGACAACAGTAAGCAGAGAAGGTGCCAGAGCTGCATGAAATGCTGTTGTTCTTGCGGAGTATTTTAAATTTCTCCAAATTTAAGGGCAACAAATCATTCAAAATCCATATTCTCATCAGCCTGATCTAATCTCAGCACTTTAGAGTTGTGGATGCTGATATGTCAAAAAAACATTTCCTCTTTTGGCTCAAGGTGCTCATCAGCCATCTGGAACTGCTTCCCTAGTCTCATCCATTATGTAAATGAGATGTAGTATTCGTTATGTTTCATCTACTGATACTAATACATTAATATGGATGTTACAGCTTGAGCCCCTGAGAAGGAATTGGCTTCACATCACTCACTGGCTTGAGATCACATCCCATTACTTTTAATGGCCCTGTGGCATTTAAGGTCACTTGATTCTCAATACAGTAGCTTTCTGTGATGTCAGAAAAATGGTAGCTACCCCTTCTCATTTCCTTGTCTTTCTTTTTCTGTCCCCAAGAAATTATAGTATTTCAGCCCATTGCATATCTATTTGTTCTATGAGATTCTGCCTAATTTCTTTATTTACCTTCATGTCTTTTTTTCTGTTTGAGATTAAAATAACTGAGAAGTTCTTTCTCTATCCTAAAATAAAGCCGTGGGGGAGAAGTAAGATTTAAAATATGAGGGAATTTGTTAATAGAATTAGTAAGGAGATTTACCCAGGAGATGATTAAAAAAAAGTTATGTTCAATATTTCATCTCTCTTTGATTTTTGCAGCTTTAAATGAGACAAAATCAGTTTTGTAATACTATACTTGTGTAAACAATCCTTAGGCACTCAAGTGAGTGTGTTGAAATCAATGTGTAAATAAGCATTATGGTCCTGTCCTTGAAAAGTAGAGTTTGCAAGTGCATCAAAATCAGTCACATTTGTAACTACGAAGTACCATGCAGGATTGAGCCCTGTCAGAATAAGACAGCAGGTTTTGATGGAACAGTAGGCATATTCCAATCCAGTACCATTTAACTTTTAAATGAAGACTCGCTACGTGTCAGGGATTTAACATGCTTGCTCAATATTCCAAATCACCTATAGTGTAAAAGAGGAAAGAAAAGTATAAAGTGCAATTAAAATCTGTCATTTAGCATGGATAATTTAAATATGATTTTCCTGTATTAAAAAACTGCTTGCCAAATTCAGAGTGGAAATGAACTCTAAACGCAATATAAGCTTTCAGTTAGCTTTATGCAAAGAACTATCTGCCTAGAAAATATAAACAATTTTCTATTTTAGTTATGGAAATGCATTGCAATCAGTCAAGAAAAATGAAACATGCATCTGTATTGAATGAGGTAAACATGAATGTTATTAATAAGTAATCTCAGAACTCTTCATTTTTGTCTCATTCAAGTAACCTTTGGCTATTTGAGCAAACCCAGGATCTTGAGCAGGACTGCTTACATGAGAGGGGATAACAAGACAGGATTTTGGCAACTATTCCTTTACAGATTATAGGCTTGGTAGAACACATCCGTTTATGATTTTTAGCATTATCTGAGGCTACAGCATAAGATGGATTTAATAAACATAAATATGATAATTTTCAAAATGAAGCAACTAGCTAGATCTGAATTTGTCCATGCTGAGATTGACTCAACAGATCATAAATGATCACATGTAATAATGTACAGTTTGGGATTAGGACAGGTACAAAAATATTTTTTCCTCTTTTGGCCTATTCTTCCATTATCTTGCTATATATCTGTATTTATCATCTTCAAAGAAATCATAATGTTTTGCCTCAAATTAAAATGGAGGCAAAAATATATTTTTGCATTCTATGTTTTATCATAAACAACAATAATGGAAATTCATTTGCATCTTCAATTTAAACCCAAAATGAGAATGATAGACAATGGATAGAAAAACTTTCTGCAAGAAATGGATCTCCTTTCATAACTTGGAAGAACAAAATCTCTTCACTGATATCAGCAACTGTAAACAAGCTACACAATGAGATTATTCTGTAGGACTAGCTCTCATATGTTCTGTAGCTGATTCAAGGATTAATTAGACCCTGGTATTTTTTGCATATTCAGAACACCCCTATTTCTGGTCTTCGTTTAGTCAGCAGTTCTACCATCCAATGACCCCTCCCCATCTGGGAAGGGGAACCAGGGTAAGTAAAGGAGACCCATGAGTTGAAATGGAAACAGATTTAATAAAATAAC
>VZSC01007382.1:29504-42599 GCA_013398225.1 Steatornis caripensis | reverse complement strand
ATTATGTTATCTTTTTACTTTATATGTAATTGTATATTCCATATATATTTTAATTTCATATCTATATGCACAGACATTATTTTTTTAAAAAAATGAAATTATATGTTATATACTCTCTGGAATCTAATAGGCATTATGAAAACATGAAATAAATTGAATCCCCAAAAAGAACTATTTATTGTCAGTAATGAAAGTTAGAAGATTATTTTTTCAACAAAGCCTAATTTTTCTCAAAACAAAAAATAAACATAAGAGGAAAAAAATTCATACATTTTCACTAAAACAAGACTTTTTTTGGAAACATCAAATTACTGGTATTGACAAATGTAGAAGAAGAATACATATCCGCTCACTCAAGCTCTGATATAGCTTCTGTGCATATTAATACAAAAGTGTTACATTTTAGCCACAAATTTGGAAGGTTTTGTATTGTTTTTCTTTGCCCAGATGGCCAAGGCATCACTGCTGTTTCTGTGTTGCTGTAATGACCAGGCTAGAACTCTAGTGTGAACTCAAGCCAAAGGGACTGTGACCTGTGGATGAGTCCATGCAGGAGCAGGACAACTCCAAGCATCTGTGGCTGTGAATAAATCCGCACCAAAGAAGGTACACTTTGAAGTGTCTGTGGCTGTGGTTATGTCTGTACTGTAGCAGGTATATCTGTGAAGGGAACATGGTGCAAGGGTAAGTCCATGCTGGAGAAGGTACGCTTTGAATTATCTGTGGCTGTGGATAAGTCCATGCTGCAGCAGGTACATCTTGAAACATTAGTGGCTCTGCGTGAGGTCATGCTGGAGCACCTCAAAGCATGTGGCCATGGATAAACCCACAAAAGAGCAGGTACACACTGGAGAGACTGCGGCCATGTGTAAGGCCATGTTGAAGCAGTTATATCTGTGAAGGCTTTATGGAATATGGGTTAGGCTATGCTGGAACAGTTGCACTTCAATGTGACAGTGGCTGTGGATAAGTTTATGCCACAGCAGATATACCTTTGGAGAGACTGTGGCTCATATTTACGGCTCCACTTGGAGCAGGTACAGTTCCAAGGGACTGCATTCTGTGGACATATCCAAGCTGGAGCAGGGGCAAGGGGAGGAGTTCATTGCAATGTTGAACTCTATGGTCTGGTCCAAAGCAGCCAGGGGTGGAGATTGTAATGGAAATACCTTTAAATTGTTGTAAAGTGGGATTTGAGTTGCGTGTTACGGGAATTACTACAACAGGAACCACCTGAATGAATGGAGGACAAGACTTACAAGAAGCAGGGAAAGCGCAGCAGTGACCCAACCTGAACTGTCTTTGGTGCCCAGTAACTGCACTCAACACACCAGCTCTCCTGTCATGAGTGACCACCGTAACAGGCAGAGCCTGAAGTCATGGACTAAATTAACTCAATGGACTTTTTGCGGACATTTGTGGACGTTTTACAGACATTTTGAAGAGGTGGTCCATAGACTAAGGGAGTGTTATCTGTGTATTATATCGAAGAATGGGAAGGGTTGTGGTGGATAATAAGAATGTGGTGGATAGTGTGGGACTTGATCATGATGTAAATGTTATGAAATAGGGGGTGGAGAACGTGCTGGTTTTGGCTAAGATAGAGTTAATTTTCTTTGCAGTGGCTGGCATGGGGCAATGTTTTGGATTTGTGCTGAGGACAGTGTTGATAATGCAGAGATATTTTCTTTAGCTCAGCAGTGCTTACGCAGAGCCAAGGCCTTTTCTGCTTCTCACTCTACCCCAACAGTGAGTAGGCAGGGGGTGCACAAGGAGTTGGGAGGGGACACAGCTGGGATGTATTGTATGGCATCATGCTCAGTATATAAATCTTGGGGAAGAAGAAGGGAGAGGGGGATGTTCAGAGTGATGGTGTTTGTCTTCCCAAGTACCGTTACATGTGATGGAGCTCTGCTTTCCTGGAGATGGCTGAACACCTGCCTGCCAATGGGTAGTGAATGGATTCCTTGTTTTCCTTTGCTTGCATGCATGGCTTTTGCTTTATCTATTAAACTGTCTTTATCTCAACCCTCAAGTTTTCTCACTTCGACTCTTCCAATTCTCTCCCCCATCCTGTCATTGGGGGACTGAGCAAGTGGCTGTGTGGTGCTTAGTTGCCAGCTGGGGTTAAACCATGACATATAGAAAATGGAACACCTTAATGAAGAAAAAAAGACAAGCTCCTCAAAGCAACAAAAAGCAGGGAAGTAAGATTTTTTACATTGTTACTTATTTTAGAGGTCATTTGTTTTGGCCTCCACTCCAAAGATCAAAACCAGCTAGTGTCCCATTGGAAATGTGATCCTTTGTAATGCAGTAGGAATTTCAGGAGTGGATTTTTCTCTTTTTATTACAAAACCTCACCATCTCAAGCATTTCCAAGCGAAGACTGATCAAAATCTTACAACAGATAGTCATAGACAATGTAGACTGGAAGACCCTCCTCCTCCTCTTTAGCTCTGTCAGGGCCTTGAGGGGTCCCATAGGGAATGACTGCCCTGAAAGTTCCCCAGGATCCCTACACACCCTCTGCCCCAGCTGCAGGGCTCCATTTCAGCTTCAGCTGATGATATCTTGGAAGGTCTCAAGACAGAGCAAGGACACAGCTTTCTCCTGGCACCCAGTTTGGGTGAGACTATGCCAGCTGGGAAGAATCAAAGAAGGGGAACATTACCTGCCTAAGCATGAACTGTGTCCTTTTCCCTTAAATGCAGAGAATGGGCTCTGATCTGTTTTATTTATTTGCATAATATTAGCCTGAAGCACCTCAGGGACTATTTCTCTTGGACTATTTGTTTTGGGCACTGTGCAGAGTAAATAATACTGAGTATGTGAAATTCAGATGATTGGCATTATGGCTAGATGACTTTCAAGACAACAGAAAAATCTCACAGACCTGAAGTCTAAGCCCTCTGTTCTGGGCCAGAGCATTAGCTTAATAAAAGAAAAGAGACACCTCTTGCTGTTTGGGATTCATCAGCATATGTAGTTTTCCTGACTTCGTTTTTGGCATAGAAGTCAATACACTTCCATAGTCCCTCGCGTAGACTCCAGGTTACAGTGCTAGGCTGTACTGAAGGCAGAAATCAAAGAGCATCACAAATCCTTGCTTTGTCATCAGATTTGCCCACCAGGAACACACATAAAGAGCCATAGGCTCACTACGTGAAAGAGAGACCAAAAGAGCGAAAAAATTTATTTCTGTTATTCCAGAGATACTTGGATCAAATGTTCTTCCAAAGATTGAACAACAGCAATGAACTTCTGCTGTGATACTCCCTGGAAAAGACTTCAGAAACCAATACAGTTTGAACATTTTAAAGCAGACTTCAGCTTTGTAGGAGCTTCTCTATTAGACACTTAGCTGCTTGTAACCATTCTCCTACTGAAACCATTCTTTCCCTAATGATTGTAATATGAAACAGTTTGTATTTGACAAACCGTACTGCAGAGAGGTAAAGGCTGGTATGAATCTTACTCTACTAAAAATACTTCCCAGTATGATTTATTGTACTATAATTGTGCATTTGTTGAGAATTTATCCCAAACTTGGTGACATTTGTGACAGTTCTAAACCTACAACTATCCAGTGTTTGCTTGCCTAACATCTTCAGAGAAGTTTCGCCTCTTGTTCCAAGACATAGTCGCTGTGTTTGGGGGAAAGAGGAGATAAAGGAGAATGTCTGTGTGACAGGTTTTTTTATTAGTTCAACTCTTCAGCCATGTAAATAAGAAATCAGAATTGGTGTAAATCACAGTTTCACATACTTTTCATGTACACTTACCATAAAATCAGTGCCAGTTATCCCTTTTAATCTTTCCCCCTCAATCAAAATCAAATCTTTAGAAATTATACCCCATTTTATGTTGCTCATCTGGCAGATAGTATCTATAAATAGTGAAAGATAAAGAACATGATGTAAAAAGTAGGGGTGTATTCCAATACAGTGCAATATATTCTGGGAATGAACAAAATGCTGAATTCTAATATTTGGATTACAAGTTGAATTTTTAAGACTTTTCACTGAACATTTATTTTTTTTAAAAGTAGTAGAAATTTTGCTTTGAGAGTACAGTTTCATGGCCACCAGACCCAGAAGATTCCTGACAAATATTCAGTGTTTATACTGTTTAACTTAAGAGTCAAATGGTGAGATTCCTAGAAGCAATCAGAAAAACAGGCATCTCTAGAATCTGAAATAACCTGTGGAATCAGTTTGCCTCAGACAGTGTGAATCCATGATCCCTTCACTGCTGGCTGCTGATGTGTTAAATGCCTAAACATAAATTAGGTATATTGCATTATTAACACTTACTTGGTCTTTCCTGGTAGAATAGTAGGCTACTTACTTTAGCCTCCTAGGCTCACTGAATTAATTACGGGCTTAAAAACTCTTTTTAAGCACTTATTTGCATACTACTTTTCCTAATTTCTTTGTTCATTAAAGAATTCAAAATCAAGATTTGCGGTATTGTGATCTATGTTTCACATCAAATTATTTAAGACTACCCTGATTTCCTTCCTTAACTTGAAGCAAAAAATATGGAATACTTTACCCACACGCATTGTCTTTCATACTGGATTCATAAACCACTTTGCAAATGCTGTTCTGTTGACTTGTATAGTTCTTTAGCTATTGATCTTATCTTACCCTTATTAAGGTAAGAATTGATATGGGTATGCTAAGTTGAGGACTGTTCTCATTTAGGTCTAGTTTAACTTTTTTATGACCAATTATTTTTGATTCTTTAAAACTCTGAACTTTTGATAAACTACTATTTTTCTTTCCTAGGAAAGTGAAAGGCATCTTTGACTTACAACGCTCTACACCTTACTAGAATTATGAGATGTTAACTGGTCAAAGCATTGTCATGAGGTAGCTATGTAAACGATATTTTAGGAAGATTGTTCATCTTTCAAAGACTAGCATTAGATAATACTATAGCAAAATTTACAGTTGAAGGCAGTCAACAACAGATTAAAGGTGCGGCAAAGTATGTACTAGTGAATGACATTCTCTGGTTTTGTCTGAAATCAAATGCCAAAATAAAGGTAAACATGGTAATACAGGTTATGCAGGTGAGCTGATTAAAATGAGTATCTTCTCCTTCAGTCTCACAAAATAGCCATTGGCACCATGACAACAATTAAGGAATGCCAACCCTTACTGTCTTTGTGTAAATCACTTCTAGGGAACTAGTTTCCTTGAACTTCAGACAAGATACCTGACTCCAAAGGCTAAAGTAGTTGTTCAAGCACCTTTGACAGGGCATAAAAATGAGCATGTTCAAAGGCAATTACCCATGTTGAAGACTAGGTATGCAATGCTGTAGTTTCACAATCAGTTTAAACCAAATTAAGCTGGCAGGGATGCAGAAAGAAGTGGCCCTATTGTTCTTCTGCAACTCTATTTCTCCCTTGTGTCAGCATAAGCATTTACCTTGTAGCTAAAACTAAACAGTTGGTTTTTCTGCTGTGTTAGTTTTAAGCGAGATCAGTTCTCCGACCTGGTTTACTCTGCAGTTGTACAAAGCTTCCCCAGGAGGGGGAAGATGGCAGAGAGGTGAAAGGGGAGTGATAGAAACACTTCTCTTGGCATCAGTGCCAGATGCTGCTGCTGTGAACTGATTTTGAAATTACAGCATAAGATGCAATAGGTTGCCTGCCGCTACTGACTACAGATGAGACCTCACTGATTGGCCTGGGCTATAGGGGAGTAGAAACTACCCCAAAGATGCTTGTATAGAGTAGCTGAAAAGACTTGCCTTAAAACACTACATTTGAAAAAATAACAATAGATTTCTTAATGAAAGGAAAGGTTTTATTTTTAAACTTAGAACACTTCAAACATGCTGTATACACAAACCTAAAAAGGATATTTATTTAATAGATATCAACAGAACAAAAATAATTCATTTTCAGAGTACTAAATGGATACTTATTTTACTTATATTTTAATCTTAACTATGCACAAAGGACCTAAATACAGTCTACATCATATATGGGAGAACTAGTCCCACGATATATCTCATCCAAAGTCTCTAACAAAGGCTTGTGTCCTTTGAGATTGATATGGATTGATAAAAAAGATAAAAAGAAAAAAGTAATAAAATGTAATAGAAAGCATGTTTCTATTCTGTTGCTAGAAGGGATTATAATATTCTGAGTACTATATATCTCTCAAAATGAAAAGTGGGCTCAAACAGGGGGAAGAAGCAGTGTGAGGGAAGAGAGGAAAACAAACTTACATTTGTTTTTATATCTTACAATGTTAATGTTTTGAAGGGACTCATTTGATATGACAAATAGATCTTTCATCTTTTATCCCACAGAACAGTGAAAAAACTCAGACTTCCTGCACAGTATTTTTAGAAGAAGGATGAGAGGGGAATCTCCTCACAGATTGACAGCCTCCACTTAGTTAGGAAACAAGATATTTAGATGCATTTTCCAAAGATAGAATCTGGTGTTTGGGAGACTGCAGTAAATTTCCTCTGCCCCTAACAAGGGCTCCTAAGTCCAGCAGAGCTGATCGAGTTCCAGGGACAGAATTCCTCCACCATTTTACGGAGTGATCACCAAGTTATGCATGAGTGTCTTGATTCAGCACTTTTGTGTTGCTGCATTTTATTATTATTTGTAATGGGTAATTTAGCTATAATGTAAGGTCTGCATCTGCTATTAGAAAGACTGATCCAAGGTATGAAATTATGTTTTCAATGGAAATTTGTCTTCAAATGCCAGAACACTAGTGAAATTCAAAGTCTGCCACATGTTGTCTAAAACTCAAAACTTTCTGAGGTCGACCTTCCCTCATATCATAAATAGAATTTGTCTGGAAGTGATGGATAAAGCTAGGCAATGAGTTTGGCTAGCAGAAAAGTACTGAAAGATACAAAAATACAGACAGCATTGTTCTGTTTTAAATTAAAACTTGAATTTTAGATTATCCTAAGTCACGAGCTTCAGATAGTAGCTAGATATGAGGTTGGTCAAACTAGCCTGGATAAATATGAAATAATTTGCCTTTTTAATCTCTTCAATCTGTGCTATAATAGGTTCTTTCCTGGTTGCAGGTATGAAAATTATTTATGGTCTCTAAAACATACCATTTCTAACTAATGTTAAAAGGTAGATATAGTCAAGTATTTAAGACCTTTTTTCAGAGAAATATTTTCTTCAAAACATGTTTGGAAGTTGTGATTTTCAGAGTATAATGGTCCTGACTCAGATTTTGGTTTTGTAGTTATGACTGGGGGAAGCCAAAATCCCAAATTTGTAGCAGATTCTTCTAACTTCACCTCTCAGTGAATACAAATTTTAGTAATTTCAACAATTATAATCTGCTTGATTTCAGCTGTTTTTAAATCTGACTCAGTTTAGAATTGATGTTTTCATTTTGCGGTGAAATAGCTTCCACCTGCTTTTATGAGATTTCTGATGGTATTTAAGCAAACACTTCTCCAATTAGCTGTAATGGGAAAATTGCTATTGTCTGAATAAGAAAAATATTGTTCTTCATCAGATTGTCTCCTATCTTTCTTAATATTAAGGTCCACTCATTTTTGATATAAGAACTTATAAGTACACAACTCAGAAGTAGTCACTGTGCTTAGAGTCATCTTATAGTCTACTTACAGTCTACTAATACAGACTACAGTCTACATGTGCATTCCACTCTTTCTTACCTAAATCAAAAATATTTTTCCTCTAAACCTTGATACCCTCATTTTAAATGCATAGAAATATTTGGGAATTTATCCCAGTTAGAAACTGAATGAATTTCTCATGATCATATAAAAACTGTTCTTCATTAGTTGCATAAAATTTATAACTTTGGGAATCTCAGCTTTTGCCTGTAATTTTTTAATTGTTTTATCTTGTTCCTCAGCCTCTAACAGTATGACTGAATAGATCACTTCTGCAACTTGGCACATCTCTCCCCCCCACCCCATCCCGGACAATTTTCATTAAGCAGGATAGATACTAGCACTGTTTTTAATTACAATTTGACACGATACTCTACATTATTACTGGAATGTAAAGGATAACAAATAGCAGTGAGAAGTCATATTTGATGAGCTGTGATTATTGCGATTATACAAATGAGAAATGGTGAGGAAATGCTGAGATACACCCTTTTTAAAAAGTAGCTGGAACAAAGACTGGAAAAAGAGACAGTGTGCAAATAAACTCAGAAGTGTGATACTTTGGTTCAGTATCTTACCCACAAAAGGAAGAAAACAAATATTATCATGGTAAGGTAAGTTATTATATAGTAGGAAATTATACTAACTGTTGAAAGTAATTTTCTAAATCTAAAACTTATTGAGCAACAGAAGCTTCAGGAAAAAAGAAAACTAAGAAAGCTTTTGTGTGGTCTTTGGCATAAAACTAAAAACCTGGAGCAAATTATGGTTGATATAAACAGTAGATTCTGAGGTTTGTCTGACATCATTTATGGAATTTTAATTAATACAGAGACCGGTGAAGCTGTCAGACTGCAAAGACTGAAGCAGAAAATTAGGAGTGCAGAAACACTTTTTCTACAACTCCGTTTTATGTAATCTATTTTAAATGCTGTCTCTTTCCTTTACATGTTTAAAAAATCCTATAAAATTAAGGTTTGTATGCCTCTATTGACAGTTTTCATTCTCACAGAGCTGTTTTGGCTTCCTGAATGTTTATTGAGTGCAACATGTTCAATACAGACAAAAAAATTAATTATTTTTAAAATATCGAAATATCTAGTCTTTATAGATGATATTTTAAATTATTATTCTAAACTGATATTATCCCATTTGTTTTACCCTACAGAAAACTTTAAACTAATAGGGGGGATATTGTTTGGAAGACATTAAGATAGTTGCTGGGACTTTGAAAAACAGGTGGAAAATAATTCAGAAAGCCAGATCCTCCTCTAATTTATGTTAATGTGAATTGAGATTACAATGAAACATTTGGGAATGACAAAAAACCAAGGAATAATACTAAATACCAGCATAGGATCAAGTAACTATCAAAATAAAATATTGAATTTTTTCTTGTTTTCTTTCTAAAATGTTGATGTTCAGTCTATGTAGTATCTGAGCCCTTCAAAGAGAAAAATATTCTGTCATTAAAATGTGTTTGTCCTGAAGAGCAGTGTTATCTTCTGGTGAGGTCTTCTGAGCTCGTCCTTAGTAAGGTGTCAGCTTGACAGAAGAAATGGTCTGTTTGTCCATCAGTCAAACTAGGTTGATTTCTTGCAACAGGGGATCTATCCTTACATATCTGCGGGAAATGCACACATTTATTCTTCAGAATAATTGCAGTGAATTTCACCAATCCACCTGGGAGTAAGTCAGCAATATCATTTATTCCTTGTCTTTTCATTACAGTTAATCTGCTGCTATTTATGTTATAAAAAAATGGTGTATCTTATTTTCTCTTTATTGCCAAATTAATGGTGGTGGGAAAAGACAGACAAATTCACTTTCTTTTCTGTCTTGTAACTCTATGAACTCTGTGGTAAAGAATTCAAGATCTACAATGTGTATGTGGTCTCTAAAGTAAAAGAAGATGGGGATGCTGTTAGAACAAGCTTCATTAGCTTGAATTAGTTAACCAGATTGACCAAGTTAAATAACCTGAATATTTGACTGGTGCAAGAAAATTAAGGATTGTGTGACAAAAGCCAAAAATTTAAGCAGAAATTTAAGTAGAAAAAAATTCAGTACCCAGATCACAGGAACTGAAGTGGAGAAGGTCATGTTACATCTTTAAGATGGAAAAACAAAGAAGAAGAAATTATAAATAGAAATGGTGTGGGAATTTCCTAGATGAAAATTCAAAGGCAGAAACATAAATCATACAATGAATGGATACAGTCAGGAAAAATAAACGAAAGGCTTGAGTCAAGCAGAAATTTTGCCCTGAAATTGGAGCCATGTGTGACAAGAGGATGGAATAAATGTAAATTAAGGATACAGTTTGTTTTGTAAGATATTAGGTATATGGGAAATTGGGTCTTATTGCTAAGAAAAAAGGGCAGAGAAAAGTGAAACAGAAGGACAAGAAAGAGTGAATATAGGCTTTCAAGGACAAAAGTACTTCTTTTGGTCAGCTGATGTCAACACGGTATTAATTTCCAACGGAATAGAACAGCACACTTGTCGCTATTATATTCAACCAGTTTATCAGTATAAAAGAGTAAAATATTAAAAGGTATGCAACCTGAATATAGACATAGACAAAGCCAAAAGCCAGCAACAAGACAATTACGGACAATACAAATTCCGTTAAGGTCTTTTCAGTATTCATGCCATAATATTGACTAATCTGATCTCCTTCTGTGACAAGCTAACCTGTTTAGTGAATGAGGAAAAGGCTGTGGATGTTGTTTACCTAGACTTTAGTGAAGCCTTTTACACCATTTCCTATATCATTGTCCTGGAGAAATTGGCTGCTCATGGCTTGGATGAGTGTAGTCTTTGCTGGTTAAAACACTAGCTGGATGGCTGGGCCCAGAGACTTGTGGTGAATGGAGGTAAATTCAGTTGTCGAGCAGTCACAAGTGGTGTTTCCCAAGGCTCAGTGTTGTGGCCAGTTCTCTTTGATATCTTTATCAGTGATCTGGATGAGGGGATTGAGCACACCCTCAGTAAGTTTGCAGATGACATCAAGTTGGATGTTTCTCTGCTTGAGTGAAGGAAGTTTCCACAGAGGGATCTAGACAAGCTGGATTGATGGACCAAGCCCAATTGTTTGAGATTTAACAAGGCTAAGTGCCAGGTCCTCCACTTGGGTCACAACAACCCCATGCAATGCTGCATGCTTGGGGAAGAGTGGCTGGAAAGCTGCCCAACAGAAAAGGACTTGGGGTGTTGGTTGATGGTTGGCTGAATATGAGCCAGTAGTGTGCCAAGCTGGCCAAGAAGGCCAACAGCATCCTGGCTTGTATCAGAAATAGTGTGGCCAGCAGGACTAAGGAAGTGGTTGCCTCCCTGTACTTGGCATTGGTGAGGCTGCACCTCAAATACTGTGTCCAGTTTTGGGCCCCTCACTGCAGGAAAGACATGGAGGTGCTGGAGCGTGTCCAAAGGGCAATGAAGCTGGTGAAGGGTCTAGAGAACAAGATGAGTGGCTGAGGGAGTTGGGGTGGTTGAGTTTGGAGAAAAGGAGACTGAGGGGAGACATTATTGCTCTCATCAAATACCTGAAAGGAGTTTGTACTGAAGTGGGTGTTGGTCTCTTCTCCCAAGTAACAAGCGATAAGATGACAGGAAATGGCCTCAGGGTGTGGCAGGGGAGGTTTATATAGAATATGAGCAAAAAATTCTTCACTGAAAGGGTTGTCAAGCATTGGAACAGGCTGTGCAGGGTAGTCGTTGAATCACCATCCCTGGAGGTGTTTAGAAGACTGTGCTGCTTAGGGGCACAGTTTAGTGATGGACTTGGCAGTATTAGGTTTATGGTTGGACTCAGTGTTCTTATGGATCTTTTCCAATCTAAATAATTCTATGATTCTATGATATGTGGAGAAGAGGGACTTCTTGAACTTAGGTGAAATGTGGCTTTTGCAAATAGCATTTGTTTTCATAAATTCCTACCCAGTAAGCAGGACAGCTGAAACATCATTTAAAATACGTAAGTGACCAACAGCAGAGCGAATGTGGCATTTGGTGAAGGGGAACTAAAATAAACAAATTTCATAATTACAAATGAGCATATAAAAAAGAACCTGGAGCAAATAAGCTAAAACTTGAAACTCATTAGTTTTCCCACTGGTTCTAGGCATCATCAGTATTTATCTCAGAAAGATCTTGATAAGAGACAGAGGAAACCATTTTTAGACAGTTTTGCTAAATAAAGGTAAGGTACTATGCAAGTATAAAAATGGACAAGTACAAGATGTAGTGGCTTGGTTAAACACAGATATGATTGATAACTCAGATACAGAACAAATAACGAGTACTTCACAGATCTTTTAAAGACAGATCATAAGGTACAGAGAGTTACAAAATACGAAAGATCACTATAGTATGCACATAAATGGCATTCACAACCCACAGGACAGAGAATAGAAGGAGATGCTAATAAAGACAAAGGAGCATACTCAGAATTTAGATAGATATCTTGAAATGAACTACGTCAGAAACAATGAAAATATGTCAGATCTGGTTTGTTTTCATTCTGCAACATGATAGCAAAATGGAAAGTTTACATTTTCAGACAGTGGAAAGAACAACAAGGCTTGTTAAAATGATAATGTATCTTAAAAAATCTGTACTGCAACTTCCACTTTTAAGTGCACTCTGCTTCTGTTTTACAGGTAGTAGATATGTTATGTAAATGAATGCTTTAAACTGGATGTTCAGAGGACATGAGTGGCTTAGAAGACAAGATGTCATTTGCATTTGTATAATTGCTTTATCATTGCCACAGATACTTAGCATCTGTTTTTGTTAACACATGTGAAGTTGTCTGGGAGCTTTGACTCAGCTCATTAGCAGGTTTACTGCAGCCAAGAAGGCAATGGACCACAGAGTAAACTATCTTTTCAAGAGGCATGTAAAAATGGACTAATGCACATGCTGCTAGAAAGATTCACAGTGTCACCACTCTATGATCGTACTTGCACTGCTTATCAATGTAATAATGATGTATTGAAGTTCTATAAGGGCAGTTGTATGGTCCTGCACCAAGGGAGGAACAACCCCATGCACCAGTACAGGTTGGGGCTTGACCTGCTGGAGCGCAGGTCTGTGGAGAAGGACCTGGGAGTGCTGGTGGCCAACAGGTTCACCATGAGCCAGCGATGCACCCTCATGGGCAGGAAGGCCAATGGCATCCTAGAGTGCATTAAGAAGAACATGGCCAACAAGTCGAGGGAGGTGATCCTCCCCCTCTACTCCGCCCTGGTCAGGCCACATCTGGAGTACTTTGTCCAGTTTTGGGCTCCCCAGTTCAAGAGAGACAGGGAACTACTGGAGAGAGTCCAGTGGAGGGCTACAAAGATGATGAGGGGAGTGGAGCATCTCTCTCACAAGGAAAGGCTGAGAGACCTGGATCTGTTTAGCCTGGAGAAGAGAAGACTGAGAGGGGATCTCATC
>VZSC01007382.1:0-28996 GCA_013398225.1 Steatornis caripensis | reverse complement strand
TCCAGAGGTCTCTTCCAGCCCCTACCATTCTGTGGTTTTGTGATTCTGTGACATTAGAGGGTCCTTGAAGAGTGACAGTTCTTCACTGTATTGATAAATATTAAAACTGGAATCAAGTGTCAATACTAGGAAACATAAACGCAGATTTCATTGATTTTGAATTACCATTTTTATGTACAATTTTATCTATTGATAAAAGTAAGGCAATTCAAGTTGGCTTAGCCCTCAGCATTGCTTAGCTGTCCCTGTATCTTTGTGTGCTTTTTCCAGAAAGATAAACAGGTCCTTACTCACCACTGCTATTAAAAGACAGACATAGATCTTGGAAACTCTTTCCTTTTGCACTGTTTCCTAAGGATATTTGATGTTTTGCTTCTTGGCACTTTCCGAGCGAAATTCTCAAAACAACATTAATTTTAATTAAAAGGAATCGAAGGAATGAAAAGAATGTCTGTACAACAAAATGAAGTATTGTGTAATAATTCCAGATTCACGCATCTCAAAATTTACTACAGAAAGGGTCCTCATATCAGTTATAGGCAATTCCTGACATTCTTGCCAAAACCCAGCTTCTCTCATCCACAGAGAAAGTCGCTGGTTGAAAAGTATTTCAGAAATTCCTGAAGACAATTGTTCCGTCCATCTCCTTTAGAAGTTCTCACAAAGGCCTAACCAGACTACAGATCATAAAGACTACTTCAACTTTTACTAAGCAAATGACAGGAAAACAGTAAAGAAAGATGTTAAAAACCCAATGTAATCTATGAACTCTCATGAAGGACCATGCACTTCGAAAAGAATTTTCTGTCTCTCATTAAACAACTGATAGACTAATGAGAATGTTATTAATATATTTCAATCCAAATATAGTAACAATAACACCTCTAAAAGAAAAAGGAATAGGAATTCCTTCAAAACTATTTGAATTCCCATTCCAAATTTCTTTCTGTACTAACCTGAACTTCCGGACTTTCATTAGTGTAAAAAGACCTTCAGGTTCACTTTTTCTCTGTGAACATACTGAAATTTTTACGATCCTCTTTTTTCATTATCTCTAAGAGCTGATTAAAAAAAATATTTTTACCACACCAGTATAGAAGGAAATGAAGACTGAGATACAGATCTTAAGCAAGTTGACTTTCTCAAATCAGAAAGTGAAGCAAATTATTTTATAAAGAGTTCTCTCACTTCCAAAAGTGCTCATGAGTCACCAGTTTGTAAATATTTCATTTATTCACTTACATAAATGGATAAAGAAGACTGTTTATGAAAATTTCATTTCATCTCTGCTTCTCTCCCCCTTCTCCATCATGCTGTTTTCTGATGCAGTACAAGCCTTGACCCAAAAGAACTTGATAAAATGAGATAGAAGAAAGACGTCTATTTCATGCCATGAAGACAGTCCTCACAAAAGGAACTGGAAGCACATATTTAATCCTATATTTTACAAAGATTTGTGACTATTCACATTTCTTTTAGAAATTGGTCTTATAACTCTCAGAGCAAAAAAGAGCGAGTTCAACTGATGTTAACTAAATTTTTCTAAGTTATACCAGCCATTTAGAAGACTTCAGTAGATACAACTCTCTCTGGAAGGTGTAAGGAGTTTATTCCTTGTATGTGTACAGATGCTTGTACCTGTGCTGATCACCAAAAGGATCTGATATATATAACATTTGGCTGTGGAAACAATAATATTTGTCTATCAGAAGCTTGTCTAAAATTACCCACAAATTTTAACCATATTACCCAGAAAATAGAATAAATATCAGAAAATATGTTTTAATTTCTAAGCTATTTAGTCATCTAAAAAGATACCTCTTCTCATTAGGAACTAATCTGATGCTTAACATTACCTGTGTTCTCTAGTGCGGTTTAGTAGAAATGACAACCAACTGTTAGTGTTATTCTATGCTTAGGAATATTCAAAGTACTTTTCACTTTTTTAACTGTTGACAACATGACTTCATTTATTACAAATTTTTTCAACTTTTTTATTTAGACAATCGTCCTTTGCCCCCAACGGAGTAAAAAATGGCAGGAATAGGACATCGATATGCAGGCAGTGATTTTCATCTTGTATAGCTTCTAAGTGTTGCTTAAGTATGCATTGCACCACCAGCCTCTCAATGACATGTGGCAAGAACCACGAAACTTTATTTTACTTGTAATTTAATTTGCCAGTTCCTTCTGCAGCTTGAATATTTTCCAGAATGATTTCATTAACATCTTGAAGTTTTGCTTTCATCTGGATTAAAAAAAAGAATCAATTTCTGTAGTTTTTTGGCCTTGTAAGGACCAGACTGTCTTGGTACACATAATTTTTAAAGGCAATTCTTGCTTTACATTTACATTCTTTATCTTAGATCAGGCCCACTGTGAGATGTATTTCTTTTTTCTGTATGTTTCATAAGAATCAAACTGGCATAATTTTTTTTTTTAAGATTACTCTTACTTCAAATCTATATTCTTGATCTTTGATCAGGCTCGGTATGAGATGTATTTCTTCTCTGGTTCTTGTACTAATATCCATCTCTGCAATAGACTAATCCCCATCTGCTCTGGTAAGATCTTGTCAAAGAAGGCAACAGGAGGCTGCAATAGCTGCAGGAACCCTCATCTCATCTTGTCTTTCTCCATTTTTCTTCAGGCAACATGAGCAAATTCTCTGAAAATGAACAAACACCTTTTAAATTTGAAACTATCACAAAAGGCTAATTGAAAGTACAGAGTCTCTAAAAAGAATTACGTATTCTCCCTTTAGATAGGAGACCAAAATTACAGATAATTCAAGGCTAGAAAGTAAGAAATACATTGGAATGCAATCAGATGTCAGAATTAATGATGGTTCCAAGTTTTTTCTCTTACATAAACTTAAATGTTTTGGGCCATCAAGAATAATAGCTTTGTCTTAATCAAAATTAGAGCTGGTTTTGCAAAGGAATGTTCTAGTAACTCTAGGGAGCAGCTCATTAAAATAATGTAGTTGTCATTATCCATAACATCTTAGATGGTGTTTTATCTAGATGACAAAATACAGAAAGCTACCTTGTTATCTTTGAAACACTGCTCCCCATAAACAGTGTATGTCACTTCAATTCATAATGAACATGGCTCATTTCGGTCATTTGTCAGGTGCCTTTTTCAATAAGGTCTGATTTGAAATACCTTGGATACCAGTTTGTATTGCAATGTACAAGCAGCTATAGATAAATTACTTGTACTTGCTGAACAGTCGACTGTTGGGATTGTTCTCTCTGCTATACCAATAACAATTGTTCACTTGACCCCTGCATCTGACTTCTCCTAAAGTCACCTTGAGTGTTACGTGAAATCAGTGGCAGAAGCTTTAATATTCCTGAGAATACTGCTGTTAAGAAATAATATTAAAATTCGCCCAGATTCTCATCCCATCAGTCAGATATGTTTGAATATGAATGGTCATTACCAGCTGATTCGTGTGAATGATTCTTATCTTTGGTTTTGTCATTGATTTCTTTCTACCTCCACTTTATAAGTTTAAGAATCAAAGTGGAAAGCTACATATATTCTAAATAGGCTGAACTCCCTTCCCCACACATACTCTACAATGTGCCAATATATATGTGATCTCTGTAGAAAAGATATTAGTAAAGGCCCTACACGGTAACCATAATTGCTTAGAGGCTTTCTAGAAAAGTGTTTGACTGTGTATCTTATGCTTCTGAAGCTGCTGGTATTCCTGATAACCCTATCCAGACTGATCCCTAAATCTAACCAAGCTCAGTGCCATAATAAAGCTTTTTATCTCTAACAGGATACTCTATATAGAATAAAAGTACCATGAAGAAGAAATACTTACATGCAGAATCCATTGAGGCATCAAGTTATAGTTAAGTCTGTCCAGTTCTCTCTGTCCTGAAAAATAAGAGGGAAATAGCATTGGTAGGATGTTGATTTACATTAGAAAACAGTGTTATGGATTCAGAGGGAAACATTCTGATGAGTTAGAAATCTGCTGATTTAACAGTAATAAAGAAAGATAGATTAAGTTCCTGGGAAGAATTGGTTGTTATCATCAATATATTGATACTTACCAATTTCATATTGTTAGAAAAGCAATCCATTTTGAATTCTTTTAGAAACTTCAAATAGCACTGCAAAAAATAGCCCATAAAACCAAAAGCACACACACATGCACACACAAGAAAACCAACCAAAACCCAAGCAACAGCTAACAACCAAGTTTTCAGTATCAATTATTTGTAAAGTCTTTTTTTCCTTTTGGATTACCAGTACCCTGAAACTTAAAAAAAGTCCTTTATTTTACCCTATATATGTTTTAGAAAAAAAATCTTTACATATTCACTCATATATTTCTTATTTCCTAAAGCAAAAGATGAAGACCTAAATTACCAGCACATATGGATTTACATTCTTCATTTCTTTTTTTTATTTTTTACAATTTATATAACTGATTAAGACTGATCTTGTTAATTACTTACAGTGGTTTTTTTCCTGACAGTTAGGATGCTCTAAAGATGCTCAAATGCCTTTGTACAGTGATTATCAATGAACTGAAGAAGGAGGAAATTAGAAGAGGAATGGAAAGAACTGTTGCTAGAGGTCTACTCCTCAGCATGGTTTATGGTTTTTTTTTAATGTATGTGGGATGGGAATGAATTTAACCAAATATGTTTGAGTTAAAAAAGAATTGATAAAATTTTTCTTCCTTCNAAACATTCTGATGAGTTAGAAATCTGCTGATTTAACAGTAATAAAGAAAGATAGATTAAGTTCCTGGGAAGAATTGGTTGTTATCATCAATATATTGATACTTACCAATTTCATATTGTTAGAAAAGCAATCCATTTTGAATTCTTTTAGAAACTTCAAATAGCACTGCAAAAAATAGCCCATAAAACCAAAAGCACACACACATGCACACACAAGAAAACCAACCAAAACCCAAGCAACAGCTAACAACCAAGTTTTCAGTATCAATTATTTGTAAAGTCTTTTTTTCCTTTTGGATTACCAGTACCCTGAAACTTAAAAAAAGTCCTTTATTTTACCCTATATATGTTTTAGAAAAAAAATCTTTACATATTCACTCATATATTTCTTATTTCCTAAAGCAAAAGATGAAGACCTAAATTACCAGCACATATGGATTTACATTCTTCATTTCTTTTTTTTATTTTTTACAATTTATATAACTGATTAAGACTGATCTTGTTAATTACTTACAGTGGTTTTTTTCCTGACAGTTAGGATGCTCTAAAGATGCTCAAATGCCTTTGTACAGTGATTATCAATGAACTGAAGAAGGAGGAAATTAGAAGAGGAATGGAAAGAACTGTTGCTAGAGGTCTACTCCTCAGCATGGTTTATGTTTTTTTTTTAATGTATGTGGGATGGGAATGAATTTAACCAAATATGTTTGAGTTAAAAAAGAATTGATAAAATTTTTCTTCCTTCTTTCTGTCAAGGTTTAAAGCTGGGCTGGCTATTAAACGGACCACAGATGCTCTTTGTTAATCCCCTCCCTCCCCAAAAATGATGGGTGAAAAAGAAAAGGGAAAGAGACTTACGGGTTGGAAAAGTTAAAACAGCTTTAATCTAACTACAATAATAATGTATAATAATAGTAGGAAAAATAATAATGGAATATATATATACAAATATATACAAAACCAATACTGAGCTCCCCCTCACCGATGACGAATACGTCACCTGGATGCTGCAGGGCACGCCCCAAGAAAGTCCTGAACTGTACTCAGCAGCAGACAGGAGCTGGATTCAGGAATGCATGGATCGGGATGGAAGACAGAAGATTCAGACAGAGTCCTCCTCCGATGCTGGCCATAGAAGAATAGTGACTCTCGTGATCCCTCTGGTGGCATTCCAAAGTCTTTGCCTTCCGGCCAGTCTGTGATCACTTCTAAGATACCTGGATGATTGGGGTTTCCTATTTGAGCCCTCTGTGTGCTGGTTTTTTTTTGGTGTGTGTGTATGGTAAGAGTGCAAGAAGGAAGATTTATTTGGAAGAAATTTAAATACTGAGTTACTCAATGTAAGAAAAAAAATCTATATGAAATGACTAGGCCAAAAGAGAAAAGCTAAATGAAAAAATTTTGTCTCACTTGACACTATGGAATATTGGGAAAGTCACTACAGGGAAATGCTGTCATTTTCGTATTTCAAGGCTTTCATTTCACTGTGATGAAAATTAAATAACATTCAACTTTCCCAATATTGTAAAGCAATTCACATATCTTTGTCATTTTCTGGTGACAATTACTTTCAAAAGTCAAAGAGTTTAAAGCTGATATTTGACAGAGAGGGTGGTTCTGTAAAAATTTCAAAGTGGTCCAACGAATACAGTGGTATGCTGAGATTTAAAGTTCATAGTTTGCCATAGACTGTCTGCCTGATCTTGGACAAAGCGTTTGCTCTTTATCAAAAGCATTTCCTCATCTGTAAAACAGGAAAGTGTAGTATTTGCCAGTCTCAGAGGAAACTGCAAGGATAAATATATCGATTGTCAAGAAGAAAGTTCAGGGAAAAAAATTTTCAGTTAAGCGTACAAAATTGTTGATTTGAAATGTCATTGAGGTTCAAAAGTTGAAACAATTTTTCTTAGATGCTTAATGCAAATTAACTGGCTTTAAATCATGGCAACTGCAAATAACAACCAACAGCTATGAAAAATCTTCAGACCTCATAAAGCACTAATACAGAATTTTCCAGTTGCTGAATTTCCACTACAACCTACACTGAGATTAAAAACATGCACAGAATATTATTATACATGCTCAAAATCTCCAAGTGGGATTGAATAGTGTTAAAATATGAGTACCTCTGAATAGAGAAATTCTATATGATGAAGGAAGATCTCTCTAGAGAAAATAAAATAAAACTTGTTTTAAGAGTTTGTTGTTTGGTTTCTGTGTACTTGTCAGACATGCATATTTTCTGCAAGTAATTAGATGCCACAATTTTTGTTCAATATGGAAATAGCCATCGGTATGTGCTAGCTTATATTAAGTCATGAATTATAAAGACCTGATGGGGGTTGTAGAAGCAGACTGATGAAATGTGGTTTTTCATACCTACAGTAAATACACCAAATACCAAAGTTCTGGAAGATTACATAGAAGACCTCTACACTTTGAAAGATAATGCACTAATCAGAGAACTATGTGTCAGGAATGAAAGTGTTCAGCAGCTCTGCCTGTTTCTCAAGTTGTGTGTTTGTCCTCTATATAGCTCATGATTTTTCTATTAGAGCTAGGAGCACTCTTATTTTTGCTTCTATATCCAGGTCTGTGCTCTTTTTGCCAGTTAACGTTAAAAAAACAGCTGTGTGGACTGTACTGTGCAGAAGTTAATCTTGGAAGCTTTTGGCACAAAGTAGTTTAAGTACCTCAGTTTCATGTCATTCTTTGTGGAGTTATGTGGGCTTTAAATGTATAATACTGAGGTGAAGGAATTTAGCCTTACGTAATGATAAACATATTTGTGGTCATAAAAGTATTTCAGAGCAGATTCTTCTTGTTTCATATCTACTCCATTTTTGAGCTCCTTAGTTTATCTCCAATGTGAAAGGTTTTCTGCTGCCAGCGTGAAGGCATGCACATCACCTGCTCAAAAACAGGCTGTATTCAGTTCTACCCTGTGCATCACTGCCAGCTTTGCAAGGCAAATGTTATTATTCACTCTATAGTCTTGATGGTTCTTGATGAAGAAAACCTGCAGAATACATTTTCACATTGGTTGAACGTGGCATGGGTGGTAATCACTAAGCTGTATTCTAAAAAGTTGAGTTAATCTTTAAAGTTTACCTTAAAGAAAAAGGTTGCATGATTTATTGCATAATACTTTTAACTTGATACTATATAAAAAGAAGACAAGTATTGAAAATAGGATTTTATCATCTTTTTCTCATGGCATTAATGTTAAGAATTGAAATGATATTAAAGATTTCATTTCAAGTATGAAAATTACTGTGCAGTGATGATAAATTACAAAAATTTGTGACCAAAAAATGTGTTTCAAGATGCAAAAGAGAGGATTTGCAAGAGGTCATGACAAATTAAACGAGAAATATATATAGGCCTAATAGTACCGCAACAAGTGCCTGCTTTGCCTGTTATTGTAAAAGGACAAGAATATATGGACCATATTGCGTTGAAATTTGCTTCAGCTGTGATGTAGGTCACCAGCCAGTGCTGGCAAGAAGAAATACTGTGATTTTCCTCCACTACCTCTTTTCTTTCTGNACGAGAAATATATATAGGCCTAATAGTACCGCAACAAGTGCCTGCTTTGCCTGTTATTGTAAAAGGACAAGAATATATGGACCATATTGCGTTGAAATTTGCTTCAGCTGTGATGTAGGTCACCAGCCAGTGCTGGCAAGAAGAAATACTGTGATTTTCCCCCACTACCTCTTTTCTTTCTGGAAAATTGTAATGCAACTCACATGGCATTATCTGCAAATGTACCTTCAGCATTTGCTTGAACATAAGGCCTAGGAACAGCTTAGTTGTAGTGCTACAAGTTCTTTCTGCATGAAATAAAAATATATGCATTAAACTAATTTTAAGATCAAGCCTTGTTTCTCCACCTGTGAACTGAAAAATGCCTATTGCATGTAAGCCAGCATGTATGTACAAACTTCTTGAAGCATAAACCAGACACAATAAATGTGTGCTGGGCTCAAATGCAGAAATAAGTTAAGATTTGTACAGTTATCGCTGTTGCCCTAGCTCAGCCCATACTCTGAGTTAATATAGGGAATATGACAATGCAGAGGAGTCCTTATTGCGTATGTTTTGTTCTCATTAACACACTAACCATAGAATCAGTCACAGAATGGTAGCAGTTGGAAGGACCTCTGGAAATCATCTAGTACAACCCCCTTCTAAAGCAGGTGCCTCTAGAGCAGATTGCACAGGAACGTGTCCAGGAAGGTTTTAAGTATCTCCAGAGAAGGAGACTCTACAACGTCTCTGGGCAGCATGTTCCAGTGCTCTGTCAACCTCACAGTAAAGAAGTTCTTCCTCACATTCAGGTGGAGCTGCCTGTGTTCCAGTTTGTGCCCGTTGCCCCTTGTCCTGTCACTGGGCTTCACTGAAAAGAGTCTGGCCCTGTCCTCTTGACATCCACCCTTTAGATATTTATAAGCATTGATGAGATCCCCTCTCAGTCTTCTCTTCTCCAGGCTAAACAGATCCAGGTCTCTCAGCCTTTCCTTGTGAGAGAGATGCTCCACTCCCCTCATCATCTTTGTAGCCCTCCACTGGACTCTCTCCAGTAGTTCCCTGTCTCTCTTGAACTGGGGGGCCCAAAACTGGACAAAGTACTCCAGATGTGGCCTGACCAGGGCGGAGTAGAGGGGGAGGATCACCTCCCTCGACTTGTTGGCCATGTTCTTCTTAATGCACTCTAGGATGCCATTGGCCTTCCTGCCCATGAGGGTGCATCGCTGGCTCATGGTGAACCTGTTGGCCACCAGCACTCCCAGGTCCTTCTCCACAGACCTGCTCTCCAGCAGGTCAAGCCCCAACCTGTACTGGTGCATGGGGTTGTTCCTCCTCAGGTGCCGTAATTTATTTCATTTCAATGATTACTCCTCTAGTGGTCTTTAGAATTTGAAAATCACAGCAATTGCCATACTAACAATTAAGAACTAACAACCTAACATTTAAAGATTTCTAACTTAAATAGAGCTGTATTAGATAAGTATTTGAAACTTGTTCCTTAATGGTAATGGATTCAGAGCTAATATTAGATTAAGTAAGCATAATGAACACTTTTCCATCTGGTAATGCAACAAAATTTGTTAGTATGTTTTCAATAACAGGGAAAATAGTTTCTATATCTATAGCTAAATGTATTAGAATTCAAGGAAGTACGTATCTCTATGCATTATACATGTAGTTTAGGACAACTGAATATGGAAAAATCCATTAAATTCTGAAAGATTTTTTGCCAGAAGTGTTGAATATTAATTAAGGTACTAGAAAAACTTAGTGCTACGGGCAATGAAAGGATAGTCATCTAATCTTACCATTTAGTTATTGTTCATCATGGTGTCTCTGTAAGTGAGGTCTGAAGATCTACTATCTGGCAGGAGAACTGTGGCTGTTGAGAAACCATGCTGTGGAAGCTTACAGAAAGAGACTGAAGCTCCTGCACTTTGCCTGCAATCAGAGAGTCCAGATTTAAAACCTTGAGAGAACAACAAAAAAATCCATTCCACACCGCTAGTAATGTAGGGTAGACTAAAATGACAGTAGGCTACTGCCTGTGCCTGTCTGAAATAAAGTGATAGGTTTATAACTACCTTAGAAAAAAATCTAAACAGAAACAAAGAAATGTAAATATTCCCACAACAGGAGGAAGGTTTCATTTTCCCTTGTTGTTTGTTTACAAATAACTCTGAGTCATGCTTCATGAGCTCCTTTTCTGTCTTCATTTCAGCACTGAATATTACATTTACTGGGCTGTTCCATCTGTAAATTTTTATGGTTTTTAAATGCTTTCATTCAGTGGGGGTTTTTTTTGTGTTAGAATTTGGTTAGAACCATTGAATGAACTCATCCAACTTTTGTTTTTCAAAAAAGTGATGCAATTCCAAAACACTCTCAGAATCTGCAAATATGGGCTTGCCCTTGATTTTCCTAGTAGCTAAGAAACAAGCATTCAAGCAAAACAAAAGCATTTGGTAGGACCTAAACAATTCATCAATTCATTTGTAATTCCAAAGACGCATAGGAGAGAAACAGCAACAGGGGAATAAAAATGCAAAATCAAAGTAATGTGGTAGGTAGGAGAGCAGAGGGAAGAACTGGGGAAAATAAATTAAGGTGGTGATTTTCTGTGAAAGAATACATTTGTGCATGCCCAAACAGACACACACACACACACTAACAGAAAACATTTGAGGAAAAAATGACAAAAGTTATTTTTGAATTTTGGCCTTGTCTAATGGTGAAAGGAATGTCAGAAATTTCAAAATACATCAATTTTCCCTCTAATGAAGAAAAAAACCACCAAAACAAACAAAGAAATAAATCTTGTGCAACCCTTTGCTTTGACCAGATGAACTATATTTAGCTGCTTCTTTCTTTTGTGTAGAAACAAACGTCAGTGATGTGTGTTAGTTCAGTACAATGCAGTTGAGGAGTGGCCAAGCATCTTTATTGTCCCACAATTCTTCAAAAGATAAAAAAAAGGAAGAATATCTTAGTTTTTGTTAGGATTTCCAATTGTTGAACAGTAAAAAAAAAAAAAAGAAGAAAAAGAGCTTGATGTCTGCTCTTCATACCTGTATTGCTGGGAGCTTCTGGTTCAGAATGCTTAGTGTTATGCCAGTGGCTAAAGAGCAATATAAGCAGTGTAAGCACAGCTGTGTCCAGCAAGCAGACCATAGACTCTGCATGTGAATGTGAGAGCCAAGATGACTCCACTATTAGCTCATTGACTTTAAGCCATTTTAGGGGCCACTATATTTTGAAATTATTCATTTAAATTGTGATAGATTGCATCAGTTTATATCCAGGGAAGCAATAATGAGGAAGACTACATTCACCTTTCAGTAACACAGCCTCTCCCAGTATTGTGCCTCAATGATAATAGGAATACTCTCTCTTATAGCTTTTTTGATACTTAAAGACCATTACAGCTCGACAGCGTGCTATGCAATGGTAAACATTATTGTTTGACTGATGAGTCCACTTCTTTTGAGAGATCAAGCAATAAAGAGTTCAGGCACTACAGGTTTGCACTTAACTGCAGTTTATTATATTCTGTGAGTGATTCAATAGGGTTGAAAATATATGGTATAATTCAGGTACTTTTCTTTCAGCACACAGCCACTGCTACAAACAGGCTTTTTTTGCAGAGATAGAAAAATGAAAGTTTGGAAGAGGCTTTCAGAGGTCAGGTGGTCAGACCTCCGGCTCAAAGCAATTCTAACTTCAAATTTAAAGCATCTTGCTGAGGTCCTTCTCTAGCCAAATTCTGAGGACCTCTGAGGAAGAAGATTTAATAATTATTTTGGACTACCCTAAGACAGGGTAGGGATAACCCTTGGGTCTTACAGCCCACCAAAGCTGGCTTTAGTTGTCTGGGAAGGAGAAAACCTTGAACATCCATGCCTCTGGATGTCCGTCAGATTCATCTGCATATGTTTCCATTTTTGTAACTGGTGACAGTTTGCTCTTGTCCTCTAGCTTCCCAGGAAAAGGTTTCCTCTTTTCTTTCCTTCTTCACTACAACCTTTCTGTAGTGTTGTCTTCTCCTGTTTAAACAAAACAAGTACCCTTAGCTCCTAAATATTTTAATGATCCTCCATTGATTGTTTCTAGTTTGACAATATCTCTGTTGTACTTGGGGAAGGCCCTCTTACATCCAAACAGCAAGGAATTTTCACTTCCCTCAACTTACTAAAATACTGTAAACACAGGTTTCTGTGCAGCTAGCAACAGTGCACTACTGGCTTTTGCTCATCTTGCTGTTTACCAGGATGCCTGGGTCCTTTTCTGCAGGGTATTTCCCTGCCCAACTATTCTCCGACCTGTACTGATGGCAGGAGCCATTCTGTCCCAGGTGTAGGTCTTTGCATTTATCTTTATTGAACTTGATGCTCAATAGAAGACTAAGCAAAAATACCAATGTGGAAGGCAAGTAGCAAGCCTCTTAGAACAGCAGCTCTCATTGGCAGATGAGTGTCCCTAGCTCCCATAACAGAAGGGTGTCCTTGACTACTATTACTTGTGGCTTCTTCACCTGTGGCACTGGAGCTGATTCATCAGCCAGGTTTGGCTCTCCCAGATGTCTTCCCTGACAGAACTTGATCTTTCACTTCTATTGCCAGAACCCTATATTTTTTCCACATCTGCAGGTGGAGAAAGAGTCCTCTGGTGGCCATAACCTACTGTCTTTCAGCTTCCACCATTTAGGAAATCCACATATCTTGACTGTAGCTTCTGGCAGTTCCTATTCTTAAGGGAGATTGAATCATAGAATCATAGAATGGTAGGGGTTGGAAGGGACCTCTAGAGATCATCTGGCTTGGATTCTTCCTCTCCCTCCCCTACCCGAGCCTTTGTAAAAAAACTTTTCAACTCCCATTCATTCGTCTTATGCTATGCAGTGTGCCCACCACATCTCTCACCTGGCAATGCAATGATTCTATCAGAGCACACATCTGCCACTGATGAGGCTGTCATCGCCACCAGCTACAGGCTCAGGGAAGAGCTATGAAATCAAATTGCTGCTAAATAGTCAAATGGTCACTGCTTAACAAGGCTGTCCTCCCACTGATGTAACCTTCAAATTTTTAAGGAGTTTTTACATTTTTTCCCCAAGCGTGTTAAGATGCATCACATGTAGAACACTATAGTAGTATAAATGCAGTAAATATTTCCCTTCCACACAAGCAGGCTTCTGGAGATTGGATTTTAGTGTGTCTCTGTACAGCATCTAGCCCTCTGGTTCTTCTCTCTTACATCAGAAGTTCAAAGGATGACTGCTTTAAGCATGTGGTTATGAATGCAGCTAACTGCCACCTCTTGAACACAGATACATTACATAATAATTTAAAAATATGGTGGAAAATAAGTAACAGGATGTGTGGATGATCACCAGCTCGCTTACTTTAACATCCAGCTGATAATTCTTTGAGCATTTTTCCCATCAGCATAAGTTTTTAAACAAAGAGCTGCACAATGTCATTAATGGTGAATGAAAAGGCAGCAGCTGCATTTAATTAAAAATGCATAAGAGCTTTGATTGTAGACATTCTCTATTTTACTTCGTTGTTTCTTTTGCTCCTGGGGCTCTTGACCAAATCTGAAGTTATCTGGAAAGACTGAATGCAAATGGTCCAGCCATTTTTGCACATGATGAGGATTAAAAATATATAATTTTTTGTTCTAAAAATATTATTCTATTATAAAAATATTTTCTTGAACAGCTATATAGCTGAAAAGGTTGTTAATAGAAAGTTGAGATTTCATTTGGCATCCAAACCGTCTACGTTGAGGAGACATGGCTGTCTATGTTCCAGTATTAATTACCCTGAATTGGGACTGAAAAACTGAGGTCTGCATGTAAACACCCATCCCTCACAAATAATTTCTTCTACATTTATAAGGTTTTACATAAAGATTGGTCGTATTTTTTATTCAAGCATAACTTAGCTTGAGAAGTGGAAGAGTAGGCTGGGTTGAATAAATGCTAATTGCTTGGGATGTGGAGACTCTGGGAAACAGGAAATTTGGTGGGTATAAACTACATGACATTCCATCTTTATGGTCCTCAAAAGCTAAAAAAATCTTGGAGAATAAGCTTCTGTTGCTAATTTAGTTCTGTAAACAGATTATAAAACTCAATATGCAGTTCAATAGAGTACTCAACAATCAGAAATTGTCCTTGTTAACAATGTACATGCAATCTATAAAGAAGTTTTCTATGCTCCTCTTCACTCCAAAGACAGGACCCAGCTCAAGGTCCTTCCATGTTTTTTGTTGGCTTATTCTATCGCCAGGTGAAATATTGTTATCTATGGAAACACCCACCGTTCCCAAGAAAATGAAACAAGGATATTTGATATTTAGCATGATATTTAATATCTTTCTATGTAAAATTTAGTTAATCCACCATGAAAAGGCAGAAAGAAATATAGTAGGGGAAAAAAATGAATTTTATGTCGCTTGTTATCAGTTTATAAATTTAATCTATTTTATATCTCTTCTTCACCATTTTTTGGAGTTTCTTCTTCTTGCTCTTTTCTCAGTAACACTGCAGACTGTAACATGTCTCTTGAACAGAATAAAAGTGTAATAAATTTACATTAATAAAATCCAGTAAATCTAAGGAGACAAGTCAAGGTCCAGAACTTGGGAGATGAGTGTTTACTATATGCACTCTTGCACAGTGTGAATGTAACACTCAGCAACACTTAAAAGAAATCATTTCTCATTCAAAATTCATTATATTGTAACTAGAGATTTAGTAACATATTGGCAGTTTCTATTGATTAACCTAGGGATATTGTGGAAACTTGAAACATATTGAAAGTGCCTTTAAAAGGAGATACTGATTTTATTTGGGAAGAGTGGTACACAAGCCTGCTAAAAAGAGGTGAACTGTGTAATTCTTTTAGAGTAGCAAGACCCGATGAGCCACAAGTTATTGCATTGTATGGACTCATCTATGAAAATCATCTGTATTTCAAAACCAACCATTTAACTCCCTTATAGCAGGTTAGGATGATAAAGATTATAATTTGTATTTATGGAGGTGAAAAAGAGAAAGAATAACTTTTTTATGATTTGAAGGTGGTGAGATCCTGGAACAGGTTGTCCAGATAAGTTGCGGATGCTCCACCACTGAAAGTGTTCAAGGCCAGGCTGGAAGGGGCTTTGAGTAACCTGATCTAGTGAAAGATGTCCCTGCTCATGGCAGGCAGATGTGGCCTAGATGATCTTTGAAGGTCTTCTCCAATCCAAATCATTTTATGATTTTATGATTGTTTTCTGCAACTTGCTTTTAAAATTATTTTTTCTATCTCATTATCTGGTTTGACACAGTAATAGATTTTCCTGAAATTACTTAAAACCAAGAAACTTGAGAGCTGTTTTACAAAATAAGGCCTTGGGCCATCAAGACTTGATGATTTATCTTCACATAACTTATTGCAATATCCATCTCTGCTATAGTTATGCAACTGAAGTTTCCATAAATTATCAGAAATACTCTCATTTCAGTTATTGAGAATATACTCATGAAATTCAGAGGGCAAATATTTATACTGATGATGAGCATATTTGAATGAACCACTGTCTCCAGCAATGGTTTCGTGTCACTGGTAAAGTCACTATATTATTCTAAAGAATGCCCTCGCCTTTACTACTCTTCCTCTTCATCATGATTTTTTATAGCACAGTAATTTGCAAAAATTTTTAATTAAAAAGTAAACATTGTTACTAAGAAGGAGAAATCTTACATCGTTCAAAGTCCTGGCATAGCACTCAAAGGTATATGCAATGATTTCAGGTTTTGGATCTGATTTCCCAGTATTGGAAGACTGATTTTTTTTTTTTTTTTTTTTAATCTGGAAGGGGAAGAGAAAAAAGTGGGAGAAGGAAGACAGTAGTGAGGAACTTTCATTACTGAGAACCAGGTGAGGCAAGAAATTAAGGTTGTTAATGTGTCTCTGTCCTCTCCACTTTGGGGCCTTCAATTGACTAAGTTTACTAAGAAAACTTTCTTTTCTGATAATTTGGTGAAATATTATTTCTCTGAATAAAGGAAAAGTCATCCCTGAAAATAGATACTCTGTCATAACTTTATTGCAATTCATTTTCTTGTGGTTACATCTGTAAAATCATTGACACTTAGACTAGGGTGTGCTGAAAGAAACTAGCTCCTGAGAAAGTGTTGCAGCTTTAACTCCGGAAGCCTTTTGCATCACAGCTATATTGCACTCTAGAAGAAGCAATATGCCATCATCAGGTCACGAATTATGCACATCACCTGCCTTGTATACACAGCATAGCCTGTGTAGTGTTATTTGTCCAGAATTGAGTGTCTCTGTGCTTGTTTCATAAACTACATCGCTCTAAGTCAGCAACTGGATCAATGATGTAGAAGCTGAGGCATGGACATGACATTGAGACAGCTGTAGTGTGACTCAGGTGAAGACTGAGAGAGAGAGGATCCCAGCTTAAACGAAGGTTTTAAGCAAAGAAGAAAGGAGTCCCATCTTTCAGCTCTTTCCTCACAGTGGCTCTTCCAACCAGCTGTTCTGGTGCAGCCAACTATTCTAAAGGAGGGGGAATGTATGTTTTATACCTTGGCAATAATTGTTCCAGCTGTATTGAGCTAAATAAGCATTACACCCTCATCAGGTTTTCTTTCCAGCATGCCAGCAGCTGTCAGTGGAACATGCTTCCTCATCATTTGACTACCACTAGCTACCTAAGTTCCACATCTGTCCCCTTCCAATGAGTAGCTCATATCTCTCTTTCAACATGAGTGATATCCTGTTCTTCTTCACAAGGATATTGCTAGTGAAACAATACCTATCATTATTATGTAACTAACTGTGCCAGAACCATCCTCAGAAATGAAAAAATAGGGATTTTCATGACACATTTGCATGACCCATTGCTTCTCTCCCCTAACACTTGCCTGCCTTCCCCAACTGTCTTCCTTTCAGAGATTGTCCTGTGATGTAAAATCCACTGCAAATTGTGGTCTGGGGTGCCATCTCTCTATCAGATGCTAAGTATATTGGCAGAAATCTGTAGAAAAAGCCATTGACTACTGGAGGTACTATAATCGGAGTGCCTATCAACACTGACTCTTCCTATCTGGAATTGAATGAGATTGTCCATCTCCTGTCCTGAGCAGATTTAACACTGCCTATCTTGGCAGACAGGAAAGTTGTGACAGGTGTTGGTGTAATGTTGTCCCAGAGGGAAGCATCCAGCAGTCATTTCTTTTTTCATCCAGTTTCCTATCTTTCTCTTCCTTCCCTGCATTATCAACTACTCAATAAAACTATTTTTACCTGTGCCAAATCTTATCTAAAGAGAGTATTATATCAAACAAGGAAACTTCCTAGAATGCAGTTGAAATTTTGAATAAATTTTCCAGGATTTGAGAAGATGGAGCAAGTCAGAAGAAGAAGGGAGAAGAGCAGGACTGGTAAAGTCATTTAGTGCATTGTCTTGCTTATGCTTTCTAAACAAGTCTTCTAATGGAAAGGCTACCATTAAATTCCAAGGTCATATTGGAAAATTGAACAACAATTCCAACAGAGTAATTTTTTCAAAAGTATCCATTGTGTTGTATTCATAGTTTGTGTGACACTTGAAATTTCTGGTACAGCAATCAGTCTAATTAAGCAGCAGCTATGTTCATGGTTTCATATGGATGCCTGGAAAGATTTCACTCCTCAAGAGGTAAGCATAAATACTCAGACTGTTTTTTCTGTGTCTGATGGCCACATAAAGTCTACAGGTCTGTATTAACTACAGCTGCAAGCCAGCTTACATTTCTGGACATTGCTGCTTTCCAACAGTGTGGGATCTTCCCTGTGTGCAATCCTTCCCCTGTGCTGCCTTTGAAATTTGTTCCTTGTCCCAAAGTCTACATCTGATGATGTCATCTACAGCCAAAGACATTTCTCAGATCCTTGTATAAACTCACAGTATTAGGCAGCATATATGGCACAATCGCACATAAAAAAACTGGCGCTCATCTTTTTTAAATCCCTTGAAGTATGACCTGGTCTAATTTGTCTTTCCTGTCTCAGTGCCCAAGACACTGAAATTTGGCTCTGACTGATAAGCCTGTAATATTGGCACTGACCATAAAAGCTAGGAAAACACCAAAGCTGGGTGATTGCTTTCCATCTCTAAGTTTTATGCACGGTGTTATATATAATTGTAATACTTGTAACAAGCAATGCTTGAAGCATGGTTTCTCTCAATGGCGTAGACATAGACAGCTTTTAGTCTGAGTTTAACTTGGCACTGACTGCTGCTGTATAACTTTTGGAAACCTATGAGCCCCAAAATATTCAACAGTACCTTATTAATCCCCTCTGAATTCCTGCCAGGGTGGCACAGAGAAGTGCTAAAAACATTTAATATTTTCTCACATGAAGTTTTATGCACAGAGATGAAGAGAGATGAAAAGTGTATTTGTTGACTTGTGTCTAACAGAAAGTTCTAAAGGAAAGATACAGGAAAAGCCAGTGGGAGTCAGACCTGGCGGAGTTGTATCTGTATTGTCTGAAAGAGGATGATCCAAGCAAACAATGGATTTCTGTCATATCGTAGGGTGACAACACCAGACTGGGCTCNGCCCCAAAATATTCAACAGTACCTTATTAATCCCCTCTGAATTCCTGCCAGGGTGGCACAGAGAAGTGCTAAAAACATTTAATATTTTCTCACATGAAGTTTTATGCACAGAGATGAAGAGAGATGAAAAGTGTATTTGTTGACTTGTGTCTAACAGAAAGTTCTAAAGGAAAGATACAGGAAAAGCCAGTGGGAGTCAGACCTGGCGGAGTTGTATCTGTATTGTCTGAAAGAGGATGATCCAAGCAAACAATGGATTTCTGTCATATCGTAGGGTGACAACACCAGACTGGGCTCAGAGGGAAGACCAGTATGTAAACACTGTGGTAAATGATGCAATAGGATTCCAGGGCACCATTGTAATGGTATTTATGTCTTCAGAAAAGTCACAAAATAAGAGAATGTCTAATGACTTTTCAAAGTATGCGATTTCTGGAGAGTATTTCCAAAGTGGATTCCAATTTATAATCCAGATTTCTGAAGAGGAAAACCTCCAGAACTTAAATTTGATGAAGACATACAACTGAGAATTCAGCAGATTTCTCTTTGGAGGTGCATTCTACAATGTCTTGAATGAGTTGCAGTATTATGTGTAAACAGGGGCTTCAGCTTTCAATGGTAGGAGAAAAAATATTTGACTTAATTCCTTTTTCCTAAGGAAATTTTTTTTTTCATAAGTTCCATCCAAAAAAATAAAATGTAAATACTTATACTTCTGCACTATTTTCTATTTATTGACTCGTTTCATGCAGTAGTTTCAATGCACTTTGCATATTCAAATCTTTTGACATACATATGCAGGAGACAACCAACTAGACTGATTGATGAGTGTTAAAATAGACAATAGAAATGTTTGTGAGAATGTTTTATTACATAGAACCCCACTCATAGAGACAATTTTTACTCTGTTATATTGCTTTTGTGAAGCTTTGAAACGTATGAGTTTAAATACATCTTACTCTTTGTGAGTAATGTAATTTTAATGAAGCTAAATATAAAACATGTTACATAAAACAGTAGATATAAATTGGTTTAGGACAACTGTGTAAGTCTCATTTGATGGTGTAATAATAATAAAAACAGTCTTAATTTGAGTTCAGTTTGCAATTTTGTTTCCTTTTCCTGTTCTGTTTTTTACTTTTCATCTGTATTTGTCTGTAGATGGATTTTTATGACTTTCAATTGACTACCAAAGTAAATAGCCACTCTTCTTTTCAGCTACAATTCTCCATTCTCCAGTTCAGATGGTTAGAAATAAGCGACAATGTACAGTTTGAACTGTAACTCATAATTTTGTATAAATGCTGGTTGACGTTAATAGACTATTTACATTTCTCCCACAACTTGCCTTATTTTCTTGAGTAGAAGAATAGCCAAAACCACATATGTATAGCAATATAGAGCTTCTCCTGTCCTGAAAATATGACTTGCTTTAGTGTCTTGTGAAATACATGCAGTGGTAATGTCTGTGAAAGGTGGAAAAGAAGCAGAAATGGAAGACGTACCAAAGTCTGCTTCAGAGATTAGTAGTTTGTATGTTTGGCTAAGTTAATTTATAGCAAAGAAAGGGCTAATCAATTAATTACAAATATCCCCCTCCCAATGATTTCATCCTTCTTACACAAGTTTCTCATCTCATTTTAGTGGGGACAGTAGGAGCACTATGTTTAGCATAACATCTAACTTCTCCTTCAGGATAGTTTGCTATACACAGAGTTGATACAACATTGCCCTCCTCCATGCTTGTATTTTAAGTTAATCTGTAGTTTATTTACTCAGTAGAAATACAGTTTCTGGGGTTTTGTGGGACATAGTGTCGTGGTTTAACACCAACCAGCAGCTCAGCCCCACACAGACACTTGCTTGCTCTTCCCTGCTGGGATGGGGGAGAGAATTAAAAGGGTAAAAGTGAGAAAACTCATGGGTTGAGATAAAGACAGTTTTAACAGGTAAAGCAAAAGCCACACACACAAGCAAAGCAAAACAAGGAATTCATTCACCACTTCCCATCAGCAGACAGGTGTTCAGCCATCTCCAGGAAAGCAGGGCTCCGTCATCCATAACAGTTACTTGGGAAGACAAATGCCATCACTCTGTACATCTCACTCTTCCTTTTTCTTCTCCCAGGATTTTATGATAAGCATGATGCCATATGGTGTGGAATATCCCTGTGGTCATTTGGGGTCAGCTGTTCCAGCTGTGTCCCTTCCCAACTCCTTGTGCACCCTCAGCCCGCTCGCTGGTGGGGCAGCGTGAGGAGCAGAAAAGGCCTTGGCTCTGTGTGAGCACTGCTCTGCGATAACAAAAACATCTCTGCATCATCAGCACTGTTTTCAGCACAAATCCAAAACACAGCCCCATACCAGTCACTGTGAAGAAAATTAACTCTATCTTGGTCAGAACCAGCACACGTGGCTGTGATGATTTTCCATTGATTGTCTCCTGCTTTGCATTCTATTTTTCGCAAGTTTTCTCACAGTGAACACGCAAATGCCGCAAATTTAATTTCAGAATGTACAATACTAATTATATTGCTCAGCTGATGCATTCTTTTTAGCTTGAATCTCCTTCTCTCAAGACAACACTTTAAAGACTCTTGCACTACCTTTAGTCAGGTACACCAGCTTTCGCACTATGTATAACTCGTCAAGTTCTCAATATGCGGTATATGTTCACCTATCTATGCATCAAACATGTCTGTGAATGACTTGATGTCACATCACTGACTTTTGTCATTGTGAGGACTCAGAATCTATAGCTGTGAAGTGAGAGCTGTGAACCAATTTCCCTTTAAAATGGAAAAAAAAGTGTGGAAGAGGATATGCTTCTAAAGTAATTGTTAGCAAACGGTACACTTTTTCCAGAATCACTTCTTTGTGCAGAAGAATATCAATTTATTTTAATAAACAAGGATAGCTCCTTTAAATCTCTGTATCTTACAGATACAAGAGTTAAAAACTGTGAGGCAAGTCCAAGCTCACTGAAAGGTTTCAACAAGTAAAGATTGCTAGATATGCAAGGCTATAACCACTCCTTACATCCCACAAATATGACCTCAAAAGAAAGCCTTGTCAAGAACCAGTCATCATAACTGGCTATATGAGTATTTTCACTGCTTAAAATCTGCCACTTATTCCTTTATACCACATTGGTTGCATGCCCGAGATTACATTAAACTCAGCTAAGCATAGCATACAAAAGGAAAATGACCCTGAAAGGTTCCTTTCAAGCACCCCCTCCTTCTCTGCTTCATTTTAATGTTGCTGCCATATGGCTCAGGAGCCATAATAAGGCCATGTGTTTGCTCCTGTGTACATGTTTCATTTCTCCCAGGAAGATGAAAGAACTGTCTCCTTATACTAACTGTAAGATTACCTTTTTTAGCCATAAGTATTAAGGGGGCATAGCAGCGTGGAGACAGCACTTTGACAGACTGATGAGCGTCAATCTGCACTACAGTCATGTAGCATTGGGCACACTCAATGAAAATACCACTACAGAAGGAGAAAGAATAGCAGTGCAGCTGAAAATGGGATAGTTGCAAAAACTAGCAGTAAAATGGCTAAATTGTGAAAAAACAGTAGACCTAAGAAAGCTTCAGATTTCAGGAAGGTATATATAAGATAAATCAGATGACTAAAAGCAATGATGATATCCGTCTTGGACAACGAAGACAGCAGCAATGAAAGCATACAGAACTTTTTTTTGTCATAGTACAGGACAAATACAGAAAGAAAAGTATTGTTAAATAAGTAACAGTACTGTTTCATATCATTCTGAAGTGGCATTGATCAAATACTCAAATTTTAAAGCCAGTGGAGAAAAAGAAAATGAGTTTCTAAAAATATTTCTTCTTTCTATTGAGCTTGGATACATTTGGAGGGGAGTTTTATATGAGGTAATAAAAGCATACAAATCACTTATAAGATAGCTGCAGAAATGTTATGCTATATTGTAAGAATATGTGGAAAACAAAATATCACAAACAAAATATTAGAAAAGGTATTAAAGAATTGACATCTTTTAATTATTTGCTTAAATTTGGATGTTCATTAAGTATGTAATAGGATGGAAGAGTTTAATTACCTAGTTTATATAAGTAACATCACTGACATTTTAGTTGCAATGACAGTTCTGGAAAAATTTTTGGTTAACTTGCACTAACAAATACATGATAAAATGTAGTTGTTATAGTGGCAAAAAGGCCAACATAAAATGTTGAAATGAAACAGTAGTGAAGTAATTGGACTGTTACATATCTAGGAAATAGATCAGAACTAACAGCACTGTCAAGAAGAGATTTAAAACATGTGTCTTCACCACAAACACCGATATTGTTAAAATTGTGTATTTTTTATGGATCACAAATCTTACACTTCAGTGCTAAGTGAAAAATTATGAAACTGACATTACTATTGTGGATTAGAAACAGTTGTATTAAAGGAAATACCATATGTATGCAGACAACAGAAATAAGTTTGAAACATGTCATGTAAAGTTAAATGATTATAAGACAAACAAAATGTTAAAATGAGGGTCAGATATGAAATTGCAGTACAGCATTGCCTACAACAGAAAATATTACAGTAATGGAACAGAGTTGAAGACAGGATGAAGAAAATATGAAAGTCAAACAGCAAGCTCAGTCAATCTCTTTCTGAGCATAGGTGTACGCTGAAAGACAGTGGAGAAACAATTGCTGTAAGTTAAATATGTACGGCATGGAAAAAAATATTACTTTTTGCTGAAATGTCCTGTGTTATAATTTAAAGTTTTTGTTTTCGGAAAAAGTGAATAAATGATCTTTTTTCAGACAATTAATGGTTTTAAGGTTTTGCTATATTCCTCTAAACCATCTCTTTGAGAATGTGAAAAGTCCAACCCATTTTGTTCATTCTTCAATCATCCCATTGCTTTTTTTTGCACTTATTCATGTTTTGCTTTTCAAAAATGCTTTCAATACAACTAGACACAATATTCACTATAGGTGTTATGGATTCATACAGTAATACTCCATAGGTTGCTTTCATTTCAGTTCTAATAAACCTCAACCTTTAATTTACTGTTCTGTTTTGACTTATGCAAAAATCTGCCTACAATCAGTTTAACATTTTTTTCCAACTATCCAATTTAAATTTCTGCAAGAATGCATTTCATTCCATGTGAATTATTTTGTGTTTATCAATATTGACTGTGATAAAATAATAAGAAGGGTTCCACTTAAAATTAAGAGAACATTCTGGAACTTGTCAGTCAGCTACAGTTTTAGCTATCCTGTATAATTTCTGATTTTTAATCAGTAGTAAACGTCATTTCACTATTTATCCCTTTTTTCAGATGTTTTAAAAGTTGAATAACACAAGTTGTTACCACCTATGTTGATTTTCCCACGTTAAAACCAAGCATTTACATCTGCTATTTGTTTAGACTTTTTAGGTCTAGACCTTTAAGCAAGTTCAAGAAGACAGATGTTCTATTTCACGGCATCTCCGTTTCTTCAAGAGCCTTTTTGCACAGTCCTTTGCAAAGGATTTGAAGGAAATATTCAGAAAATAATATTTAAAAAAAAACAATTATGCCTACACTTTAGATTTCTGAATATGCCATTTGGAGTAATATGTCCAGTTTGGGATAACATAGTTAGAGACTAAATAAAAAGAGACTAAAAGCCCAAAAATTGCCAAAAAAATTTGAATCGTTTTTGCTAAATTAAAGAAGAAAGATTGAGAAGGCGATGACAGTAGTTTTCAGCAGCTTGAGAAGGCTGTTGGAAAGTGAAATTATCTGTTACCCAAGCCCTGTCACATAGGATAAGAAGTAGAAGATTTAAAACTGAAAGGAGGAAGAACTTCATGCATAGGATGTAGGTGTCAAGGTATTGGCAGTGCTGAGTCTACCTCTATGACAAGAGTCTAGGGACTACCTCATGATGGACACTACTGGTTCCAGATGGCTCCAATGGACCCACCACAGGACACCGCTGAGCCCATCAGCTGAACTAGTGCTGCCTCTGAGAAAATATATTTAAGAAACTGAGAAATGCCTGACAGGTACAGGAGGCGGGGGATAAAAAGAGTGAGAAAAAACAGAGGGAACACCAAGGTCAGAGGAACAGAAGGTGCTCCATAGTGGAGCAGATATGCCCTAAGGGACTGCAGCCTGCGGAGGACCTGTGTTGGAGCAGAAAAGAGTGAGAAGGGAGGAGCAACAGAGATAAACCACTGTGTCCTGACCCAAACCCCTGCGCCACTTGTTGCTGCACTGAAGGGACTGAGGGAATTCTGCAGTGATAACAGGGCAGGAGGAGAGTGACTGCAGTGAAGTTCAGCCTGGAAAAGGGGGAATAAAATTGTTTTCCAAGGATGCCTAAACAAGAGAAATGCAGACACAAATCAAGAATTTATGCTTTCCACTGAGAAACAGTTCACATTTGCACTTCGGAATAAACAAACTTTTAGGTTCAGATTGTGTATCCTCCCGTTGCAGGAAAGTATTCATACATGAAACCAGAGAGAAACTCATGTAAATAAGGCTGTTGATACATTTTAAAGTTCTCATTTTAAAACCAAGCAGATCTTGCTAACGCTTTTCCAAAAGAGGAGACAGAAGTGAATTTTGAAATTTGAGAAAAATGTAAAATTTACTGACAATAATTTTTTTGAAACTTTCGTATGCATGGTTGTAGGTGGACAGAAAAAAGAAGGTGAATGAGGGAATATGAAGTAGGTGAATGGCTCTGAATGAGGGATAAGAAATAAGGAGAGGATGTTGCCGGGGAGTGTTTTTCTCTCTTTCTGTGTCCATTCGACTTATACCCCTGCCCTTAAGCCACTATCTGTTGTGTGGAGTGGGATGGAGGAGTTGCAGAGACCCTGTTTCATGTTTTCAGAAGAAATCAGTTTTGGAAGGAATCTCCTCACCAGCAGTCTGGAAGGTATCCCTTCCCCATGGGCAATTTACACAGAAAATGTTATTGGTAAAGACAAAGCCTCCAGATGCTTCTGAAGTTAGAATCTGTTTGCACCACAAGGGGAGATCAAGACAATCCTTTGCTCTAAAGCCATAAGAAGGTTGAGTGTGTGGGGGCACGATGAAGGTCTGCTTATGACAAGAGAAGTTGAATGTCCTTTTAGAGCATTTTAGAGCATCTCCTCAAAGTTGTTTTCCATTTTTTACTGAAAACTTTTAAATGTTGGTATATATCTCACAGAACATTTCTATTTAAATAAAATCTGAATGATATCACAATTAGCATTACCATATCAATACTGAACAACATTTGTAAGTATGACATACTTGTCCTGCCAAAGCTCTACCAGAGTTTTGGAATAAATCAAATTTTAAAAATACTTTAAACTATTCAGGATTCATTATCTAGCAGTTTTAGTAGGTCTATATAAGTAAAGATTGAACAGTAAAATAAAATTGTGTACTTATGAAAAGTCAGAAATATTTACACATATTCTTTTTGAGGAAAAAAATCTGATTCTTTACTTTTGTTGCCCGGATTGTTTTTTAACAGGTTTTCCTCAAATTCCAGCTCTTACTTTCTCTACATAAAAAATATCTTTTGTTTTTTCAGGTGGCAAAACTAATGTGCACCAGAATGAGGAAATACAGTCTGAGCCAGTACTGGAGAACCCAAAGCAAGATCTGATTACATTCAAATCTCTGTGAGCATATAGGAGAAGATGACTGCCAGATTTTAGCAGAAAGAAGGACTGACACTCAATCTAGCGTCCATTGATTGACAAACCTTTCTTTCTTTTCCAGGTTAGCATGTAACTTCATGTTTTTGTTTTAATTACGAGAGTGATCCTTAATGAAGTTAATGACCACTTGAAAGATAAATACATGTTTGAGCATCTTGCTGCATTGAGGTTGAAGTGGGAATACACGTCTGTGTAAAAGCCCTTCAATTAGAAGAGCAAAAAAGTAAAAATTGGAGTTACCAGTCGCCTTAATACCTTCAGTCAAAGGATTTAGCCAGCCAAAGTAGGATTTTAGGTATCTAAATAATAAAATGTAATCTAGCAATATATGTCCAGCTTCTCTTCAACCCCTCAGAACTCCTAAACTGCCTAGGAAAGACCTTGCCTGACTGCTTCTGGACATGCTTAACATTTGGCACAGCTCACTGGGTTATTTCTGTGTATCACCAGCTTTAGCAGCTTGGTATGACTAAATCTAACCTGTATTTGGAAATTCCTTTTATTCATCTCTCTTCACTAGTTAAGGAGTATCACATCTGTCTACGCTTCATTGATAGATGATCCTCACAAAATACTATTGCAGCCACAGTCTATGTATCTAGGTGGAGTGGGGAGGCAGTGGGGGGGAGGGCAAGGAAGAAGGAGAGACCCTTCTCTTCACCTACCTAATCTATTCAGAAAGATACACAAAACTAAAAACCCAAAACAGAAAAAAAGGAATGTCACTGTAATCTACTGCTTTGGGAGAAAGCAAGCTTGGGTTGTGTTATTTGAGCACCACGACCTTATCTTGATTGAGAGCTAAGTAACTGCACACAATGAGCCATGACTAACAGACAGGATGGTGCAAGCAACAGGTTTGATTGGCAGCCTGTGCAGAGGTCTGACTATAAACTCCCCAGCAACTTGGAGGAACACTATTAGGCAGGTATCTGCCGCGGTGCAAAAGCAGAGGATGAGTACATGCCAAGCTACTGCACAGACCTAGTCTGACTGTTGCATGTCTCCCAGGCTGGAATGTGCTGATGCACTGGAGCAGTAACTCGGTATCTGTGTGTGTGAGAGACAACCCTTGCTTGATCCAATTAATGGTAGATAAATGGTGGTGAATAGTGCCATACCATTTGGTGTTCTTTCCCCTCGATGACAAGCTCTTATCCCTGCTCTTGGCACTTGTCTTTGTAGCTGATCTTAATCACTGTTGAATATAAACACACATTTCCTTTCATGTGTGTGCGACCTTGCTAATTGCCAGCTGCTGCACTGCGGTGTTGCAGCCCACCTCTCTGGGCCACTTTACCATCTTAGGATAAGCCAGCATTGTGTTGTTGTTTTGGTTACAGGTGCAGGAAGTTGTGATGATCAGGTACTCCCTGACCGTACCCGAAACTCCTGCTGCCTGGATCATAGCCCAATCTGGTAAGTACTAGAACTGCACAATCCAGAAAGTACCGGAATTGTATGGTTGCTGAGGTACCAGAATCACCTAACACAAGTTGTTGCCAAAACAACAACAACTAAAAAAGTACTAACCAGTGTCAATCATCTCACAATCCTATAAATAGTGATCCTAAGCAAGACCCTTTGAGCTATCCAGAATCACAGTGGGCTATGACCCAGTATCTCTCCCTGTGCTGAGACCCCTCTCAGGATAGATTTCTCATGGTTCACAAATCAGTCTCTAATAGATGCTGGTGAAGAAGAAGGTTCAAAGATCATCCACTGGTAGACACTGATGAAGGAGAAAAGCGAGTAATTCACTATTAAATGGATTTTGCAAAGTTTAACGAGCATTTTGTACCAGTAATTCATTACAATTTGCAAAGGAGAAAATCTAAATCATAGATTCATCTCTATTTTTGTGTGTCTGTGTTTGTGCATGTGTAATTTGATTTAAGAAACTCTGTCATCCTTCTTAAATCTTTAACTAAGTCACTGTTTGATTATAACAACTTTTGTTAAATCACTCCATTAATTGGCTAATGATCAAGTGTCATTAAATACCCTACAGTCTAAATCTGTGATTTGTCTAATAATAAATCCTGAATTACTGCTATCTCAAAGTTGTGTAAAATCTTGATTTCTGACAAACTAAGTTCTACTTTCCCATCTGCAACATACATACCCAATGCTATTTTAAAAAATAATTAAAAAAAATTGGGAACTAGACCTTTTTCTTTCCCACTTCAGGCCATTGTCTTTGCAGCTGATGATCTATTTTCTTAGCCATAGGCTCTAATTTAATGCTCTCATGTCATTGTGTTTTGCAATACTATGCATTCCAGATTGAAAACAAATTATCTTCTATATTTTAATACATTGGCTTACATCTATGTTGCTGATCACTGCTCCAGAAATGTGTCCTCCTTCTATCTTATTTGCTTTCATAGAATCATAGAATGGTAGGGGTTG
>VZSC01007380.1:16089-44744 GCA_013398225.1 Steatornis caripensis | reverse complement strand
CCTAGCTGCTCTCTAACCCAATCCTCATCGACCAAGGGCAAGTCTTCATTTCTCCGTGCTTCCTCTCTTATCTCCAGAGTCTGGGAGTCCTGAGGGCCAGTCCTAGCAGTGAACACTGAAGCAAAGAAGGTATTCAGTAACTCTGCCTTCTCTGTGTCCAGTGTCACCAGGTCACCTACCTCGTTCAGCAGCGGGCCCACATTCTCCCTAGTCTTCCTTTTGCTGCCAATGTACCTATAGAAGCCTTTCCTGTTGTCCTTAACCTCCCTTGCCAGATTTAATTCCAGTCGGGCCTTAGCCTTCTGTGTTGCATCCCTGCATGTTCTGACAACAGTCCTATATTCCTCCCAAGTAGCTAGTCCTTTTTTCCACATCCTGTAAGCTTCCTTCTTCCCTTTGAGCTTTTTTGCAACCTCCTTGTTCATCCATTGGGCTTATCTAGTTGTTTTTCATATACTGAATGTAATGTTTAAACTTGATACCTCGAACTGGTAAATGCAAGTTCTAAGGAAACTTAATCCAGCTATCTCTGTCAAAAGAAAGTATACAGGTTTCCTTTATGTATGAAACGCTAAACCTTTGGCTCTTAACAATCTTGATACCTTCTGTCTGGACCATATCCTGTGTTTGGAGTTCTGGAAAAGTTTAACAGGTATGAGCAGAATACCCCACCACACTTGCTGAACTGCATACTCTGATAATGGCATGATGTTCTGACACAGTTCCTGAAGCACTACACCCTGAGGAAAGGACCCACACACAGTTCATGAAAAACTGCAGCCCATGGGAAGGACTCACATTGGAGAAGTTTGTGGAGGACTGTCTCCCATGGGAGGGACCCCACACTGGAGCAGTGGAAGAGTGTGAGGAGTCCTCCCCCATCAGGATAAGGAGCAGCAGAGACAAGGGGTCATGAACTGATGGCAATCCCCATTCCCTGTCCCCCTGTACCACACTGGGGGAGGAGGTAGAGAAAATCAAGAGTAAAATTGAGATTGGGAAGAAAGGAGGGGTACGAGAAAGGTGTTTTGAAGATTTGCATTTATTTCTCATTACCCCACTCTAATTTGATTGGTAATAAACTAAACTAATTTCCCTGACTCAAGTCTCTTTTGCCCATGATGATGAGTGATCTCTCCCTGTCCTTATCTCAACCCATGAGCCTTTCATTATGTTTTCTCTCCCCTGTCCAGCTGAGAGTGATAGAGTTTCTTTGTGGGCACTTGGCATCCAGTTAGGGTCAACCCACCACATAATGAAGTTCATGCATGCTGACATTCTTGGCTGAAGTTAAAGTTTGAATATGATAAGACTGGGCCCAGAGACACTAGACATAGTTCTATAGTCCACATAGCACTTTGTCTGTTGGGTTTTTTCCTATTATGTACTTCCTGTTGGCTTATGGTTGATGTGTCTAACTCATTTTCAAATGAACAGCTTTGATTCCAATATTAGTACACTCTGTACTTGAGTCAACTAGTTTCCATGGAAGAATAACTGTTCCTGTACATGCCAACCCAGCTGGAGTGTAAGAAGGCTATCAGCACAATGCAGTCAAGCAGGATGCAGTTTTGAAAGTATGGTTCTACTATAATTTTTGAACGAAGCTTTATTATTCACCTGCAAACAGATTGTCCCTGAAAAATGGCATCAACATACTAGTTATAACTGCAGGTGGTATTCCTTTCATCACGAGGGGCTGATGTGATCGGGCTATTCAAAAAACAAATTTAAAAAAACCCCATGGAACATCTTAAATCACTATTCTCTGAAATTACCTTTTTTTTTTAGTGGACACATCTTGGTCTGCTCCTATATGTCGTTTTCAGTTTTAGTGTAGATGTATTTGTATTAGATGTCTGGATGTGTACTGTTCTCTTGCTTGTTTACAAACTCACAAAAAATATTTTAATAGCTTTTTATTAAAGAAAGATTTTTGTATGTCATAAATTTCATCCAAATGTAAATCTTTGTTCTTAATTATATCAAAACCAAAAATAACTTGAACATATTTATAAAAGCTACATTTATGGATAATAGTAATTTACATTGTCTATGACTTTATCTACCCTTTATTCAGTTTTTAAATAATAGCAGTTAAAAGCTACCAAAAATTACCCAGAGGGAGAATAAATACAGGTGAAAATAAGACCAAATGCAAACTTTCATCTTATGTTACAGTTTACTCTTGCAAAGGGAGTGGAGTGAGCAAGAAAGAAGAACATTGGTAATTTCTGGTAAAACCAGCAATGGGTGCTAAATTTTAAATTTCAGTAGCATAATGACTCTATATCAGCCGAACAAAAATAAATTTAAAAAAACACATCCTAATATAGCTTGTTATTGTAGTACGTGTTTCTTTCTCCCTCCTCTATCGTAACTAAACTTTGAATTGCTTTCTGTAAACTGATTATAAAAATATTTTTGGGAAATAGTTAAAGTAAGGTGTTACAGTTTAAAGCTGGGCTGGCTATTAAACGAATGACAGATGCTCTTTGTTAACTCCCTCCCTTCACAAAATGGAGGGGAAAGAGAAAAGGGAAAGAGGCTTATGGGTTGGAAAAGTTAAAAACAGCTTTAATCTAACTACAAGAATCATGTATTATAATAATGGGAAAGTACGCACAAACCCCATATCAAGCTCCATCCCCCCACCGATGACAAATACGTCACTGGGACGCTGTAGGGCATGCCCTAGGAAAGTCCCAGACTGTACTCAGCAGCAGGCAGGAGCTGGATTCAGGATCAAAAGCAGAATAATCAGACAGAGTCCCCCTCAGGTGCTTAAGCAAGGAGCTGGGTAGAGTTGGAGAGCAGCATCCTGCAACACCACCAGCACCTCCACAGCAGCCCCATACTGGACTTAAATAGGCTCCTAGGCCATGGGTGTAGGTGGAAGCACCAGGTGAGGCTGCTTAGGGCCATTAGAGCCCATCAGTGCCCTCAGGCCCTGGCCATAAAGGGAGAGGGAATGACCCTTGTTATCCCTCACCTTTATTCTGAGCATGATGTGTGTGGGATGGAGTACTGCATTGGGTCAAACGAGGACATAAGGTTAATTTCAAACATCTTGTACCTCATTAATTCAACGAGTAGTTTCTCACTTTGTTAGCCAAAATAAAGACTGATGGTAAAATGTGACTTCTTTGCACCTGAAAGAAGACTTTTCTTTCTCCTTCTGCTGTCAGGTTATACCACATGTTACAACAGTAAACAAAACTATTACTGCATCTTCAAGCAGGAGTTTTTTGGTTGATAAATGGATATTATGATAGTTGCCACACAACACAGAAAGGATTGTATTTTTCTCTTTCAAAAGAGTCTGTATATATTTTTTTCAGCTTTTTCACAGTTGCCCAGTAGCCTAAGGCACAGACTTAGATTATAAGTGTCTGATATCACAAATTAGCAGATGTCAAGAAAGAACACTGATTCTGCTTAATTATGAGATAAATTAGATTTTGTAGGTTTTCTAGATTTCCAAGAAAGTTTTCCATCTTCTGGCACTCCAGAACAACAGCTGATTCTTATTTAATGAATGAATTTCATCTTTTGCTTTATGATGCTTGACGCTAGAATTTAAATTTGAGCTTTGGAGTGTCATTTCATTAGTGACAGCTGTCACTTAATTTTGTTATCCTTTCATATATTGGATGCAATTATAGCTATAACACTTAATTGCCAGTTTTTGATTTTCTACTGTATTTTAATTTCTGTTGTATTTTCCATTTCATATTCATATGAAAATATTTATTAGTAGTTACTTAATAGGTGATCTAAAAGGACAATTGTTAACTGCAGAAGTGAGAGAAAGATTTACTTCCAAATTTTTTTTTTTCCTGCTGTAGTAGTTAAGTTCTCAGTCAGGGACCAGTGGTCCACAGTGTTCAGCACTTATAAAACCAGTGTGTCAAATTCACTCTTACAGTTGTTTAAAAAAAGGTGTAGATTCCTTTACTTTCTTGTTCTTTCCTCTTTTGGGGGACTTTTCCAGTAATCACAATTGTAACATGCACTTTCTGGTATCACAGAATATTCTGACCAATGTAAATATGACCTAGACAGAAAATAGGATTTCCACTGTAACAGTAATGGTGGGTGCTATGTAAGGTTAAGAGAAGTACTACAAACATCCTGATGTTCTTCAGTACATCTATGTTAGCTCAATATGCTAGTGCCCTTATCTGCAGTACAAGTGGCCTGAGAGGAACTAGCGCTTTTGTCTGAATCCTTTAAGCTCACTAACTAGCATAAAAGTTCAAATTCTCACCAACTTCATTAACAATTAAATTGTGAATTGGAAGAGTCAAAGACAGGCATACATTTCTTTCTTTAAATTCTGTTGTGGGGTAGAAACCAAAAGATTATAGGGTTAGGGATAGTAGAAACCTCTTCAAACATTAGAGCTAAATGCATCGGGGCTGAGCTAATGTTGATTTTTCACAGCTTTTGGGTAATGATTGATTTGAATTCAAGTAAAATGTGTCTGTGTACAGATCTGCACTTACTTTTACAAAGAATTACACAGTTCCAAATGAAATTACTATATTCTGGTGTGTGCATACACTAACACAGACCTTGCTGGTTTTTTCCCACGTAGTTGCTTCTCTTGCTCCCTGTGTGAGCACACGTGTGTGCACGCACACACACAGCCATAGGCACTCAGCACTTCATGACTTACCTATAGTAGATTTTTTTTGTGTTGGCTTCTCTGGTAGGTAAGAAGGATAAAAGTGCTAGTATTAACCACTGGTTTACTACTTCATGTAAAAAGACAGCTTTCTTTGATAAAGGATATTAGAAATACTAGGAGATAACAGATCTAAGATTATAATGATGGCTCATTATCTCACAATCTAAACTGATATGATTGAATCCCACAGGTGTGAAGCAAAAAAAGGCAGCAAAAGCAGTGTTTCTGCAGTTTGTTGGTATGCCTGATATATCCAGCATAATCTTCATTGCACAAAACCTTGGAAAAACTTGTGGTACTGAACTTTTATACTGATAAAAGTGGTTTTGATGTAATTTCCAGATTCAAAATTTGAACCATGTTGAGAGGTCATTTCTATTTCCTTCTTCAGCTTCCACTTCTAAGACAAATTTACCATGTGTTTGTAGGACTGAAACACTCGAGTGTGGATAAATAGTGTACAACATACCAATACTCAAGTTTTTTCCTATTTCTTCTCTTATGGGATTGACTTACAAAGAAGAGGTCAAGCACTACCATCCTCAGAAAAATATTTTTTTTTTTTCAGTCAGCCCAAAAGCAAACAACATATTCTAGCTATTAAGGAAAATTGTATTTACCTGGGCCTGGTTGAAAAACCTGAATAAATGTTCATTTATGTCTGCTTTTCTGAGAAGTGATGATCTGGGTTTGATATTTCGGTCATTTCCTGTGATTCTTCAAGATCTCATGACATTCGCAACATCTATGTAAAACAAATTTCTACTTCACAAAACAGCTATCCTCATCTAGTCAATAATCTTGCAGCAATTTATACAGAATGCAGAACCAATAGACAGAAAACTATAACCTGTTTCAGGCTTACTATCCATGTGTTTATAGCAACCAAACTAATTTGCAGCAAGTAAAATATAGACCTATAGATGAATTAAAACAATTTTAAAATTATGTGTCTATTAACTCAGAATTCACAGACTGAAATTTTCCATACTAGTTTTCTGTAAGGCTCTTTACTTAATCATAACTTTTTATAGACACTGCTATCTCTAATGTGCTTTTTTGTTCTGTCAGAGAATTGGACATAAGTAGTCAAGTATCTTGAGTGAATCTTGTCAACTTTGGAAGTCATAGATGCGGTAGCCTATTTCTATTAGTCATAAGGGTCTACTCTCTGATAGAGGGCAGATGTTTTCACACCTTAGCTCAGAAAGGACACTGGTTGCATAACCTTGGTATTGTGAATGTGGGCTGGTAACAGAACAATTACCTGAAAAAGGGAGTGTATTTAGGAAAGCCATTTACGATGTTACACTGCAATAGTATTTCTTAGTCAAATTTAAGTGAACAGAAATATTCATTTTGTCTGTCTGCAAGTTCTCTGCCTGCATGACTGCATCTCAGGCTTCAAATGTAACTTTGAATTCAAATAGTGAAACTCATTTCACTTAATTTAGTGAAATTGGCTATTTTAAAATATAGTTCATTTCATCCTAAAGTGGATGTATCTCTGAAAATTTCTGTTATCTTACAAGTCACACATGCAACATAAACATAGTGGATGAAGTATGAGTGTGCAAGGTCTAGAAATGACTAGTTCACTGCACTTAGAGGCTCAAAACAAATTTTATTCACTTCAGTCATTACAAATGTCATTCTGACATATCCTTAACCATTTGGGAACTACAGGAGCTTAAAATTACAGTAATAGATGGTGGAGATGGAAATTATGGACCATTTCTTTTATATAAGCACTAACGTGTTTTTTTTCAATACTAAGAAAAATTAAGAGTATGATGATAGATAATGATTGTTCAACTTTTCAGCTGATGGGTTGGATTTCTTCAAATTTTACTTTTAGTCAAGATACATTTTATTTATGTTCTAAGTTGTTCATGGTAATGATTACTTTTTGCTCTTACCAGAGTGCAATGATACTGCACTGTAGTCTAATGGTACCAAGTACCAAGATAAAAACCATGGCTTTTGTTCTTAAGTCCCTTTCACACATTTATAGGCTGTATTGCTTTTGCTTCTTTTAAAAGTTGGTTCCATGTTCTACCTTTACAAACTAAAGATATAAAATGAGCCCTGCTGTCATTTCCCCACCTGAACTGATTTTACCATTTCTGACCAAGTGCCAACTTTATCACAAGGGAGATATGGTATTGTCTCATTGTACATATACAACAGCAGTGCTTAGGAGGAAACAGCAGACTGTGCACAGGATTGATAGGAAAACAGGGTATGATAGTGATATCTAGATAGTACTGTAATCTTTCTGCTGAAAGGACAATTCTTTCTTTGTCAATGTCTGGAACAAGGGAATCACCATGCTGTGATAAACTGTGGCAGCTGCAAATATGTTACAGTGAGGTTTTTTAAACCTCCATTTGCTTTTCCAAATAATGTCTGCCATTGCTTACATTCCAAATATGGAAACACAGTTGTTGGTATAAATAAAGTAGGAATCTTTTAATAATCAGCCTTAAATAAGTCTTTGTCTATGAAAGTCTTACCCTACGAACCTAGACAATATAGAAAATGTAGTCAGGTACAGATTTAACAAGATACAATATGTGTTTCTGTTATGTGCCATTATACAGTGTCTTTCTCCATACATACTGGGAAATGTTACAATGCTTTTTCTCCCAACAGTAGTCAGATTTCTTGGCATAACAAGATAAGATCTTGGGGTTTCAGTTGTAGGGTTTTTTATGTTCTTAATTGAAAGTAGCTCAAAAATATTCAGTGTGCTTACACCAAGCTAAAAAAGGAGTATCAAGAAAATGTAGCAGAACTGATATATGCAAACAAAGAAGTAGAACAGCATGAAACAAGATAAAATAATGAGAAATCTTAGGAAATACTAGGAAGTTAAAATGGTCAAAACTTGAGGTAGATCAAAGTTGAAATAAAGAACAGTATAATATTTTGTCAGAAGCATTTGACTGGCATACAAAAATGTAATACTATTAATTTTTCAAATTTATATATTTATTAGAAATTAATTAAGATTTATACTTCGAATTTAGGCAAGGATCAGTCTAATCCATTGTTGATACTGTTCTTTCTATATTTCTCCTCTATACATATATTTGCTCTCCTATCTCTGTCTTTGTTTTTATGTGTACATTTGGAAAATTTTGTCAGTGTTTTTATACGTCATTGAGACTATGACAGGGTAAGTTATAAAACACTGCATTGTTTGATGGTAAAATATTAATAGGTGTTTAGAAGTGTAACTAAGTTTCAACTGCCATGTTAGTATAAATTAAAAGAAATTGATTTTTGCTCACGTCTCAGAATGATTTACTTTGAAGGAGACTGAAGGAGGTTAAAATTAAAATTGCTAATGAGGTGTGAATTAAAATTAAATTTGGTATCTAGAAAATGGTATTGGGCAAAAGCAGCGCACCTTTGTTAAGTAACTGTAAAAGTAAATAACTTTTAGCAATTTCTTTAAATTCAGGATTAAGATCCTCATGAATATTTAATGTTATATTTCCCTCAAAAGAGACATTATGAGAAAGATAGATTAATCTTTGCCTTTAAAACTGTATGTGCAAGGGTATGCATTCTTCCTTCTTTGTCTGTCCTCTTTCTGAAAATAGTCTGGCTTTAAAAATGCTTTCTCACCAGTCTCAGAGTAAAGATTTATTTATTTATTGTGGGTAAACTATTCTTAGTTAGCTCATGAATGTAGCTGCCTTTCCCATTCTCTGCAAAATGTCTGGACTTACTTATGTTATTACACTACATTTCAAGGATGATTACTCCTCTAGAAGTGCATGGAAGTCACATATTCACTCTCTGCTGAATTCGTGGAAAGAAGCAGACAGAAATGAATCACTAGCTGCATTTTGAAACCTATAAAAATCCTTTCTGTAATCATAGTCATGATACAGTGTAAAGACCTCTTCTACCATTCACCTTTGAGTTTTTCTTTCTTGTGTACAAGTGTGTAAAGATAAACATTTTCCAATCAAACAAAATGACCCTTGTAAAAATAACACAAAATGTGAAAACTCAAGTGAAGATGAAATAAAAAAACTTCTTCCCTTACCCTGAAGATTCTGTGTTTTTTTTCTTCAAGCTTTTGTTCGAAGTCTTTTCATTTCCTGTGGTTGACTTTCTGATAGTCAAATACACCCAAAGACCAGACCTGAGCAAACAGATTTCAAAGCAACGATACGAATGGTAGGATTAACAGGAAAATACGGGATGGTGATCATCGATAGGTTTTTTGTTNTTTTTTTCTTCAAGCTTTTGTTCGAAGTCTTTTCATTTCCTGTGGTTGACTTTCTGATAGTCAAATACACCCAAAGACCAGACCTGAGCAAACAGATTTCAAAGCAATGATACGAATGGTAGGATTAACAGGAAAATATGGGATGGTGATCATCGATAGGTTTTTTGTTGTTTTTTTTTTGTCTAAGGTTTTTCTTTTAGTTCAAACCCTTGCTATGTATATTCCTGTTTGAAAACTTCAATTGTCCTGCTCTAGCTGGAAAAACTGAAATTTATATCATAGTTTGCTTGTTCATGATCTCTCTTAGTTTTGACCTCTGCCTTAACAGGTGACCTAACAGCTTCCTTATAGTTTAGCTGCACGCATGTAACTGCTCATAACTTTAACTGCCACAGGCTCCAAGTTACTTAAAAATCTTGGTAGCATTGAAGAATCACAAACTATTGAGATATAGTCAGTAGGGTTATCTTTCCAGAGAAAAGACACCGACTGCAGAATGCATTAGGAATCATGTCTCTACAGTTTTTATCAAGTGTCTGTACAGTATCAATAATGAAGAGTAATACATAGTAATATAAATATACATATATTTGGGGTGGATGCTTTAACATTTTTTACTGATAAGGGTGCATGATAAAAAGTTTTGAGACCACTGGAATAGATCATCTCCAGAGGTGCCTTCATCCTCAGCACTTCTCTGACTGCAATTCTGAAATTAATTGGCATATCTGCTAGAAGTGTCAGGAAAGGTTTTATGTAAGGAATTAATATAAAATAATCTAACTTCCTTTACTAAAATATACAAGTTATGGCACTGTAAGGGGATTTTGTAAAACTACAGCTCATCTTGAACCTCTTTTGTTGTGTGAAAAGGCAGATTTCAAGTCCATTATGTTCTTTACCTACTGAATTTCCTGATACTCAGTAAAAGTATTATCTCTGAGTCTTTCTGGGATAATAAGTCAAACAGAGGAAAAATGCCTCCAGTAGTGGGGTAATATGTCTTCATTTATTGCTTTTAAAAACTCTTGTATAAAGGGAAAGAGAGATACTTTGTAATTTTAGAGAAAGTATCACATTTATACTTATGTTCTCTTCCCTATTGCAGCACTTTATCAGTGATTTCGCAAAAGTATGAAGGCCCTCTTTTCAGTTTAAATGTGAGCGGTAGGAATAAAGGGAGAAGACTAAATGCTAATGCAAGTTTCTTTAGATAGAATTTAACTACTGTATGTTCACTGTTAATATGCATTGCAGAAAATAATTGTGTTTAACACTACAGGCAATATGTCTTTAACATACCACAAAAGTTGTTTCTTGTTTTCTGTGTCATTGCCAGGATATTATCTTGTGTATTCAGATGAAATGTGCAATGTGTTTATGTATATTCTCAGACTCATACGAAGACTGAAAATTCTCAGTGTTTCTGACTCTGCTACTTTTTATTTTAGTATATGATCCTTATTAATTTTCACTGGCCCTCTAAGGAGTACGTTTATATAGACATAGCCTAACCTAGCAGGTTTGGAAGGGATATTTTACATGCTGTTAATACTCAATCTGATTTATGCAGATTAATGCAGCAATCTGAGGTGCTGTCAGATTTTCTCATTATTTAATGTACTGTTTAGGATATGAATCATTGAAGTGATCAAGGCTTTCCTGGGCTAAGTGTGATTGCAAACACTATGGTTAGTGAGCTGATAGTAAATTCTCCAATTTCAAGGATAAAGGGGTTCATTTCTTCTTTAGATTTCTTATTCTCAAATGAAATAAAATTTTACTATGTGTGGTAACAGTATATAGCATTTAGTTTTGTATATGGAATTGTGTTTATGTACAGCTTTAGATATTGCTGCAAATAGTAATATTACCTTGTTTTCAACAAGGTAATAGCTCATTATTATAACATCTTTCTGTACAATGGAGTATGTTTTATTTTTGTCATATGGTTATAAATGTTTAGATTCTAATCATGTGGTTGTAGATGAATTTCTTTATGATGAGTTAGGAAAACTATAATTTTCTCATGAGAGACAAGAAAGAGATACTCCTTTAAAGATTTACATCAAATATTTTTTGCGGTAGAAACACACAATTATACACCTAGAGTGTACATGCTGAACAAGGTGTAAGCAATACCAGTTATTTATAAATAAACAGAATGTTTTATCTCCTAAACAACATGATGTGGAACTGGTTAAAATTAAAGATAATTTTGCTGCAGAAAACTTTTCTGTCAATAAATAAAATCAAAAGCACTTGTATTTTATAGCTCTGCTAGGGTCTTGTAGGGTGCTGCTTCAATAACTAACTTCTTTTGTCAGCACGAATTATCATTTGGTATCAACTCACTATAATGTCTTGTGGTCTGTCTTCTTAATGAGTAAGTAATTGGGACATTTTATTCATGTAGTCATTTTAGAACTGTATTTACGTTGTTCCCAAACTTTTTGTGTTAGTGATTTTGTGTTTTCACTTTAACAACAGCAAAAATTTAAGAATGAAAATGAGAAGAGCAGTGTTGAGCCTGTCTCATGTTTCTTCTGACAGCAATCTGCAGTTAAGGATGCAGTGAGATTTGTGCTTCACAGAAATAGCTGAACTAATTTCAGTCTTTCAAAGTTAGGAAGTATGCTTAATCATCATCTTTACTGAGTTTAATCTCAGTGAAGAATGAGACTCTACACTTAACTCAAAAACTGACAGTTGGAATAGTAGAGAATATAGAAGGATGTATCACAGAGAAAGCGTGTAGGATAATTAACTAAGAAACATCAGGACAAGAGCAATAAATCTATGGATGGAAAATTAGGTATGCTAAGATCTTGCTTTGGGGATACTAGACGAACCAGTGGATAAAGCCTTCTACATACAGCTAGAAGCAGCCTCATGTTCACTGGCCCTGGTCCCCATGGGAGACTTCAACCACCCCAATAACTGCTGGAGGGACAGCATAGCGGCACGTAAGCAATACAGGAGGTCCCTGGAGACCATCAGAGACAAATTCCTGACTTAAGTAATAGAGCAGCCAATGAGGAGAGGTGGGCCACTGTTGTACCTCATACTGACAAACAAGGAGGAAACCTGGGGATGTGAAGGTGGAAGGCAGCCTTGGCTGCAGAGACCATGATGTGGTGGAGTTCACGATCCTGAGAGGAGGGCACAAAGCAAGATCACAATGCTGGATTTCAGGATTTTGGCCTCTTCAAGGATCTTCTTGGTAGAGTAATATGGGATCAGACCCTGGAGGGAAGAGAGGCCCAAGAAAGCTGCTTAATATTCAATGATGTCTTCCTCCCAGCTGAAGAGCAGTCGGGTAAAAATAAAGAGAAGTCAGGTAAAAATATCAGGAGTCCTGCATCGATTAACCAGGAGCTTCTGGTGAAACTCAAATGCAAAAAGGAAGCCTACAGAGGGTGGAAGCAGAGACAGGTAACTTGGGAGTAATACAGAGGTAGTGCCTGTGTATGCAGAGATGCAGTTAGGAAAGCCAACACCCAAATGGAATTTAATCTGGCCAGGAATGTCAAAGGCAGCGAGAAGGACTTCTATAAATACATAGATGACAAAAGGAAAACTAAGGTGAATTTAAGTCCACTGCTGAATGGGGCAGTGACACAGGACATGGAAAAGGCAGAGGTCTTGAATGCCTTCTTCACCTAGACTTTGCTAGCAAGATCAGCTTTCAGGAATCCCAGGCCCCAGAGACCACGGAGAAAGTCTGGAGTAAGGAAGACATACCCTTGCTGGAAGACGATCAGGTCAAAGGAATACATAAGCAAACTGGACATACATAAATCCAGGGGCCCTGGTGGGATGCACCCACAAGTGCTGAGGGAGCTGTTTGGTGTCATTGCAATAATCTTTGGAAAATCATATTGACTGAGAAAGGTGCCTGAAGACCGAAAGAAAGCCAATGGCTCTTCTATCTTCAAGAAGTGCAAGAAGGAGGACCCAGAGAACTACACGCCAGTCAGCCTCATCTTGATCCCTTGAAAGGTGATAGAGCAAATAATCCTGGAAACTTTTTCCAGGCAAAAGGAGGACAAGAATCATGAATAGACAGCACGGATTCATGAAGGGGAAGACATGCTTGACTAGTCTGCTGATCACCTTCTATGATTAAATGACTGGCTTCATAGACGAGGGGGGAGCAATGGATATTGTCTACCATGACTTCAGGATGGCTTTTGACACCATCTCCTGCAAGGTCCTTGTAGAGGAGCTGATGAAGTATGGACTGGATGAGCAAGACAGTGAGGTGGATTGAAAACTAATTGAATGGATATGCTGAGAGAGTGCTGATCAGTGGCATGAAGTCTGGTTGGAGGCCAGTAACTGGCAGTGTGCACCAGGGGTCAATATTGGNAGGAGCTTCTGGTGAAACTCAAATGCAAAAAGGAAGCCTACAGAGGGTGGAAGCAGAGACAGGTAACTTGGGAGTAATACAGAGGTAGTGCCTGTGTATGCAGAGATGCAGTTAGGAAAGCCAACACCCAAATGGAATTTAATCTGGCCAGGAATGTCAAAGGCAGCGAGAAGGACTTCTATAAATACATAGATGACAAAAGGAAAACTAAGGTGAATTTAAGTCCACTGCTGAATGGGGCAGTGACACAGGACATGGAAAAGGCAGAGGTCTTGAATGCCTTCTTCACCTAGACTTTGCTAGCAAGATCAGCTTTCAGGAATCCCAGGCCCCAGAGACCACGGAGAAAGTCTGGAGTAAGGAAGACATACCCTTGCTGGAAGACGATCAGGTCAAAGGAATACATAAGCAAACTGGACATACATAAATCCAGGGGCCCTGGTGGGATGCACCCACAAGTGCTGAGGGAGCTGTTTGGTGTCATTGCAATAATCTTTGGAAAATCATATTGACTGAGAAAGGTGCCTGAAGACCGAAAGAAAGCCAATGGCTCTTCTATCTTCAAGAAGTGCAAGAAGGAGGACCCAGAGAACTACACGCCAGTCAGCCTCATCTTGATCCCTTGAAAGGTGATAGAGCAAATAATCCTGGAAACTTTTTCCAGGCAAAAGGAGGACAAGAATCATGAATAGACAGCACGGATTCATGAAGGGGAAGACATGCTTGACTAGTCTGCTGATCACCTTCTATGATTAAATGACTGGCTTCATAGACGAGGGGGGAGCAATGGATATTGTCTACCATGACTTCAGGATGGCTTTTGACACCATCTCCTGCAAGGTCCTTGTAGAGGAGCTGATGAAGTATGGACTGGATGAGCAAGACAGTGAGGTGGATTGAAAACTAATTGAATGGATATGCTGAGAGAGTGCTGATCAGTGGCATGAAGTCTGGTTGGAGGCCAGTAACTGGCAGTGTGCACCAGGGGTCAATATTGGATCCAATCTTGTTCAACATCTCTACTAATGATCTGGAGGATGGGACAGACTCACTAAATTTGCTGACAACACTAAACGTTTGCTGATCACCAAAGGGTTGTGCTGCCATCCAGAAAGACCACAACTGGCTGGAGAAATGGACTGAGAGGAACCTCATGCAGTTCAACAAGGGGAGGTGCAAAGTCCTGTACCTGGGGAGGAACAATCCCAGGTACCTGTACAGGCTAGNGCAGTTAGGAAAGCCAACACCCAAATGGAATTTAATCTGGCCAGGAATGTCAAAGGCAGCGAGAAGGACTTCTATAAATACATAGATGACAAAAGGAAAACTAAGGTGAATTTAAGTCCACTGCTGAATGGGGCAGTGACACAGGACATGGAAAAGGCAGAGGTCTTGAATGCCTTCTTCACCTAGACTTTGCTAGCAAGATCAGCTTTCAGGAATCCCAGGCCCCAGAGACCACGGAGAAAGTCTGGAGTAAGGAAGACATACCCTTGCTGGAAGACGATCAGGTCAAAGGAATACATAAGCAAACTGGGCATACATAAATCCAGGGGCCCTGGTGGGATGCACCCACAAGTGCTGAGGGAGCTGTTTGGTGTCATTGCAATAATCTTTGGAAAATCATATTGACTGAGAAAGGTGCCTGAAGACCGAAAGAAAGCCAATGGCTCTTCTATCTTGCTTGCAGCAAAGAATTGTAATGGTATCCTGGACTGCATCAGAAGTGTTGCCAGCAGGTCAAGGGAAGTCATCCTTCCCCTCTACTCAGCACTGCTGAGGCCACACCTGGAGTGCTGGGTCCAGTTCTGGGCTTTCCAGTACAGGACAGACATGAACATGCTAGAGAGAGTTCAAGGAAGAGCCACAAAGATGATAAAGGGACTGGAGCATCTTCTTCCTGAGGAAAGGCTGAAAGAGTTGGCTGGGTCAGGGACATCTCATCAATTTATATAAAAGCCTGAAGGTAGGGTCAAAGAGGACAGTCAAGTTCTTTTCAGTGGTGCCCAGAGACAAGACAAAAAGCAACTGGTATGAACTGAAACAGTTCAGAGGAGGTTTCCTCTGAACATCAGGAAACAATANCTTGAAAGGTGATAGAGCAAATAATCCTGGAAACTTTTTCCAGGCAAAAGGAGGACAAGAATCATGAATAGACAGCACGGATTCATGAAGGGGAAGACATGCTTGACTAGTCTGCTGATCACCTTCTATGATTAAATGACTGGCTTCATAGACGAGGGGGGAGCAATGGATATTGTCTACCATGACTTCAGGATGGCTTTTGACACCATCTCCTGCAAGGTCCTTGTAGAGGAGCTGATGAAGTATGGACTGGATGAGCAAGACAGTGAGGTGGATTGAAAACTAATTGAATGGATATGCTGAGAGAGTGCTGATCAGTGGCATGAAGTCTGGTTGGAGGCCAGTAACTGGCAGTGTGCACCAGGGGTCAATATTGGATCCAATCTTGTTCAACATCTCTACTAATGATCTGGAGGATGGGACAGACTCACTAAATTTGCTGACAACACTAAACGTTTGCTGATCACCAAAGGGTTGTGCTGCCATCCAGAAAGACCACAACTGGCTGGAGAAATGGACTGAGAGGAACCTCATGCAGTTCAACAAGGGGAGGTGCAAAGTCCTGTACCTGGGGAGGAACAATCCCAGGTACCTGTACAGGCTAGGGGCCAACCAGCTGGAAAGCAGCTTGACAAAAAAAAGGATCTGAAGATCTAGTAGACACCAAGTAGCTATTAGCGTGTGCTTGCAGCAAAGAATTGTAATGGTATCCTGGACTGCATCAGAAGTGTTGCCAGCAGGTCAAGGGAAGTCATCCTTCCCCTCTACTCAGCACTGCTGAGGCCACACCTGGAGTGCTGGGTCCAGTTCTGGGCTTTCCAGTACAGGACAGACATGAACATGCTAGAGAGAGTTCAAGGAAGAGCCACAAAGATGATAAAGGGACTGGAGCATCTTCTTCCTGAGGAAAGGCTGAAAGAGTTGGCTGGGTCAGGGACATCTCATCAATTTATATAAAAGCCTGAAGGTAGGGTCAAAGAGGACAGTCAAGTTCTTTTCAGTGGTGCCCAGAGACAAGACAAAAAGCAACTGGTATAAACTGAAACAGTTCAGAGGAGGTTTCCTCTGAACATCAGGAAACACTTTTTCATTGTGAAGGTGACCAAGTACTGGCGCAGGTTGTCCAGGAAGGTTGTGGAGTCTCCCACCCTGGAGGTATTCAAATGCTTTCTAGACATGGTCCTGGGCAATCAGCTGTTGAACACGAGGTTTGGACCAGATGATCTCCAGACATCCCTTCCAATCTCAACCATTCTGTGATGCCGTGAAGTCAAACTGTAAGGTGACTAGAACCAGGGCCAGAATATTAAACACTTTTTTGTTTTGCAGACTGCTTTGAGTATTTCACAAGGACTAGGAGAAGATTATCTAGCAATTAGAGCAAACCAGTATATTAAAATACATACAGTAAAACAGAATGATGAGATACACTATAAAGACCACACAGTTCTAAAGTTTAATTTTGTGGATATAAAATGTCCCTTAAATTAACTTCTCAGCTAACATATTATGTCCTCTGCAGGGCAGAGTAGAAAGAGTGAAAGAGGAGTTACATCAGTTGGCAGTCCAAAAAGAAGGTGAGAAGAAATCAGCTACAACTAGCTGGTCCAACTTGGGAAGGAAGAACCTGTCAAACACAGTATGGTTCTAGATATTGCGTTAATTTTGTATTAGGATATGAACCTGAGCAATATAGAATGACTATGCACATGCATATGCAATGACAGGACTGTCTTCATATTAAAAAAAGCATTTGAGGAAAGAGTGGATTACATGAGAAGTATTAACTTGTGGGTCATCTTTCACTCAGGAATCTCATTGGTGGGCTTTGCTCTACAGTTAGTTGAAGAATGGATAACAGCGTACTACCTTTCTCACTTTCAACCATTTCTTTTCAAATGCTCTCAGTTTCTGTACTTACACAAGCTGCAATCATTAAACTGATTTGTGCCTTTTCTTTTTGTATATTAGCAATTTTTCTTAATGGTTTTTCAATTTGATGTTTACATGGAACATTTCAAGAAAAAAAAGATTGTTAACCTTTCACTGAAAAGCAGAGAAAAATTTTCAACACCATGACTGTTTCCTTTCCTGGCTCTATTTGCCTGCTTTTGATCTCAGTTCTTCTCCTTGTTGTGATAGACTCATTTTTTCTCTCCTGTGCGCTTTATCTCACACCATACTGATGCCTTTGTAATGTACTGTTAAACTAGCCTGTTCATTTTAATTTATATTAAATCTACACTTCACTTAAATAATAGGAGTTTGCAGAAACTAGTGATGCGAAATTTATTCACTCAGTTCAGTGGAGTTCATTAAAATCTCTTTATACTGCCACCTTGAAGAATTACCAGAACCAGGTCATTATTATGCGTTTCTTCCCAAACAGCGGAAAAATCTGCCCTATATATTCTATAATATAGGTTAAAATACATGTGTAGGAATCCTGATATGTAAAAAGTTCATCTAAGATATGTATAAAATAATCTCATATGGTAGCACATTCATTTGTTTTAGGCAATGTTGGTATAGTCTACTTTTGAATAGCAGAATTTAATTGTAAGAATAACTGTTTTAGCTATCCATGTTGATGCCACTCAATTGAAAAAATGGGCAAGAAAAGATCTTTTTTTCTGGGAAATGGTGTACTAAAAGAGGTCTTGCAGGCAGGCCTGATCATCTTAAAGGCCTTTTCCAACCTAAATGGTTCTGTGATCATTTAAATAGAAGGAATAGAAAATGCCTCAAAGCTAGTTCCTTTCCAGGAACTCTTCTTCATTTACTCTATCTATTTTTAGTGAAATGAAATAATTCATAAACAAGGAATTAGGTAAATGTAGTCCCTTCTTTTGATGGACCAGACATCAACAAATTAAGAGAGATTTGAAAATGGCAGAATGGCAGGCTAGCATCAAAACTAAACATATAGCTAAATATAGTGATAATTGAGGTGTTTCAATGTTTGTTGTAGATAAGAAGCATACAGAAATTGTTTCAACCATGTTAGCCCAGATGAAGACTAAATCAATGAAATGAGTATGTTTTCAGATACGAACAGCACAGAATGAAATAAATTTTTAAAAAAATTTCTTGAACTGCAAGTGGTATCAGTAATTAGTGGTTTGTTTTAAAGCAGTATGGTGTACAGCAACACAGAAGCAACTGTCACAGAGTGCATTCAGATTGATAGAGTGCATAGAGGTGAAGCCACGGATCCTCCAATTGAAAATAAGATAATGAAATTCCTATTAGCCAGGATTATGACTCATGTTTTTAAGACTTTGTTATTGATTACCATTTGTTTGCTAGATATAATGACTCCAAAAGATAAACAAAAAGGGAAATACACTCTAAAGATACAAATTATTTTGGCCTGCAGCATGAAAGGAGGAAAATTGCAGCAGGGTAGCTGGTGACAAGTTTAAAACAAAACAGAAAAACAAAACCCACAGAAAGCACAAATTATTCTCTGCTGAGTGCAAAATTTTGTGGAGTGATGGAGTGAACTCATGTCCACCATTCTTTATACCTGGCACTAAGCAGATCCATTGATCAGGGTGTGCAAACAGAAATAAAACAGTGTAGCTGGTGGGGGTCACGGTGTGCAATGGGAACTCAGAAGTGCTACTCAGGGAAGAAGACCAATAGATAGTGGTGATAACTTAGCACAACATGATCCCATGTCCTGGAAAAAGTATCCACTGGTTCTGTCACTACTACACACTTGGGCTTCAGTGAGTGCTTGTTTCTCCACACTGGGGCCAGGATCAGGACTGTTGGTGCTGGCAGCCTCCCATTTGGGAGGTATGATGTATATACACACTGTAGCACCAGGAGAGACAGATCCATGAGGTGAGCAAGTTCCCACCTTCTCAGGGATGACAAACATGATATTGGAATAATCTTCAAAGGATTCTGCAGAGACAAGACCCTAAACCTCAGGAGGACAAAAAAGAAGGTACAAATAAGGTAATGCAAGAGCAAGAAGAGTACATGCACTTTCTGATAGTAGAAGCTTGTGACTTCTGTCAGCTGAAGAAAGGGTCTCCATGTCAACCTGGAACAGTTCCCCTAAGAGGTTCAGGGCCAAACAAGAGTAATGCTCTACTTCACCTGCTGCTCCCAAGCAGTGACAAATGTAGTCATCTTGGGCAACTTGCAGGAGGTATTGCAAGGTGAGCAGAAGAGTTCAGACTCTTAAGAAAATGTATTTAAGCTTATTTAGGGAATTATAAGGTAAAATCTTCTTAGAATCTACCATAAAAGGAAGAATGCCCAGGGAAATTGTTCCAGTTCTAGAGAAAACTTTCTGACTGCTCAGAAACAAACCATGCAGGAAGGCTGGAAAAATTGATAGAAGATCACATAGCCTTCTTAATGAACTGAAACAAAAAGCATTCAAGATGAGTACATTGACCAAGTCTACAAAGGAGGAGTCATAAACTCAGACACTTAGATATAAAACTAGGAAAGCAAAAGCCCAGTAGGTTCTAAAACTGTAAGGAAAGTAAAGGATAACAAGAAGGGATTGTAACACCTCCCATTCAGAGAAAATGTGGGCCCACTGTTGAACAGTGAAAACAATCTAGTGACAAAAAAAAAAGGGAACCTGAAGTGCTTGCTGTCTCTCCCTTTTAAAATTTCTACTGTGATCAACATCAAGTACAAGTGGAAGAGAAGATCTGAAGATTAACCACTAGGAAATCAATTTACTGTCAACTGACAGGTTAAAGTTTTGGTAATAATTTACCTAATCTATAAATATTTTTTTCATATCTTACAGGTGTTAAACTATATAACTTAGAAATATAAAACGTGTAATAAGATCATGCTTGTTAGTACATTTTTCTAAGTTTAGAATAGTTATTTTAAGGTTTCTGTCTCAAGTGAAAAGACGTTCTTCTTCTCAAGGCGGGCTGGAGAAAGTATCTTGGCTGTCCATCTTAATACTATTGGGCAGAATAAAGGAGGAAGAACGAAATAAAAAACACAGTAATGTGGAAGAAGAAAACCCCAATATTACTAATGTTGTAGAGGTAACAGAAAGATTAACAGCTGCTTTCTGGTCAGCAGACCTTACCACAAAGAATAGCTAGGAGTTGAAGCTACAAAAATTCTTCATGCTTATTTTTTAGACTATTTAAAACAGGCTATGCTTACCATACATGCCTTCCAAAAGTTTTGTTGGTTATTTTTTATGGAAAAAATATTTAGAAGAAGCATATGGATAGTATCTGAGGGATTAGTCTAGATTATACTTGCTATACTGCAATACTTACATTTGAGTGAATCTATGTTACTAACCTAGCTGATTGATCAACAGGAGCATATGCAGTTTTTTATAGGTTTTAAGTAAGAAATTCTGTGAAAGGACTAGAAAATTCTCCTTTTTTTTCCTTATTCCTTTTTAGAAGGATCTTAAAGTGCATAATATACCCTGTAAATGTACAATAGTTGTATAAAAACAGGTGCATAGTTTGAATCCAGCAGATTTATAAATTTGTCACATGTACTGATAAAGAACAGACATGATAACAGCCCCACATCTCTCACAATGACCTCTAACACACAACTCATGTAGCTAAGAAAGTTGATGAATTCTGAGAAGTTAAATGTGCAGTATCATGCTAGCATTTATTTGAAAGGAAGCAAAGCTCTCAGACCAACAGACTTGAGAAGATAAATTGTCAGACTTTCGCCCATTTCTTTTCTGCAGGGTTCCGGGTGAATTTGTGTCTGCCTAACAAGTTCACCGGGAACTTCTCTACACTTACTTGATTATAATAAAGGGAAAATAATGTAAAAGTATATACCCAAGCATAAGAAATTATTGAGTGGTCTTAGGTGCTAGTAACAGCATTTGATTTTAGTAAATAATTCAATTAGCAGAATATTTGACCATCCACAAAGCTCTTAGGAGTAAAATTGTTCCTGCAAAGTATGAAAAAAAAGGATAATTATACCTGGAAGAGTACAAATAAATTGTTTGTATTCAAGAGTCAGATCTTGTTATGGGTGAAAAAATGAATTGGCACTGGTTCTGTTCTTAACTGCTTTTCCAGAAAATAAGTAATAATGTCTTTCATACCTTGAAAACGATACCCCTTCTGCTTAGCTTAATATTGTCCGAGTAAGCTTTCCAACACCTAATAGCAAAATCGTTACAAATTTATATTTTTATCTTTCACTGACTTGAAGACCATTGCAACTTCACATCCCTTACATTTTAAGACAAATACTAACAAAAAAATGGCTCAGTGTATTTATTCCTGTTCAACAATAGCCGTAAGGTAGGCTGTTTCATTATATGCTCACTGTGGTATACAGTTTAGCAAGTTCCTTCACTATTTCAAACACAAACACTATTCAGATGTATGTAATAACCGTGCATTGTTGTATATGTACAATTTGAGATTTTGTTTTTATGGTTGGTTGGGTGAAGGTTTAAAATAAGCTTGCTACTATGGTCTAAATAGTTGTTACCTGGAAAAAGCAAGACCATCCCCCTTGCAGAAGTCTTTCCTATAAGACAGGCCAGTTTTGTCTACTCAGAATAAAAATTCATCTTCCAATTATTCAACTGAGTCCTTCAAAAGAGTATAAATTCACTAGATGGAGAGAAAGACAAGAAGTTTAAGAGGGAAAAAGAAGCCTTAATGGTACACTAAAAGTAATGTTAGTCAAATATTTTCATTAAATTATGTTTTAGATAAATGTAATAACTTCTAAGACACTTCAGGTCATGGATGGCACTGGTATGTGACATTGATAAAGCATTGAATTAAGGCTCAGAAACCTTGAATTCTCACTCTAGTTTTGCCACTGAGGTGTTACGATGTCAAGAGAGCCACTTCTCCATGCTTCAAATTTATATCCTTTAAAAAGGAGATAATTGCATATGTCTTCTGTGTTAGATCTTTTCTGATATACTGATGTTTTTACGATGTACCATTTCAAATGGCTACAAACCATGGGACAAAACCAATTCAGAAATAAAAGATTACTTTTCTTTCAGAATTTTAATTTTCTGAAAGAAGTGTTATCAGTCTAAAATACAGCTTATTTTAGATGTCATACCTGGTTCTCCTCCCCCATGCCTCTAGTCTGGCAGGGCACATTCTAAGCCGTTTGTGTGGAAATAGAAGTTTCATACTGTTTAGAAGATTGTGAGGGTTTCTATGAGAGGCAGCTGTTTAAAGATAGTCTATTAAACGTCTGCTTTAAGAGAGGCACAGACCCAAGGATCTGACCACTTACAGTGATTAAGTCCCATGACTCAAAGGGTTTAACCAGTGTCGAGCCAAACTCTGCCCATTGATTTTAGTGAGATTGTATGACTGTAACAGATGGCAGAATTTGTCTTGTGTTTCTCTGGCTTCCTTTCAAATTGGGTAATTTGTTACAGTTATGTACAGTTTTGGTTCAGCTCAGTATTTTTCATTCTCTATGTTGCTAAGCAGCCTTCATATTTGAGGAACCTGTATTTCTGTTGTACAGATTGTATAGATGATATTTTTCTATAATTAAACCAGTATCTTTTATTTGTAGCAATACAGCATACANTGCCCATTGATTTTAGTGAGATTGTATGACTGTAACAGATGGCAGAATTTGTCTTGTGTTTCTCTGGCTTCCTTTCAAATTGGGTAATTTGTTACAGTTACGTACAGTTTTGGTTCAGCTCAGTATTTTTCATTCTCTATGTTGCTAAGCAGCCTTCATATTTGAGGAACCTGTATTTCTGTTGTACAGATTGTATAGATGATATTTTTCTATAGTTAAACCAGTATCTTTTATTTGCAGCAATACAGCATACTCATGCTTATATTATTGCTAAGAATCTCTCTATACACAACCAAACACAGTGCATGTCTTCATGATCTTAAATTCTAATTAGTATCTTACACTTCTAATATGTTAAAGTCTGTTTGGGACCTCTGATTTTATGATGTCAAATGCATTACCACTGTAACAGTCACCACTTCCAGTCCAGCAACCCAACTGAATTAAGGATCATGCAATTTGTATTAACTAAATCATCTTGCCATAAGGTAACATTTATTTAATCTTCAGGAAAAAAACCAAAACAAAACCAAAGAAACAAAAAAACCAAACAAAAATAACAGGCAAAAGAAAACAAAACAAAATTATTTTTGTTAACAAAGTTGTATTGTGTTTCAAAACACATTACTATTGGATTGCTTCACTCCTTTCATAATTGTGGTTAGGAAGAACAAATACAAGATAAGAACATTCTGCTGTAAGGTCTAGCCTAAAATGTGTTGGGAAAGCAATATTCAGAATAAATCATGTAAAGAAATGAGAGTGCAGGAAATTAATATCTCTGTGCATAAAAAAATTACATATTTAAGCATAGGCTAACAAAGTAACTGAAAAAGTAGTTATAATGACTGCAAATCTTACTAGAAGTAATTCTAAACTTAATGAGAGCCTCCATCTCATAGCTATTGATATAATCTTAGAAATATACTTTTCAGAGTCCTTGAAAAAATCCCTCTCCTCCTTTAATAACTGTCATAGGTATTAAAAAAGAATTTTCACTTAAAGGTGCAAATTTTTACCAATATTAAGCTAGTGATACTTTTTGAGGTGCTTACTATTTAGTCTTCAATATTTGACTGTAAACATTACCTTAGTTTTAAATTAACTTCAGCAACAGTGAGATTCCTGTCTTTCTGTGTTCTCATAAAAGTGTACTGAGATATAACATTTTTGGATTTGAAGGCTAATTGTTCCAATAAATATTCCAAGTAATTTAGAGTATATCACGTCAGAGTACTTAGCTTTTCCAGTTTCTGTGTATTTATATTTTTTTAAATTCTTACCTTGTTAACATCATCCATCATTACAAATCGCAAAGCATGCACCCCATGAAAATTTCCCAGGTTTAACTTTCATGTTTAGTTGATGCAATCAATGTAAATTTGTGTAGTTCTACTGTCCTGGTTTGGGCCAGGACAGAACCGATTTTCTTTTAGTAACTTTGCTTTTTAGTTAAATCTCTTCTGAGCAGCTGCACTCTCTGAAATTAACTGCATGATTTTCCAGACAGTAGCTGCTTCTAGCAGTGATAAGGGTTGGTGTTTATAGTTAGTGCTGGAACATCAGAAGCAATGGTATGCAGAAAGGCCCTTGCTTATAGTTATCCCTATGGAGACCAAGGTCGATGCTTGCTTCTGCTAACTTTCTTGTGCGCCGGAACTGAAAGAGCAGAGAAGTCGTCACCCCTGCGACCCTGCGGTGGGGAGGAGCGGGTCGGACAGGTGACCCAAAACTGACCAAAGGGAGTATTCCATCCCATACGCGTCATACTCGGTATAAAGCAGAGGGATCACGAGGGTCTCGCTCTCTTCTTCTATGGCCGGCATCCGAGGAGGACTCTGTCTGATTCTTCTGCCTTCGATCCCGATCCGTGCATTCCTGAATCCAGCTCCTGCCTGCTGCTGCTGAGTACAGTCCGGGACTTTCCTGGGGCGTGCCCCGCAGCGTCCGGGTGACGTATTCGTCATCAGTGGGGGGGAGCTCGATATCGGTTTTGTACATATTTGTATATTTGTATATATTTCATTATTATTATTATTCATTATTATTGTAGTTAGATTAAAGCTGTTTTAACTTTTCTAACCCATAAGTCTCTTTCCCTTTTCTCTTTCCCCCCCCACTTTGGGGAGGGAGGGGGTTAACAAAGAGCGTCTGTCGTTTGCTTAACAGCCAGCCCAGCGTTAAACCGTGACATCTACATATGATCTCATAGAGATATTGAGTGTGACTACATTCCTTTCCTTGCAGCTGAAGATTCACTGTAGTAAGGAATTAAGTTATATAGAGCATACCCATTGAATTCATTTATCAGTAACTGTTCAGAAATTCACAACATAACTTCAGGGATTTCAGAGGTCATGATTAGGAAAGATAGTTACATATCTTTATCTTTCTTAATTACTCCACTTTTAAAGAGCTTTATTCTCTTGACTCCTTTACTGTGACTAAACCATCTGGCTGGGAAATGTTTTATTATTTCTTAGGGACTATGCTAACACAGCTCGTTTTTGTGGCTTTTACTTGCAATAACCTTTCTGTAGTGATAGTTAGATCCTCCCAGATATGATGTTATTCCAATATTAATAGAACTTATAGGAAATGATGTAGGCATGCTTTGCCTACAATGAGCTATTTGGGGTATTTTGTATTCAGCGACACTCCCTACGTGCATTACATGTAGGAGGAACTCTGTTGTACACTGAAAACACATAAGGAGAAGGCAATAATTGCCTTCTCCCTCCACCAGCATGCTAGCCATTGTCACTAGTTACTGCCAGTAACATTCATGCAGACTTGGTGAGGCAGATGACTCGTGCTACTAATTCTTGGGAGGTAATTTGAGAAAAGAAGACAAGAGTATATGATCTTTGAAAATGAAGACATTACAACTAGACATGAAATGGTAGGGCATCAAAGTGGTTACACTCGGTTTGTTTTGTGCTCTCTCCATTTTGACTCTGGTGAATACCACAACATGCCAGCTGCTGACATCCCAAACACTGTTGTGAATGGTTCTTAGAAAAACTTTTCTTTGTTTTAAAGTCTGGGTTGCCCATGATTCTTTAATTTGTTTTAAATAAATTATTTTCACTTTTCCAAGAAAACTACAGAATAATACAAATGGTTCTTTTCTTTCTCCCATTCAGAAGCTGCCTGTTTATTTTTTTGATTCTCGAGAAATGAGGTATAACTTTATTATTAGCAGTGAACATCATCAGTTTTCTTCAGTCTCTTGGAGAAAATTGCATTCTTCATAGCTACTAGGATGCCTATCACTCTTATTTCTGTCAAGTTCTGATGATAAACTTTATTATCAAGATTTAGTTCCCCTGTGAAAACAATGAGTTATAGATTAGCTCTAGGATATGCACATAAGCAACACGACAAGAGAAAGTTATTAATATTTGTGTTCAGAAATGACCTATATAATTATTGCATAATCAGCATTTTTTCTTTTATGCTCAGTTTCTAGGGACCTATTCACATTTGGTCAAAACACGAAAGTGAGGCTGCTCTTTGCTTGGAAATGAAGCCAAATAAAACTGCTGTATCTAGTGGAAAATTTAATTAATTCTGTGTGCTTTTTACTTATAGGCAGAATAATTTTAAGAAATTAACAAAATGGAAGTAGTCTTTCTTCACGTTCCAAATTGACCCAAGAGGTAGTGCTCCTTACTGAAATATTTACGTTAATCAGAACTGCCAGTCTCTTTTACCATCAGTATTTTTAGTGCTCTGTTAAATTCAGTTCTGGTGTATTTACATCTCACAGCTTGGTAACCCAGTACAATTTCATAAACACTTTAAATAACATTTCTCAGGTCTCCACAAGGCATTTAGCCTTTCTTTTTTCAAAACTATTGGACTAAAAGCCTGTTTTATCTCATTCTGACTGCTCACAATAGGCTTTAATGTCTTGTTTAAGCAGGAAGAAACATGTGCAACACTTGCAGAAAGAGACAGAACTCATTCAAAGAGGAGTGAATGGACTTTCAACTGAAGAACTATCATTGTCTTAGTTTTCATCAGGTTCATACATCTTGGATTGATTTATTTGTCCAGTGTCTAAATTCTATGGATGGGCTTTTTCAGCACATCCTGTTATAGAAAGGATACTTTTATTCAGTTATTTAAGGTTAGTTTATACAATAACTATGCAAGAACAAAAGTAAGCCGAATGTTGTCATGAAAGTTGGTACCTGTGATAGGAGTCAGCTACAGGTATAGAAAGTTAGTATGACAACTTCTAAAAGCCCATTGTTACTCAAATGACCTGACTTCTTTTCCTTAAACAAGTACCTCTGGTTTATTCAACAGTATGAGACTCTGCCAGCTTTAATAAAAATAGTAGTAATTTTTTTTTAATTAAATAAAAAACCTAAACCCCCTAATATCAAGAATTGTATCTGGAACATTTTGAAAATTTATCTTCATAAGGATACCAAGTGCAAAATGCCTGAAGATAAAAGTTTAATCTTAATTCTTTTTTCAGAATGATTGACTACTTTCACTTCCTGTCCTTCAAAATTAGCTAGTCATCTAGCAAACAAAAGAGGAGCTATGTCACTGAAATGATTGCACTCAGCGCAATCAAAAAGAAATACACAAAATATGATTGTAAACTTAGAAATAAAAATAACTGTCCTAATAAATACCTGGGAGAAAATCTTATCTACTATGTCAATGGCATTGACCTGACAACTGATGGTGTAAAATTTTATACTTTTTTCCATGGTAATCAAGTAACAGGATCTTTAGAATAGCAGTTTCTATTGTGATTGATAACAGTCAAAAATAAAAGACAGTCATAGTAACTGAAAAATGTAGTATTTTTGTACAGAGTCATAAGAATATGAGAAGAGATCTGGAAGTCCTGGAGAACAGTTTATTCAATGGCATTTCATTTTTCTAGAATATGTTCTTCATTTATAATACATTTATCGTATACAAATAATTTTTCTTTAACAACTATTGGAATGAAAGCTCAACAGAAGTATAAGTTTTCTTTCCACTTACAATTGTATTTCAAGTCACTTTGCCAATATAGGATATCATTCACTGCTGAGACATATTTACTGTGATGTAAAATTGTTTCATGTAATGCTGAGTAGCACATATAGTATGATTAATGAGACCATACGAAACTATGATTGACATCCCAGAAAATGAAGATTTTTTTTAAACTAATTTGATATATATAATTTCATTATCATGGAGCAGATCCTCCTGGAAATTATGTTAAGGGACATGGAAAATAAGTAGGTGATTGGTGACAGCCAACATGGCAATCGTATATCACAAATTTGGTGGCCTTCTACAACAAGGTTACAGCATTGGTGGACAAGGGAAGAGCAACTGATGTCATCAACCTGGACCTGTGCAATCCACTTGATACTGTCCCACATGACATTGTCTCTAAATTGGAAAAACATGGACTTGATCGATGGACCAATCACTAGATAAGGAATGGACTGAATGATTGCACTGAAACTGTGCAAAAGAGTCAATGGCTCAATGTCCAAGTGGAGACTGGTGACGAGAGGCATCAGTATTGACACTGTTTAATATATTTGTTGGTGAGATGGACAATGGGATTGAGTGCGTCTTCAGCAAGTTTGCCGACAACACCAAGATGTGTGATGCAGCTGATACACTAGAGGGAAAGGAAGCCATTCAGAGGGATGTTGACAGGC
>VZSC01007380.1:0-15529 GCA_013398225.1 Steatornis caripensis | reverse complement strand
TCTGTGGACGCGTGATGGTTCGTTTGCTGCAATCTTGAAGTGCAAAAAATCAAGGCAACCAGGCCAAGGGGTCATGCATCAATCAAACAGTGCAACTTTATTATTTTGCCTGTAAAGCGGCATGCGATAGACAGAAAGAGTGACAGGTAGGGAAGAAAAGGTAAAGACAGGAAAGAGAATTCTAGCTACCACCACGGGTCCAAGGTGTCCCACTGGTCTTTCCGATCATCATGATCCTTGGTGGGGAAGATCTCCAAAATTCGGTTGCTAAGGAGCCATCTTTTATGCTCAGCAATACACCTTGCTCCTCGTCTGTTGCATGGATTGTCGCCCATCTCCGCCTTTCTCGAGCGAGATTTCCACGCATGCTCAAGGAGGAGTGTCTGAGGTGTGCTTTGCCTTAGAGGCGGGTAGCTTTGGACCAGGAAGTGTGTTTTTGTATTATAATGATATTTTAATGAAGAAAGTTCACCCAAAGTTTAAGTTATCTTGCTCTTTGCTGAGATGGCAGTTATTATGCATCTTCTTGACAGCAGCTATGCAACCTTATCTCGGTCCGTTCCTTCATGTCCCAGGTAACAGACGGCAGCATAGTACTCCTTGTACCACACAGTTCTTTCTATTCTTCAGACCAAGAGGGTCATACCATTCTTTGTACCATGCAGTTCTCTCTCTCACGGTGTTTATGTTTTGGTATCAATCCAAGTTTCTGATGGCGATGTTGAGAAAATACCATTCTTCAGACCGACTATTACAGGCCCCCAGCATAAGAAAAACACACATCTATTCAACCAAGTCCAGAGGAGGGCCATGAAGATGATCAGAGGGCTGGAGGACCTCTCATATGAAGACAGACTGAGACAGTTTGGGTTGTTCAGCCTGGAGAAGAGGAGGCTCCGGGGAGACCTTTTAGCAGTCTTCTAGTACCTGAAGCAGGGCTACAAGAGAGCTGGAGAGGGGCTTTTTACAAGGGCATGTCATGATAGGACAAGAGGTAATGGGTTTCAACTGAAAGATTGTAGATTTAGGTTAGATATTACAAAGAAATTCTTCACAATGGTGGTGGTGAGACACTGGAACAAGTTGCCCAGGGCATTTGTGTAAGTCTCCTCCCTAGAAGTGTTCAAGGAAGGTTAGATGGGCCTTTGAGCCACCTGGTATAATGGAAGGTGTCCATGCCATGGCAGAGGGCTGGAATTAGACAATCTTTAAAGTCCCTTCCAAACCAAGCCATTCTATTTTAAGTCAGTTCAGAGAAATAAACACAAAATTTTTAGTAAGACATATCAAATATTTGTTTCCATTTCCAATAAAACATGTTTTCAAAATTTGTAATTTATGATGATTTATATGATATGACAAATTGTTATATGCTTTTGAAATATCTTCGGCAAAATGACGTATTACTAACCTACATCAAGTAATTCAGAATAATTGTATTCTTTTACTACCTTTGTCTAAAAAAGGATCAGATTTTACAAGTAGCTTGATACTTATTGCAAAGAAACTCCTGAATCAGAACTGTTTCTGAGCCATAATGTCAATCCTCTCATTAAAAGCTTTTTTTCTATGTTAAGTTATGAAGTCTTACCATTATGGCTATACATAGACTTGTATACACCCACTTTTTATTTCAGAAATATAAATGCTAGCTGTTGACCCCTCAGGTCATGCCTTTTAGTAACTTAATTGCGACATTATATTCATTTCTCCCTTTCAGATTGATTTTTATTCTTGAGAGTAAGAACACATGCCTCAGTCCATAAAGATTTTTCTACAAGTACACAAAGCCATGGAGCACTCAATCTCAGACTCGGATATAATGTTCTTGATAAAGTCTTTACAGAAATACCGCTCGTATACCAGCTGGTTTTTTATCAAAAACAGAAAAAATATTTCCATCCATTATCATTTTTCATTACAGAGGCTTCACAGGGCTCAAATTACAGTTCTGGAATGGAAGTTATATGTGGCCTGTTTTTATACTGTCTCTACACTATGTTACATCTCCAGACTCGTGACATATGTTACTTGCAGTACACAAACTGGAGAATCCCATTATGGTAGGGGTTGGAAGGGACCTCTGGAGAGCATCTAGTCCAACCCCCCTGCTAAAGCAGGGTTGCACAGGAATGCATCCAGGCGGGTTTTGAATATCACTAGAGAAGGAGACTCCACAACCTCTCTGGGCAGACTGTTCCAGTGCTCTATCAACCTCACAGTAGAGAAGTTCTTCCACATGTTCAGGTGGAACTTCCTCTGCTCCAGTTTGTGCCCATTGCCCCTTGTCCTGTTGCTGGGCACCACTGAGAAGAGTCTGACCCCATCCTCTTGATGCCCACCCTTTAGATATCGATAACAATTGATGAGGTCCCCTCTCAGTGTTCTCCAGGATGAACAGACCCAGCTCTCTCAGCCTTTCCTCATACGAGAGATGCTCCACTCCCCTCATCATCTATGTAGCCCTCTGCTGGACTCTCTCAAGTAGTTCCCTGTCTCTCTTGAACTGGGGAGCCCAGAACTGCACACAGTACTCCAGAAGCGGCCTCACCAGGGCAGAGTAGAGGGGGAGGATCACCTCCCTCGACCTGCTGGCCACACTCTTCTTAATGCACCCTAGGATGCCATTGGCCTTCCTGGCCACAAGGGCACACTGCTGGCTCATGGTGAGCCTGTTGGCCATCAGCACCCCCAGGTCCTTTTCTGCAGACCTGCTCTCCAGCAAGTCAACCCCCAACCTGTACTAGTGAATGGCATTATTCTTCCCCAGGTGCAGGAACCTACACTTGCTCTTATGGACCTTCATCAGGTTCCTCTCCACCCAACTCTCCAGCCTGTCCAGGTCACGCTGAATGGCAGCACGGCCTTTTGGCAAGTCAGGCACTCCTTCCAGCTTTGCATCATTAGCAAACTTTCTGATGGTACGCTGTCCCTTCATCCAGGTTGTTGATGAGTGTGTTCAACAGGACTGGACCCAGTACCAACCCCCGGGGAATGCCACTAGTCACAGGCCTCCAACTAGACTCTGCACTGCTGATCACAACATGCTGAGTTCTGCCATTCAGCCAGTTCTTGATCCACCTCATTGTCCACTCTCCTAGCCCACAATTCCTAAGCTTACCTACGAGGCNCCTGCTCTCCAGCAAGTCAACCCCCAACCTGTACTAGTGAATGGCATTATTCTTCCCCAGGTGCAGGAACCTACACTTGCTCTTATGGACCTTCATCAGGTTCCTCTCCACCCAACTCTCCAGCCTGTCCAGGTCACGCTGAATGGCAGCACGGCCTTTTGGCAAGTCAGGCACTCCTTCCAGCTTTGCATCATTAGCAAACTTTCTGATGGTACGCTGTCCCTTCATCCAGGTTGTTGATGAGTGTGTTCAACAGGACTGGACCCAGTACCAACCCCCGGGGAATGCCACTAGTCACAGGCCTCCAACTAGACTCTGCACTGCTGATCACAACATGCTGAGTTCTGCCATTCAGCCAGTTCTTGATCCACCTCATTGTCCACTCTCCTAGCCCACAATTCCTAAGCTTACCTACAAGGCTATTGTGGGAGACAGTGTCAAAAGCCTTGCTGAAGTCGAAGTAGACAACATCCATTGCTCTCCCCTCATCTAACCAGCCAGTCCTATTAACACAGAATGCTATGAGGTTGGTCAAGCATGATTTCTCCTTGGTGAAACCATATTGACTTCTCCTGATAGTCTTTTCCTTCATATCCTTAGAGATGACTTCCAGAACTAGCTGTTCTATTACCTTTCCAGGGATCGAGGTGAGGTTGACTGGCCTGTAGTTTCCCAAGTCCTCCTTCTTGCCCTTTTTGAAGATTGAAGTGACATTGATTTTCCTCCAGTCCTCAGGCACCTCTCCTACTCTCCATGCCTTTTCAAAGATGGAGATTGGTTTGGCAATAACATCTGACAGGTCCCTCAGCACTCGTGGGTGCACCCCATGGAACCCATGAATTTATGGGTGTCCAGTTTGCCTAAGTGGTTTCTAACCCAATCCTCCTTGACCAAGGGGAAGTCTTTGTTTCTCCGAACTTTCTCTCTTACCTCCGCGGGCTGAGAATCCTGAAGGCTGTCCTTAAGAGTAAAGACTGAAGCAAAGAATTCTGCCTTCTGTGTATCTTCCATGACCAGGGCACCAGTCTTGTTCAGCAGTGGACCCACATTTTCATGCCACAGTTTAAAGCTGGGCCAGCTATTAAACAGACAACAGATGCTCTTTGGTAACCCACTCTCTCCTCAAAAGGTGGGAAAGAGACTTACAGGTTGGAAAAGTCAAAACAGCTTTAGTCTAACTACAATAATAAGGTATTATAATGATAAGAAGAATAATAATGAAATATGTACAAATACATGCAAAACTGATATTGAGTTCTCCCGTCCCCAATGACAATACATCCACCCAGACTCTGTGGGTCATGCCCCAGGAAAGTCCCAGACCATACTCAGCAGCAGGCAGGAACGGGATTCAAGAATGCATAGATCATGACCAAAGGCAGAAGAATCGGGTAGAGTCCTCCTCTGAGGCTTGAGCAAGGAGCTGGGCAGAGCTGAAGAGCAGTATCCTGCCACATCACTAGGANCTCTCCATGCCTTTTCAAAGATGGAGATTGGTTTGGCAATAACATCTGACAGGTCCCTCAGCACTCGTGGGTGCACCCCATGGAACCCATGAATTTATGGGTGTCCAGTTTGCCTAAGTGGTTTCTAACCCAATCCTCCTTGACCAAGGGGAAGTCTTTGTTTCTCCGAACTTTCTCTCTTACCTCCGCGGGCTGAGAATCCTGAAGGCTGTCCTTAAGAGTAAAGACTGAAGCAAAGAATTCTGCCTTCTGTGTATCTTCCATGACCAGGGCACCAGTCTTGTTCAGCAGTGGACCCACATTTTCATGCCACAGTTTAAAGCTGGGCCAGCTATTAAACAGACAACAGATGCTCTTTGGTAACCCACTCTCTCCTCAAAAGGTGGGAAAGAGACTTACAGGTTGGAAAAGTCAAAACAGCTTTAGTCTAACTACAATAATAAGGTATTATAATGATAAGAAGAATAATAATGAAATATGTACAAATACATGCAAAACTGATATTGAGTTCTCCCGTCCCCAATGACAATACATCCACCCAGACTCTGTGGGTCATGCCCCAGGAAAGTCCCAGACCATACTCAGCAGCAGGCAGGAACGGGATTCAAGAATGCATAGATCATGACCAAAGGCAGAAGAATCGGGTAGAGTCCTCCTCTGAGGCTTGAGCAAGGAGCTGGGCAGAGCTGAAGAGCAGTATCCTGCCACATCACTAGGACTCCTACTAATAGCCCCATTCTGGGCTTAAATAGGCTCCTGGGCCACAGGTGTGGGCAGAAGCACCAGTTGAGGCTGTGTAGGGCCCCCTGGCCATAAAAGGAGAGGGAGTGACCCTTGTGATCTTTTAGCTTTAGTCTGAGCATGATGTGATAGAATACTGTATTTGGTCAAACCAGGACACTTCACAACCCTAACCAGTCCTTCTTTGTTCAGTAGTATCAGGTCCAGCAGCACTCCTCCCCTTACTGGCTCCTCCACCACCTGTGTCCAAAAGTTATCATTGATGATCTGAAGGAGGTTCCTGGACTGTCTTAATACGCTAAGATAATGAAATGTTTTTGTCTGTGATTAGAAGAAAAGTTGTGTATAAAAAAAGTATTTTATGTCCTGTTGTCCATAATGTGTCACATAATGTTTTAATGGAAGAATTTTAAGGTAAATAAGCAATGGAATTTCTGTGTATAGCCTACACTATACAGTACAATGATATACATGTAATAAAATCTGACAACTTTAGTTTAAGTCATGCAAAGCAGAATGCTACTCTTTAAAGTTAAACATTTTAAAAAGTGAAACATGTACATGTATGGACAACAGCTTCAAATATTATTGGATATTACTTTGCATTATAACTAACATCAAATAAAAATGTGCTTATGGTATTTGAAAATCAGACTATTTTCAGCTTGATGCTTTGCTAAATTAGGTTTAAAACGTACAACAGTGCCTGGATAAACAGACAGTAGCAAAAGAAAATCTGCAAATTCAATTTAGGCATTTGAAAATTATGTAGATGACACTAAGAGTTAAATGTTAATGGTGATGTTAAAATAGGTAGATTAAGCGAAGATGCGCTAGGCAGTGATTTGCTATACAGTTTACGACAACATTTATAATGATTTTTTAAAATTATTTTTCTATTCTACATCTGTGTTTCAAATCTAAAATGCCGGGTTTAGGATTAGGTGTAAGAATTTTAAGACAAAGTTCAGGCAAACAAGCATGTTGCTGAAAGAAAAAAAAAGTCATGCTCCTGGGGAAGGAAATTAATGAGGGACAGACAATTGGGCTGTGCATATACACATTGTGCCTATAGATGCTGTTCCTAAGTGTTCCTGGAGAAAATAAAAGATATTTGGCATATATAGCACATAACTGTTGTCATAACTAAATTGCATGACAATGAAAATACTGATTGAAAGGAAGTGGATGTGGAAACGGATAATAGAAAAGTCTGATCTTTGAAAATATATTCCTTTGTGATAACCGAGTTAATAATTGGTTCACTTCTTAATATAAGAGTACAACCCCAAAGAAGTCTTAGGCTGAATGAGGAGTGCCAATTCTTATATAGATTAATATAATGTAATAACAAACAATACTAAAGCTATGCTTCTGTATGGTAATAAGAACATGTTTGATTTTCCAGGAAGTTAATTAGAGTGAAAACATTCTGGAATAATATCCTGATGAACAAATGTAATAGGTTTCAAAAACCCTCATCAGGAAACTTGACTTAGCTTCATGTAAGAGTAAACATCAGTCTAGACAAACCTATTTCTCCTATAGGTTGTAACTGACCCTAGGACTGATCAGACTTCCTTTCATTGTCACAGAAATACACCCAGTTACTATATTGAGTTTATCGTAGCATAATTTCATTGCATGAACATGTTTTGACCACATAGAATAACATTGTATAAACCTTCCAATTTACTACAAAGTTTTGTTTCCTTTGTGTTATCACATTCAGAATTAATTTCAATCTATTGGATACAGTGCAATAGTCAGCTGCATTATTCTTAAGTAACTCCTTTAATTTTTTAATTTTTTTTTTATTGTGGATGATCTCTACCAAGTGCAAGTGTTCACCTTATAATGCCAAGTCATCCGAATAAACATGACCACATGTTTTAGACAGAGATGGATATTCAGCATAGCAGACAATGGAAGGTCAGGCAAAATGGTGGTGTGTGATTGTAGTACAAATGCCTTTGTGACACAGCAAAATTAACCAAAATTAACAGCTGGTATTTTCCTTTTAACAGCTAGTTTATGCACTTTGCAGCTTTAGCAAAGCCTGAATGCTATAGATCTAAAGATTAAGCCTTCTGAATGAAATCTCCTTTGTTAAGGAGACAATTAGCAATGAGTTAAATAAAAAAGATTTAATGTTTGCTCCATTTGTAAATATCCTTTTAGGTATTTGCTCCTGCTTTACCAAACAACAGAGCAGTTGGCAACGTGAGGCTTTTTAATGTCAATGCTGTCACCCATGCTGCATAAACTGGTTACCACAACTAGACAGGTAACCTCTTTAATGTGATATTCTTGATACTTTTGTGGTATTACCGTGTTAGGATTGTTGAAGGTTTACGGATTTAATAAACTAAGAAAGTGTTAATTCACATACTAAAATCATCAGACATCTTTGTGGGATCTGGGTGTACTTCTGACAAAAATCTGCAGGTACTGGAAAAGCTCCAAACCACGTAGGAGACCTCTATATCCATGTCAGCAGATGGGATTATGTTTGAAAATGCAGGGTTGCAATAAAAATTTGGGCTACTGCTGGAGTTGTTCAGTTCCATGAGCTTTTAATGACCAGCTGTTTTCTGTATCCATAGTTACCCTGAATATAAAAACTTCATTTTCCAAACAATTTATCTCTTTTTTACTCTTTATTTATTTTGCAGTGCTACATGTAACTATGGAACAATACTAAAGAAAGGTGTGCAGTAGTACAATAGTGTTTTTACCAAAGCAAATATACATAGGCAAAATACTCTAGTATATCTAAATGAAAAAAGAGGCTTATTTCTTTATAGTTCTTTCCTTCCACTGATCAATACTCATAAAGAAATACTCATAAAGTCACTGTACAGTCCAATAATGATCTTACATTAAAAAATGTGATCATAGAAGAGAAATTCACCATTTCAAGAAGAGGAATAAATTTAAATATTACACATTTTAATGTGTTGGGATTTTTATGTAAGTGCTGAAAAAACAAATATTACACACTGTTTTTTCAAACTCTTGAGTATTTTTTCTCTACAATACTGATTCTTTAGCATCTAAGATGAAACTCTTTGTGTGATATTATTGAGTTTCAGTAAAAAAGCTGGAATCAGAGAATAAATATTCTTTTTGATATTAAGATACATAGGATATAGTTATGAAGTCTCAATAGACAACAATTAAATCTACAGGATTGATTGTCACGGAAAAATATGTAGCTTATGTAACATTACTAAGATACATACAGATTTTTTATGGCTATGACTTCTTTAGTCTTTATGCACAGCTTTAAAATATACCATTCTAGCAGAATTAAGTGTTAACACTAAGAATTATTTTTTAATTAAAAATTATTTTTCATAAGGTTTGTACAATATTAGTTATGTTGTGTTATGCTTATAAATAGAATTATTACAGTTAAGCACTGTTTAACAATTTTCTGCAGCTTCCTATAAACTCAATTATTTCAAATTTTTAAATATATTCCTATAGTTCCAATGAGTCCAAAGTATCTTCCATAGTTTTTCTGCTGAAAATGCCCTACTGTTGCTGTGTAGTAAACTAAAAGCTACTAAGCATCTTAAATTGAGTTAATAGTGAGACGACAGTAAGTCAAGAAGGCATCAGGATGCTTAAATATGAAAAAATGTTCTTCATCAGAAGATAATATCATGTTGAAACTACTTCTCTCTGAGTCTTAAGGGCAGCCAAGTGACATACTGTCATACATTTCAGAAGGAGAAAATATTGAAGACTCCTGACAATCATTTTGTCAAATGTATTTCTTTTTTCATCTTTGAATAATAGATGTCACTTATTACCTAATACCATAAAACCGATTTACAGTGTGTAAGAAATACAGATATGATTTAGATCAGGAGTATGAGTGGTTATTATTTTTGACACAAATTAAAATTGTTTTAAAAGTATAGGTTACTTCAGAGATCTTTCCAACGTGGCTGATATTTGAAAAATTTTTTGTGATTTATATTTAAAACAAATTACAGATTTTTTTCAAAAGGATGATTTTTAATACCCACTAGATTTAGTAGAAAAATAGTTTCAGTTCAAGGAACAGATTGTAAGGGACAAAGTTGATATGCGAATTTTAAAATCATAGAATAGTTCGGGTTGGAAGGGAACTTTAAACGTCATCTAGTTCCAGCCCCCTGCAGTGAGCAGGGTCATCCTCAACTAGATCAGGTTGCTCAAAGCCTGTCCGACTTGGGACACCTGTCTGAGAAACCTGTTCCAGTGTTTCACCACCTTCATTGTAAAAAAATTCTTCCTTATATCTAGTCTAATTCCACCTTCTTTTAGTTTAAAACAATTACCTCTTGTCCTATCACAACAGGCCATGCTAAAAATTTCTCCCCATCTTACTTTTAGGCCCCCTTTAAGTATTGAAAGTCTGCAATGAGGTCTCCCTGGAGCCTTGCCTTCTCCAGGCTGAACAAATAATTTTGCTTTACTCTTGCAAATTACCCTTAACTAGATAAAGTTTAAATTCCTAAATAAATGTCTTCATCTACTGATTTCATTTGGAGGAACATTACATTTCACATTGAATTGAAGTAACTTTTCATTGACATAAAGTGTTCACAGTTTAGCCTTCAGACAGTAAGGATCTTGGCTGTGGTCATTACCTCCTTATTTAGTCTTTGCCAGGATTTTAAGATTGGTACCACTGTGTAGTGTTACCTAGAAAAACACACTTCAACTTCCCAGTAAAGATGTGAATAAGCATACCTACGATAAAATTTTGTCTCTTGATATCAAAACTAAAAAGCCTCCCTTAGAGATGCTACAACTCTTAGACAAATGCAGGATCCAGTTACTTTCAAGTTAAATGACTTTGAAAGATTCAGCTAAAGCATAGCGATCTCAAAAGAAAAAAAAACAAAAAAGGTTTTATATATGAAAATAGTATTACTCAATATAATATTATTTCAATTTCTCATTATGTGTAATTATATATGTCTACTGGATAAGATATGTTCATTATATAATGAAAGCACCATTTCCCTTTGGTGACATGAATGCTACTGCTCTGGGTTACCAGTTGGCTGATTAGATTAGGATTTGGGACACACTTCTCTGCCAGTGACTACAGCAGATCTTGGATCAATCACTTTCTCTGTCACTATTCTTCACCCTTCTGCACCCTCTCTTAGTATCTTCATTTTAATTTCTTGTCTTTTTAGACTACTTGTTATTACACACTTCTGTAACATCTAGAACAGTTGGGATTTAAATTCATCTGTAATTTTGGCACTTCAGGGTATAAATATTCCTGAAGGAATAAAAAAACCTCTGAGTTTGTGATAATTACAGTTATATAAACCGCTTAAGATAAAGTAACTTTCCTGAGCCAATGCTGTAAAAGCTAAGCCTGCCAGATTCTAAAATATTTAGCAAAAGCTTCTCTCAGAACATTTCTACATGTTATTGTTGGAGGCCACTCTAAATCTGAATTTCTTATTTGTGATCTTAGGGAGGAAAAAAAGTAATTGCAGACAAATACTTGCTCAGCTTCTTTCTTTCTCTCTCTTCCTCTCTCCCCCTCTTTCCCTCTCTTTCTTTTCTTTTTGTTTTCTTCTTTTATTTTTTCCAAATGCAAATTTTCATTCTAGGTGAGAAGAAAGGTTGTAAATGTATGTTTCTGTTTTGCATGGTAGCTTGCTTGTTCCTCTACTTCTGTGCTGATGGTGTTCTGGCAGCAAGTGGATAGTAACCCTTTATTCTCTCTTTCAGACTCATTTTCTTGGTGGGGTTTTTTTGTTTGTTTGTTTTTATGATAAACAAGAAGTTATGAGATGTGTTTTGATGTCATGGGAATTGTCTCATGAAATTCTGGCTTTGTTAAAAGTTAGGTAATGTAAAAGAAAAATTGCTGTCTTCTCAATTACAGGTTACCACAATACTCTGTTCAGTTATCAGTATTTGAATAACTGATTCAGTGCATGAAACAAACAAATAAAAACAAGCTCCATCAAGTCAAAGCTTGTTGCTGATTTTTGTGACCTCCGCCTCAGTCACCTGGGAATAAAATGCCAATAAAAATATCCACATATTTTACTCTACACTTCTTTCAACATGCTGGAAATGACAATCTGTGTCTGGAATGTCTGTAGTGTACTGTATGATTATCCTTATTGTCAGCTGGTGGTAACAATGTGCACTGATACCATACGCTGAGAAGAAAGCTGCCTTGGTATTCTTTAGGAGAAATAGCATTAAGCATAAACAAATGTGCTGATTTTTGAGCTTTGATATCTTGTGTAAAGTAGAAAAATCAGTTAGAAATGCCTCATAATGAAAAAACAAACCCTAATAAAATTTTAAGTATTTTGTGCAATCTTCACTAGTTCTAATCCTTGATGGTTTCACTATTACAACACAACGGTTAAATTCTTATATATCCAGTTTTCTGGGTGTCATGGTTTGAGCCCAGTTGGCAAAAAAGGACCACATGGCCACTCGCTCACTCCTCCTCCCATACACCAGGATGAGAAGCAAATGTAACGAAAGCTGGTGGGTCGAGACAAGGACAGCGAGGGTTCACTCACCGGTTATGGTCACAGGCAAAACCAGACTCTACCTGGGGAAAAAATATTCAGTTTTATCAGTTATCAATAAAAGCAGGATAAGGAGACACGAAAAGACAGATCTTAAAACACAAATAAATATCCTTCACACCCTCCCTCCCTCCTTCTCCGGCTCAAGTCCCCTCGCTCCCGATGTCTCTACCTCCTCTCCCTCAGTGGCGCAGGAGGACAGGGAATGGGGGGTGCAGTCAGTTCACCAAAGATTGTCTCTGCCGCTCCTTCCTCCTCAGACGGGTAGGGCTCCTAACAAGCTTCTCCTGCTGCAGCATGGGGTCCCTCCCACAGCAGACAGTTCCTCACAAACCCCTCCAATGTGAGCCCTTAGCATGCGCTGCAGTCCCTCAGGAATGCACCGACCCAGCACAGGCTGCCCACAGAGTCACAGACTGCATCGGGAGCGGGCACTTCCCCTGGCGTGAAGTCCTCCATGGGCTGCAGGTCCCTCTCTGCTGAACCACGGTCCCTCATGGGCCACAGGTCCATCTCTGCCTTGTCGTGGTCCTTCATGTGCTGCAGAGGAATCTCTGCTCTGGTCATCTCCTCCCCCTCCTCCTGACTCCCAGTATCTGCACAGGTGTTTCTCTCACCTCTCCCTCCTCCCTCTGCTGCAGGTCTCAAGGACCACTTCTTTGTCCCCTTCTGTTATCGCAGAGGCCCATCTGTTGTCTCTAAAAGACCTGACCTCAGCCCGAGCAGGGGCCGACTTGGAGCTGGGGGAGCTTCAAGCAGCTTCTGACAGGGGCCACCCACCCATGCAGCCCCTTCCCATGCTATCAAAGCCCCACCACACAGACCCAACACACTGGGCAGTCAGAGATGATATTTTTAGCAATTTGTCTTATGCTTAATTTATTTTAATATCATAATTTCCACATCTCAATGCAATTTAATCTGACTACATTTGATACCAAGAACACAAAAACATTATGAGTGGCTTATTTCAGTTTGAGTTGTATTTATCTGTAACTAGTTGTAACTTAGCTGTAACAAAGAATCCCAACCTTGCATTAAAATATAAATTCTAATTAAATTACTAATACATTTACAAAACAAAATTCAATAATATTACTGCATTGTGATACCAAATTTTCAATGAATCTAGGAAGGGTAGGTGTGCTAAATTATATTTGAGAATTGCATAGTTGCTCAATTTCTCTGTATGGATAAATTTTCAATGTGATCTTTCTTTGCTGTAATTCTTCTCACTTGATTAGAAAATAAAGAATTAAATGTATTCAAAGCTTAGATTTATTTTTCATTGACTTGATGTGGAAGGTTTCTTTGTAATACTAACTCAGCTATGGGTTACATATAACAAAATTTTTGGTGTATTATGGTCTTACTAGCCTTTCTGAGTACTTTTATTCACAGGGTAGGATGATAACACTAGCTAACAGGTTTTCCAGTAAATGAAGTAAATCATAAATATGTTATTTGTTTCCTTTGAGAATGTGCTTTGTGCTTCTGTTATTCATATGACAAATCTCAGCAAGGTCAGGGAGTAGACTGTGTATTTCTCCAGGTATTTTATCTCATTTTAGAAAGGATGCTGATAATAAATCATCCAGAAACAGTTTTATTCCCATTTTCTCATTAGGGCACTGTTCTGCCAACTAGTCTATTTTTTAATAGCCAACTATTTATATATTTTTATGTGTGTACTAAAATATTTTTATTCCTTGAACTCAGGGTCAGAGTCCATGAAACACACCTGTGAACATTGAGTAGTGTGCTGCTTTCTCTGTGAGATAACTCTGAACTTCATTATAATTTACTGTTCTCATTTGATGCACTCTTACTCAGTAGATTTTTACCTCTGTATACTTCATATATTATGAGTATGACTTTTGAAATCCTGCCCATACAGCTATTTGAACTGTGTAAAATTTTATGGTGATTCATACAAAAATCATTCAACTTACTGTGCTTCACATTCACTTATGTGTAATGTTGTGATAAAATTTACTATTCTTTTCTCAAACTCCTATAAAGGTAGCAGTTGTGACTTAGAGCTAGACTTTAGAAATATTATTTACATTTACATGGACAGAATTTTTTAGAAGAGAAAATCAAGACATGATTTGAAGTAATTAGGGTTTTTTTAATATAGAAGTCACTCAGTATGTATGACAAACTTGTGAAGTTTCCAGACTTTGGAGTGGGGCAGGAAAAGAAAGGATCTATTTGTACGTTAGTGTGCATGTGAAATACTTTTATTTAATAATTTGCCTTTAAATAATTTTATAAAAAAGTGAAAAAAATTAGATAGAAACTACCAAAATAAATTTTTTGATACTTAAAAATGAAACTATGCCAAAGTTATCTATGAAAATATGAAATTCCTCAGTGAAAACAAGGTTTTACTTTAACTATTTTTGCAGTTATTTCTGACCGCCTCATTCTTACCATTATGCAAAATAGTGTCTCCTTGTGTAATATTTATGTAGCCTCTGAAACCAAGGAAAAAATAGCTGAACTTCAAATATACAGTGTTGTATGCCAATAAGCATGACAATATGTACTACCTTAGAATAGTACTATGTATTGGAATGACTGAAAGCTACGGACTTTCCTGCTTCCTTCAACTTCTGTATTCATTCTGAAACTTACTCTCAGGTAACACTTTAAGAAAGAAATAGTTATGTAAATGTCATTTGACTTACCCTAAACGACAAAAGTTTTTAAATTTAGTGTAAGTTTTATAATATGTTGTCTTCAATGACATAGAGCTGATGTCCAATTGTAATTAAAGTTCTAGTGAAAAACTGGGACATGTTGCTCTAAATTTGTGTTAATACAATGGAAAATCATAGATACACTAAGACTTCTCATGAAAAAGTCGGGTAACAAAGAATTGGAGTAGAATAACAAGAAACAAAAGATTCTGAAAATTAATCAAACAATTTTCTCTTTGGATATTCATTAGGCTGTTATCAGTCTGTGCATGTTGATTATTTAAGATGAGGACAGAACATTGAATAGTTTGTTTTTCAAAGTTCTATAATACTGGTATAAAATAAAGCAGATTTTAACTGAATATATTTGATTTTCAAAGTGTATGGCTGTGTTTATTAGCAACACACAGATTTAAATATGTGCATGGTTGTTCTATTTAGTATGTGGTACAAACCTGTTCCTGCAGACAAAGGTTTATGACTAATAAAAATAGCAGAAATCTCAGCAAGGAAGAAACTCCTCTTTCAACTATTTTGTAATTGTTTTAGGTCTTGGGTTTTCTGTTTGTTTAGATTTTCTTTTTTAATAAACGTTTTTTCAACTTTATTACATGAATTGGCTCGGAAGAGCGCATAAAGAAAAACTCCACAGTCTACCAGCTAAGACGTTTATGTGACAAAGGAATTAAAATAAAAATCATATTTAATCAAGCCTCATGAATGAATAATCAAATCGTACATTAAATCTTAATTGCTTTTTCTAAAATATAACAAAATTATTTGAAATCATTGTTGCAGTAAGGCAGAGTTTAAATTAGCACTACTCAGTCTGATAATAAGAACATTTCATCTTCCCTAATGTGCTTAATGAGTACCTTTTTTAATTCCTTTCATTATTACATTATCTT
>VZSC01007379.1:402886-419007 GCA_013398225.1 Steatornis caripensis | reverse complement strand
TGTGGAGTCTCCTTCTCTGGAGATATTCAAAATCCACCTGGATATGTTCCTGTGCAACCTGCTCTAGGCTAACCTGCTTTAGCAGGGGGGTTGGACTGGATGATCTCTGGAGGTCCCTTCCAACCCCTACCATTCTGTGACTCTGTGAAAAGTGGACAACTGTATTAAACAGATAAGTAAATGAGTACCACTCTTGCTTGGATAGATTTTCACCTTGTATATAATTGCTTCATAACCTTTAATATACTTTTTCCTCTCACAGCTTCTGTGGAATACAAAGAGCTGTTGGCTTCTTTTTGAAGATGTGGAAATGAAGTACAGGAAAGCTATGAGACTTGCCCAAGGACACCCCAGAAAATTCAACAGAAGAGATCCCTGAATCTAAGTCTGTGTAGTCTCTGATTGTGTTCTACTGGATTTTCCTTTTCTTTAAACAGCAAAAATTATTTTTTTAAAAAAACCTTGTGTTTCTAAGACAGACATCATGAGAAGCATGTCACTCTTGCCACTCTTGACTTTATCCCCCCAAATAAACACTTAATTTCCTTTGCTAGATTGTTCAGTAAAAAAAAATGAAAATTGCTCTGTGTGAGTAGGGGTGAGAAGTCTTTCTAGTTAGGATGCTGCAAAGCATTTGGGAATTGCATAATAGAAAATTGGCTGGTGGTACAAGGATGGCAAATCTGCAAAAATGCAAATCTTCAGAATGAGCACAATCTTGCAAGCACCCATATGGTAAAACATTTTTTTTCTGATTTGGAAATGAATAAATTATTTTCGAGGGCTAAAATACATATATATGTCCACTTGGATTCAAGTAGTATGTGTGTATTCATACTTACATGATATATATAAGAATATCTTAGTTTTCATTAGTTTGATCCAAGGATGGATCAAACTGTTTTCTTCAGAATGCCTAGCAAAAGGGAAACAGAAGTATGGAATACTACAGATGATAAACGCCTAGTGCTTTAAATATTTTTTCATCATGAAGAATTGCCAAGCAAATTTTTATGGGGAAAATCATGGTTTATCTTCAGCTATGTGGCAAGTGGCACCAATCTTGCCAGAGAAGATAACAAAGAAGAATAAGGTCTAAGAAAGTATTCTAGATTCTAACTTTTCACTAAATTTAACAGGCCTTGATGTCCGTAATTTTGCCATAAATATTTGAGGTAAAGTCCTGGTCTCATTTGAGCTGAATAACAACTCCTTGGTGTGAACGAGAGAAGCATTTCCTTCTTGGTTCAGATGGGGATTGGAGCTCTAGAAGCTAATGTCTGAAAAGTATATTTAGTGCTTGAAATAGAGAGATGGAAAGGGAAAGAAGGAAAGAAATAAGAGACTAGAGAAAATAACTTTTCCACAGTATAGAAAAAACATGCAATGAAGAATCTCTCGGACACACAAAAGTACTTTGTGAAACACAGTAAAGCCCTAGCTTCTTTTCCAGCCCCCATGTTATTATCTCCAAAAGAATGTCTGCACACAGCCAGCTCTTACATTAAATTCATTACTCTTATATTGGGAATAAATCTCACATAGGCTAATATACCCTGCTTCTAAATACACGGAGACTACATAGAGCATCAGGTGTAAGTCTCCTAGTTAATTCTGATTGTCAAATGTTTATTACGTACTTTGAGCAAGGTGAAAAGGTCTTGTAAGGTGTGAAGAAGTACAACTCAGAAATATTACTCAATGTTTCTGAGTAATCTAGAAAATGTTACTGGTAAGATTCTTAGAAATTCTATTTTAAAGTTGGTATAGCTGGTTTTAAACTATCCAGCACAGGAACCTCCAGATCAGGGATAACGCCGGCAATGACAAGAAGTGGCTACCATGCATAGGTTATTTGTTCTTACTGCTATGTGTGAAACCATACATACATTAGCAACAATATTTTGTTCAGACTATAAAAATTTACCCAATAAAATCAGTAAGAGTAGTGGCTATATGCAAATACTGAATCATGTCTTCAGCAAAACTAAAGACAGAGGACCGAGGAAAACTGAATTAAGCTTCCTCATGTTAGTAGTTCTGGGGACACATTTGGGCTTTAGCACAGGCTGGAACAAGCCTTTAGTGAAGTGCAGATGGTGCCTCTGTGATGTGGTCTTTAAATGCATTACACAATGATTACTGCTTCTAATTTTCCCTCTAATACATCATATGTGAACACTTCATGTATTCTCAGTGGGCTAAGCAAAACTATAATCTCCTGGTAAACTTCATGCAGAAGTTCTCCACTGAGGAGGAAACTTGTTCTCTCTTCTACAGAACACCAAATTTACAGGAGAATATTATTCTCCGTAAAACTAATTATTCAAGAATAAATGTTTAGTATACTGGTCTTTCTTGAACAGACCTGTTTTCAATTATCTAGGTTAAAATCCAACTGACTTAATTTGTAAGCTTTTTTCTAAAGTAAAATAAGATGGAATTCTAAAATATCTATACTTTACTTAAAATCCATTTCTTGATGATAGATACTGTGGTAACTGTAAAATGGTAAAATCAGTACAGGTTCAAAGAAATACACCAATAAAATGTAAGGACTGCAGCAAACAAAACAGATGAGATTCATATTTTTGTGTAATTTCTGAAGATTCTTCCTATGATACAGACGTTTTAAACAAATCTGCGGATAATAACTTTATTTAATTTTTTCAATGTAAGTTTTCTGCACACGGATTCTTAGTTTTATTTTGTTTTTTACATGCCAGATTATGTGGCAAGAGGAGGCCCTGCAGCATATAACTCTGCACAGGCCACACGGCTTGTCCCCAGGAAGACCGGGACCCAGTGGCTGGTGTTCTGCATCATTAGCCATATTGAAAATTGAAGCACAACATGCATGTTGTTTTAGAGCTGTACTAACAAAATCTTGCATTTCATTACTACCTCCATCTTCGTATCGTGAGATTTACTTTATCATCCTTTTTCTGTAATTCTGGTTAAATGTACTGTTTAATGTATTTAAATATCTTTTGCAAGGCTCAATCTTTACCTTATTATTCTACCCCCACTCTTTTTATCACCAAATAAAGTCATTCCTTCTTTTTTCTTTTTACCAATTTGTCTTTTCATATCCACCACAATTTCGAAGGTAGTTTTACTCTGAGAGTCCTGGGTTGTTGTTTGCAACCTTTTCTTCCTGGCTTAATCTGCAAATTCCAGATACAGTTTGCTCTTCTGAATGGAAGTGGATGGCACTCCTCTTAAACTCTCAATCCAGTCATTGCCTCTAACTGGTTCTCATAATTTCTCAAAGTTTGCTGTTTTAAAATCAAACTCCTTACTTATAGATATACTTTTGTTTATCCTACTGTTTCATTTAAACTGGATCAGCTAGGGATCATTAGATTCAAGGTTGTTTCCTGCAGAAAGCTCTTTTATAATGAGACTCTTACGTTGTCATGTACCTCGTATTACATCCATGTGGTATAATTTCCATTAAAAAGTGGTTATTGAAGATACAGGACAACTACTGAGGAAAGGAATTTTAGATATTGATGTATTATATGTCATAAAGCCCCTCTAAAACAAATGGTATTAAAATTACAAGTTCAAGCATTCCAAAACACAATTTACAATGCAAAATCTAAATTATCCTGACAATTAACTGTACCCATTTCACACATACATTATGTTAAGGTATTTATTTATGTGATCAAATCTCACTTACATTTTCCATAGGATTTCTCCCTCAGGCGGTGGCCAAAAAGCACAAAGATGAAGTTGTCTTCTTCTGTTGGAAATTTATATACCCCAATTTTGAAAGAGCTGAGTCTTTCACCCAAATCTTTACACAAATTTATCACAAGAAATTGCAGAAATTCTTTATCCCAAGAGACTGGTTTCACTTCTGAGATTCAGTCATAGCAGCGTATATCTTTGTCACATCAGGACTGAATCTTCCTGGGTTCGGCAGGAAGCAACATGCAAAGTACAGCTAATTAAATATCTCCAGTTTGGTGCAGCAAAGTAGCATGAAAGCACCATTCCAGTATTTGTCAAAGTAGACATATAAGTGTCTCATTCAAAACTCTAGCTTCACAGTCAGTTTTGGGCTACACTGGTAGATGTTTCTCATGGCAACTAAGGACCATACAGACCACACAGCTCACGTTTCTACATATTTAGGATAGCTCCCCACAGTTTCTTTTATCTCAAAATGAAAGCATATTCCAAATACTCTGAATGTGACTGCTGAATAATTTCTTAAATGGTGAGAAAACAGTAACGCTATTTAGCAGTTGCATAGATTTTTCATCTGTCTATTTCCAACGTCTTAGGGACGTCTTAGGCAATATAGAATAAAATCACATGGCTGTGTGTGTAATAAATACACTACTCTAATTTAATTACTCTAAACCAAAAATCTTTCCTCAGAAGAAAGATGAGAAGAAATCGTTTTCTTTTATAGTCTGATCTTACCACTCCTTTTTACATTAGCAAGTTTATTTTGAAGTAACTAGATGAATTAGGTTATTTGGGGTAATTTGCTTAATTCTGAGAAAGGAATCTTTAGTAAAATCAATGGGCTTTTAGGATGGATAAAATCTTCTAAACTATTATGCAGCACTTTATTGCAATGTCACTTGTCACTAGAAAATGACCTTGCTTCCTCAAAGTCATGAAATTTTATTTTAGGAAGGTGAAAAATCTCACCCTTGTGATGATGAGATGATAAGGAAAGGCGGCAAACTCCATCATTAAAGAGCTCTCAAAAACTATAATATTAATGAAGGGGTTTACTACTGTTACAACATACAGGCTGAATTCAATTTTGTTATTTGGTCAGGAATGCCCGAGGCTAGGATGGCTGAAGTGAAAATGAAGACTTGATGTCAGTTCTAATAGACAGAAAACATTAAATTTTTTTATTTGTAAAAAATAAGGGCCATTCTTTGTATCCTGCCTGACAGAGCAACTGGGAAACCACAGTATTTTCTCATTGTTTTATTTCTAAAGGCCATGAAATACTATCTTTTAAGAAAGCCACAATCTACATTTTTTGGGGTTTTTTTTGGGCGGGGAGGGGGAAGGGGTACAGTTACCATGAGAAATATAGAATTTTGGTAGGGAAAAAGACTTGACAAGCACATTATCTTTCTTCTTTTTGAAGTCTTCATGGCAATATAGATGATCAGACAGGCATTATTATTAAGACCATGATTTAAAACAACACAGGAATTCATCACTTCAGTAACAAACACTAAAACTGTGATTTGTATTTTTGCAGGGGTGGGGGGAAGGATATTTTCAGATAGGACTTGATACAAGCAGGAAAAGGTGTACAAAGAACAGATCTAATCTAGACCAGTTTAGTATCAATCCAACCTCTCAATTAAATTGGAGGTTTAAAGAGTAGTACAAAAAGCAAACATTCTCTGAGGATCCATATCTTGCTCCAGATCTCCAAGACGTCAGAGACATGCAGTCTTTTTGTAGATGTTAAAACTATTAAATAGCTTTGCATAAGAGAGACCTTTTCAATTCCTGGCATTCTAATTCAAATTGAAAATGTAGCACTTCAAAAAAGGATTTCATTCTGATTTGGAACTGAAATTAAACTTTAAAAAAGTCTCCTGGAAAGAAAAATGTTGAAAACATATCACTTCGGGGTCATTTTTGCTTAGCTAAAATTAAAAAATGAACTGTAAGAATAAATTTTTTTGTGCATTTGGTAGATTTGCAAAATTTACAGTAAGTGTCATTTTTGTAGTTATTGGTTAGTTCATGGCATATCATCATCAGCATATTCACCTATAGCACTACTACTGGCATGTGACAGTAAGAAAAAATACCAAGATATTTCACTATTCTTAAAATCAGTACCAACAACTGATTTTGGCACATTTGGAACACTGCTCTTTTTTTTTCCTGTATCAAAAGGCTTCATTGCAAACATGAACAAGAGATGTTTTAATGTAAGTATCAGACTGCTTCACTTTTTCTTTTCAAAGAATTCTTTACCTGAGATAATTTTAATTAAAATTAAACCTTTTAAAAATGTTTCCATTCTATATTAAAAACACATTTTCAATAATAAACATTTAGATGGAAGAATTCTGATCAGTTCAGTTGACTGTAAATAACTATTTGGTTTCCCTATTTAACTTGCGTATGGAGTGACATCAATCATGCACAAAAAGTTACCTACATTGGAATGCATATTGTGGGAGAGCCACCACACTGTATCACTATTTCATTATTAATTTCCGTCTACTTAAAACTCCGAACTAGTTTTCAGAGATTTTGTGAAAAAATGAAGCTTTTTCTCTTAGCCAAGAGAAAATGGGCGGTTCCTATAACTACTACTTCTTGCTAGTGAAGATCTGATGAGTACTCAATAGCATAAATACATAAACTGATACTAGGCAAGTTACCAAACTTCATCTGCTCAGAGACTTTTGTAAAGACAAATCAGACAAATCAGCATTAGCCTTCAAGGTAATCAGAAGGAATTCAGCTTACTAGTGTAGGGGATAGATTAGTCCACGTTTTGACAGACTCGTCTCACTTGTCTAGCTAAGCCATAATTATTTACTTCTTTTAGCCAAATTAGACAATCACAGTCTGGATGGCTGGACAACTAGATGGTAAAAAGCTAGTTGGATGGGCAGGGGTACAGAGTGGTGGCTAGTGGGTAGCACTCTACGCGGACTCGTGTGGCAAGAAGATACCACAGGGATCTGCACCGGGACATGTCAGGTTCAACATCTTTATCAGTGATCTGGAGGTTGGTAATGGCGTGCACTCTCATGAAATTTACAGATGACTTCCAACTGGGGAGAAGAGTAAATACGCTGGAGGGCAGGGCTGCCATCCAAAGGGACCCAGGCAGGCTGAAGGAAGGAGCCAACATGAACCTCATGCAATACAACAAGAATCACACCTGAAAAGAAAGAATCCCAGGCACCAATACATGCTGAGGACTGATGGACTGGCACAGCTGACTGTAGCATTTTCTTATAAAGACATCATATTTGCAGACATGGGGAGGCAGATATTAGAAGTGATATCCCCATTTGTCTTGTCTAATTAGTCATATCCTCCTGAACTTTGGTATTGCAGGGAGTGATGTAACTGTCACCAGCTTCTCTGCTCTTCTGAGTGGCACAAGGACCAGAACGATTCTGAAGTATATTGCCAAGCGAACAGAGGCAAACAAAGCAACTTACCGGGGGTCATTCACTACTCTCGTGAGTTTCCACATGTATGTCTGTCTGCACATGCAAAAGCACAGGTAAATACTTAACCATTTTTAGAACAATTAATAAAAGATTAGGGATAAAAGCAAATATATTGTTATGGATTTTCACTCTTTTAATTTCAAAATTGATTAACCTTGAAGAGGGAACTGTGAAGAATAGAAGTCTGAATTATTCTGTATTTTAAATCTTAATATTTGCAACACTGAGTAGGAAAATCCATAAAAACAAATTTGCAAGTTCAGCTTCTTTTCAATTGTTGTCATTTTTCATTCTATCACTTCTGGAGTTATTTTAGTTTGAAGGACACAGTGCACAAACAACAACCTCTTGAGCACATCAAAAGGTTTCAGCTTAATTCAAGGGAACACAGGATGTTTTCATACACCATGCCTTACCTTTAGCTATTTTTTGTATTAAAAAAAAAGTTATTGTAGACATTGAACAGGAATATTAAGAGTTCATAGTTATTAGTAGATATGTTTATAAAAGATCAATTTATTATGTTGCAGTTCTGTCATCCTGAATGTTGTTTTCTTAAATATTTCGCAAATAAATCTTAAAGGATATATGATACCAAAATTATGCAGTGATGTGAGTTGAGAAGTGATGCGTTGCCTAACAGGCTGGATAGTTGCTTAAGACTGAGGCTAATTAAAAAGAATTATTACAATTGTATAACATATTCCGTTCCGACTCCACACACATCAGTTGACTCTTTGTTCAGCCTAGCCCAGGAGGGCCTTCACCTTGATAGGTCTGCCTCTCCTTGACAAAAGCAACAATGGCAAGTATGGCAGCAAATTAAATTAAATAATGCATGAAAACACCTTTCATACACATACACAAAGCAAATCTGACATTGTCTTTTGAAGCAATTACAAATATGATTGGCAAAGACAATGTCAAAAGCGTGTCACTTGGCTTATTATTACGTGACTTTCTAATTAAAATTTGACATTCGACAATAATCAACGTAAAACATTTGTGTTATCCAGATTGGAAAAAAAAATCTTGATAACTACACAATCTCCAAAACTAATTGTAAATGGGAAATCGTAACAGAAATATTTGAGTTCAGTGCTGTCTGTTCTTTCGCCAGTGTTATTTAGTTTGTGTCTTGGTAATCTAGAAACAAATAATAAAATCACTTCTTACAATGTTTCCATATGACATGATTATTGAATTAAGTGGTAAATAATATATAGAGAAAACTGAATCACTCAGTAATCTGAATTCATTTTTAAACATCATGCATTTTAATGCTGCCATATGCGGGACTGAACATCTAGGAACACAGTAAGTAGGTCACACTCACAGGACACAAAAATATTTCTTGGAAAGCATGTATTTATGAAAGCCCAACTGAACACGAGCTTCCAGTGTAATACAAATAAGAAAAACCATAGATGTCATATTGCACCTGTATAGTATTATTGACATCATCACTAGAACACCATGTCCAATGCTAAGGTATACACCTCAAGGTTGGAAAGCTTCTGAAAAAAACCAGAAGGTTTACAAAATCTGCAATACAGCAAAACTTCACAAAGAAACCTGGGTCTAGTTAATTTATAAAAGAAATTAATTGTGGTCTGCAAATAACCTCCTCTTATATCCCAGATTTATCTTATAAATGGATCTTGATCTATCTTCAGGTGGATTTCAACATAAAAGGAAGCCTTCGTCTATCCAAAAGGTAGAAAAATGTTCAATGTCTAAACAATAATAAACAATGCAGTCAGGCTAGAAATAATGTACACTTTTTAAAAGTAAGACAGTCACAAAAAACCTTCCCCAAAGATTGTTAATTTCTACATTGTTTTCTCTCCTGATATAGAGTGGGTGCCTGTTTAAAAACATGCTCTAGTTCAATCAGAAGATAAGTATGGGATATACAAAACACAAGACAAAGAATTATGGTCTGTGTGAAACAAGAAATCAGACCAAATGACTGGAGTGACAAGAGGCAGCTGGGAACATGCCAGGAAGATATATTTCTATTGGAAAACTTATTTCTGCAAACTAGTTGAAGACATAGATTTGGAGCGAGAGAGGCCTTGGCTTTGCCCTATTCTGTGTGACCCTAAAGAAGATGTAAGACCCTAGGAGGAAATAAGTATATTCATTCAGCTCATAGCATTGTTTCTCTCTGACCTTTCTTTATGCGTGTCTCAAGTTCAGTATGTTCATAATTTGTCTCGCTTTGCCTCCTTTCTTTAGTATTGTGGATGAAACCTCATTCAGGAGCATCATTTGGGCACCATCTTTGATTCTAAGGCTTTGATGTCCAAATCTTGAAAATAAAACTTTGTTTAAATCTGCATTCTTTGGCATAATGCCTCTAATATTCAGCCCTTTCTACCATTCCTGCAGCTAAACTCTTACCATTCTCCATCCTAAACACGGTGACTTCTCTCCTCTTGACGTAACACCAAATTTTCACTTGTCAACAACAGGGCAAATGGTGCCTTCCCAGCCTTCTGTTTTAGTCACCTCTCCTCTCTTTGTATTTCTGAATTTGCTTCTCTTCTGCACCACATGAAGACACAGAACATTAAGTTCTAGTTCAACACTGAAAAATCCAGTCCTTCTTACAGTCAGCTGATGATCTCAGCATTTATTTTTCATTTCTTACATTTTAAAATAAGCACCTTCATGCTTTCTGTTATGTTTCTTCTTACGTTTAGGAAGACTGTCCAGCGAATCTCTCTAAAGCTATCCCATCATTTTTCTTCAAACCCCTCCTCAGACCTCACTGTTCTTGTGTTTCCTACACATGCAATGAGGCCTACTACATAGTTCAAAATAATCTAATTGCTTTCCTGCATTTCCCCATCAATCTTTGGATAGGCATCTGTTGTCTCTTGGTTTAGACACTGATGATGAGATTTTTGGAAGAGTGAACCATTATTTCCTCCTGCCTTCCACTGTGACTGCTAACTGTACTACTAATATTCCTACTTCTACTGATTTCCCTTCTACAAGAGAAAACAAAAAATTCCTCTTGATTTGCTCCTGGGAGAAAGTATCATCATAAGGACTGCAATTCTACACTTAAGGATGAAGAATATCAAGTGTATGAGACCCAGAGACAGATTTCTGGATTTTACTCGCAGGCTTGAGTTAGGACTATGCAAAATCCTATTCTTCAAAAGGAGTTTGAGAAGGCGATTAACTTCAGGGGTCCCGTGTGGAAGGAACACTACGTGCCACCTATAAGAGCGCAGAGAAAAAACAGAGTTACTCTGTGGCCCTTACCACAGGAACGTAGTTGTATTTGGCCCCTGAAGGAACGCAGAAGCCATAAGAAAGTCTGTTTCATCCTCCCATTCACCAACATGAGGATTTGTCCACAGATAGCGTAATTTCTGGTACAAATTCATTCTTCTTTCCATGCCAGTTCTGGCTTCCATTGTTTTGCTTGCAGAAAGAAACAATTTTGTGGAAACATCTGTCAAAATTACTTCATTTTCCATGGTAAATGCTTTCAGCTTCCCTTGAGCAGCAGCAAACTACAGCAGACACAGGCTGGAATCAAAGCTCAGACAGAAAATTAAAGACTAGTATCCAGCAGAGTTCTAGTTATTGCAGTTTCTTTGGTGAACTGCTGCTAGCAGGAAATCACAATCAAGAAATCACAGCCACCTCCCAAAACTTTGTAAGTCTACAAGGACAGTTAAAGCAGATACATGTAATATTAGATCTAAATTATTCTATATCTCATATTTATTACCTTCTTCATGTATGTGATGAATACTGGTGAACTAAACATGCAATGTAGGAAGGGCAAATAATAATCTCTTTAATCACTGGCTATGAATTCACTAACAAAACAAATAGACTACTGATCTTCAAAAAGCCCATATAGTTCAAATACAAGTTGCACTGAAAATGCTTCTGAATAAACACCTGCAGACTTCAATGAAGATTATGGTAAGCAATTAGTTTTCAAGGTAAACACTTCTGGTACCGATTTTCTATTTAGCTTTTCTTTTTTTTTAATTTGGGAAATGCACTTGAAAATACATTGTTTCTTCAAATTATTGTATTGCTCAAATCACAGAATGGTTGAGGTTGGAAGGGATCAATGGAGGTCATCTGGTCCAACACTCCTGCTCAAGCAGAGCCACCTACAGTCAGTTGCCCAGGACCAAGTTCAGACGGCTTTTGAATATCTCCAGCGTGGGAGACTGAACAACCTCTCTGGGCAACCACTGCCCACACAACTCAGTGACCCTCACAGTAAAAAAGTGGTTCGTGATGTTCAGAGGGAACTCCTGAGCTTCCGTCTGTGCCCATTGCCTCTGGTCCTGTCACTGGGCACCACTGGAAAGAGTCTGGCCCTGTCCTCTTTGCACCCTCCCCTCAGGTATTTATATGCATTAATGAGATCCCCCCTCAGCCTTCTCCTCTCCATGCTGAACAGTCTCAGCTCTCTCAGCCTGTCTTCATAGGAGAGATGCTCCCGTTCCTTCACCATCTTCATGGCCCTTCACTGGACCCTCCAGTACGTCTTTGCCTCTCTTGTACCAAGGTGTCCCAGAAACTGGACACAGTACTCCAGCTGTGGCCTCGCCAGCTGTGGCCTGAGGAGAGGGGAAGGTTTACCTCCCTCGACCTGCTGGCAATACTTCGCCCAATGCAGACCAGGATACCACTAGCCGCATTTGCTGCAGGAGCACACTGGTATCCTAAAGTGCAGGGTTGTGAGCTTGTTTTTCACCCTCCTCCCTGCCCTCAAGATTCTGATCTCCACCATCTCATGGGCTCTGCAGCCAAGGTTGCCTTGGACGGTCACATCTCCTGTGAGTCCCTCCATGTTGGTATGCTAAATCCAGCAGATTACCTCTGCTTCTTGGCTCCTCTGTCACTCGGAGGAAGAAGTTACCAACAATGTGCTCCGGCAGTNGGGTTGTGAGCTTGTTTTTCACCCTCCTCCCTGCCCTCAAGATTCTGATCTCCACCATCTCATGGGCTCTGCAGCCAAGGTTGCCTTGGACGGTCACATCTCCTGTGAGTCCCTCCATGTTGGTATGCTAAATCCAGCAGATTACCTCTGCTTGTTGGCTCCTCTGTCACTCGGAGGAAGAAGTTACCAACAATGTGCTCTGGCAGTCTCCTGGATTTCTTATGCCCTGCTGTGTTGTCCCTCTAGCCAATACTGGGGTGGCTGAAGTCCCTCACGAAGACCAGGGCCTGTAAACATGAGGCTGCTCCCATCTGTCTGTAGATGGCCTCATCCACTTGTTCTTCCCAATCAGGTGTCCTATAGCAGACACCCACTATAATGTCACCCTTACCTGTCCTCTCTTTAATCCTAACACTTAAGTGCTGGGCTGGCTCCTCGTCCATCCCCAGGCAGAGCTCCATGCACTCCAGCTGCTCTCTCACGTCAAGGGCAATTCCCTCTCCTCACTTTCCCATCCTGTCCTTCCTAAAGGGCCTGTATCCTTCCATCGCAGCACTCCAGGCATGGGAGCCATCCCACCGCGTCCCCGTGAACCTGACAAGATTGCAGCCCTGCAGCTGCACGCAGATCTGTGTCTCATCATGTTTATTTCCCGTACTGCCTGCATTAGAGGCACCCCGGCGCTTAGCTCCTGGAGATGGCTTGGGTGGTTACGTTGTACTCGGAGTTATAATAATTTTTTACATGTATAAGATAATTAAAGCCGAATTGAGTAAAGAATATCGCGTTAGGGTGATGTGATTTAATAAGCTACATCAGTGAGCTGGAATACAGCAGTTCATAAGAAAACCGTAAATATTTTTAACATTCACAATATCTCCTTTTATTGGTTTACCTGAAATTAGAGCCTGATGTTGGCAATTCCTCTGGCAGAAGAAGTCATTTAAAACCGACCAAGAAGCGATTTTAAACGGACCGGATCCGCCTCGCTGCGCGCACACGCGCCCGCCCGAGCGGCGCCCCGCAGCCTCCACGGCGCACAACCAGCACGCGGCGCTGTCTGCTGCGGAAAAGCAGGCGGGAGCCGCGCGCCGGGCTGCGCCCCGCGGGAGCTGCCCCCGGCGGCCTCAGGCCGCTCCGGAGCAACGGCGGGAGAAGGATGCCCGCGTTTTTAACAGAAGGGCAACGCTCTGCATTCGCGCGAATGTATTCGTACCAATCCTGCCGCTTCCAGCCCTAAAAGATTGTTTAATTTCATGTGTTTGAGTGTAAAGAAAGGGTCAGCGAGCAAAACGTACGCACGTGTCCGTCACGTCTGTTCCCGTGGTTAGGGATCGCGGTCGTCTTTGGTGTGCTTGATGTCATTTATTTCCAGATTTCTGCACCCGGTAACCAAGTTATTAACCTCTTTAAAACGAGTGCATTTACAAACTCGTGCGTCTCGTGTTTTGGCCTGACGGATGCTTAGCACGCAGCGGGTTCTGATTACCTACTAAATTCGTGAGCTACCGAGCCTGTTTCTTAATCTCCACGTAAGGGAACAGGACCTGTGCGAATACAGTTTTACTGGAACTGAACAGCCGGTCTTTTGTGTGCTAACCAAGCCAGCTCTCACTAAAAAGGAATTCACAGACTACGCTGATGATCTCCGTAACCATGACCTTTCAAACAAAAGCAACTGAGTAAACTGTGTATTCACGAACTCTTTAATTACTAAGGGCTCTGTGCCCTTTGCTACCAGACTTTATAAAACAAAAGAAACAGGATTTGTACCCTTTTACCCAAAGCTGGGGTTTATAACGTGCAACGCAAACTGCATTCGCACTAACACCGCGGGGATACATCTACAGAACCCTCTGCCCTCTCCAGATCTGCATCTGATTTACAGATAGTTACGTATTTTTTCGGGCAGTTCTTATTACCTGCTAAAATATGGCAAAAGTCGAAAGCGTTTGGTGTACCTGTAAACACCATGAATCAGCAAAGCAATTTTCTTCACCTGACTCAAGGCAAAAAGTTGTGAAATTTTCAGTCAAGGCTTAAGAAAACCTATTTGAAAGTTAGAAACTGGCAAGTCCTGAACTTGGCCTGATGAGGCGTGAATGGGCTCAGCACTGTTTGTCACTGTATTGCTAGGATTCTGTGTTTATTTATGGGCTGTTGTATAACGTGGCTGTTCTTCCTTTTTCAAGGTAGAGATGCTGGATTAGGCAAAGTTCACCAGCTGCTGTCAGCAGAGCCCTAACCGGTTCTCTAGTGGCGAGAAATCAGTCAGAACTGGGAACAGTATGTCTGTGCCACGCAGGACCTCAGCTTATTGCAGCAGGTAGGCAGTCACTCCAGCTCCAAAGATGAAGCCGACTTCTGGAGGTGTAGCGGAGATGGTCTTCCTCACCTCACCAGCGCACTTCCAAAACAGCCAGTGGAGAACGTTTCACACAGCGCAAGCAGCGGGGCAGCTTCTGTGCCAGGACGTCGCAGACAACCTCGTCTTCTGGCAACCCTGGCACATGACCTTGTCTTCTTCTGGCAACTGTGCTCCCTCCAGTACCCAAGGGCACAAACTGTCGTTTCAATATGTTAACACTTGCAGGAGTGAATCTAGCCCACCGGCTTCTTTCAAGTGAAGATTTGTGGTCAGCTGACAAGAGACACTGCGAACTGCAAAGCGGTATCTAAACTAAAATTTGTCTCGCTCCCTATTACATCTGTGCGACACCAATTCTTGTGACAAGAACTCCCTTCTCTTTTAAATCTGTGCCTTTTGTGGTCCGCTAGTAAAATTATAGCTAGAATCTAAAGCTAGAGTGTAACTACTGTTCTATCAGTTTGGATTTAACACACCTTTCTGCACTTCGATTTTCTGTTTTACAGATACATATGGGTACATGGGAGGTGCACGCACATAGTCTGGTAAGAACAATGACACTGGGGAATATTCTTTACTTCACATTTGCGTGCATAAAAAAGTCCATAAAGAGAGGAGTTACAGCCATGTAAAATTACTACAAGCCAGACCGGTCAAAGACCTCGCTGCCTTTGGATGAGATTTTAGGTGACTTTCGTAACAAGCACTCAACTTAGGCAAAAATTTGTTCCAGTAAAGACGACTCCTCCAGCTTTGATAACCACATTAAACTACTACTTAGAGTAGTGACTAATCTACTATTAACTCCTGAAATGGCCTAAAGACTACTTATTTCAGCTCATACAACCTCAGGATTTTCAAGCCCAGGAGGCTCAATTCACAGGCTCCAGTGAGAAAAGATCCACTTGCTCTTTGTAGTGGCACACACTTGCAGCGGGAGGGGTCCCTACAGCGTGCGCGCAGAGAGGAATGTAGTACGTAACCTCTGCGCTACACAGGGCAGCCTGCGCTCCCGGCCCGGGAGCTGAAGGCGCAGAGAGGAAGGGCGTTCATCTGGCGCGTGCCATACGGTGGCCATGACGGCTCAAGGCGCCGTTCCAGTTTTGCAGCTGTCACCCAGAGGTACCTGGACTAACGACTTGTAGATTTTCATTCTTAAATAACTCTTCAGAGGAGCCTTTATGGGTTTCACCTTGGGGCAGACGCTCACCGCAGTGCTTCTCTGTAAGAAACACGGAGTTTCAAAAAGTAATTTCCCTGCCTTCTCACCACCCCGTTTTAAAAAAAAAAAAAAAAAATCAGACCAACACGGGCAAGGCCTGAAGCACCGGCGGCTCAGCGGGGCCGCGCCGCTCCCCTCCGGCAGCGCGGGGTGACGGGGCCGAGGCAGCCGCCGCGCCGGGCCCTGTGCGGACAGCGGGCCCGGGGCCGACACCGCTGGGCGCCGTCCCGCGCTAACGGACCGTTACCAACGCCCCCCGCGCCCAGCCCTTCGCCAGCGGGGCAGGACGCCCCTACCCCCCCCCAAAAAAAACACAAAACAACAAACCAAAACCCAAAACCAACCCCCGCGTGTGCGCGAGGACACGGCGAGCGGCTCCGCGCGCCGCTGCCCGCCCCG